>JACVVK020000011.1:3920000-3927500 GCA_018292915.2 Batillaria attramentaria
TTTAGAATTGAGTTATATTTTGAATGTTTGTGGGTTGCACATTTCCGAAGTATAGGGGGAGGTGAACGGACTACGCGGAGAGACACCCCCTCCCCCTCCTCCTCCTCCCCCTCTGATGCAGATTGAGATAGTAGGACTGGAATCCCCCAACCTTCCACTGTGACGTTATTGTCAGAAGTAGTGACCTCTACTGGCGCCAACGCTCGGTCCCAACCATCCACACTTCAGTGACCGACAGTTATGAGTACCTGAAAGACATTGCTGTGTCCGAGTTCAGGACAACCTCCAACCGTGATCAGTGGTTTGGATCAGTTCCAACACCATCTCACATACCGCTGACACCAGCCACGGAACCTTATACACAAATCGTCACATTCCACGCTACAAACTGATCTGCTTTGGTGGACGTCCGCGCAGGGAACCGATGGTTACAACGAGAATTGGCTAGACTCTTTGCCATTGTAAGGTTTCAGCGTATGATCTTCTGAAGCCCGACTACCTAAATGTTCATGTATATGTTGCTTTTTTATATCTGTCTGTCTTTCTTTTTTCTTTGTCGTCCTTCTTTCTCTCTCTCTCTCTCTCTCTCTCTCTTTTTTTTTTCTTTCTGTTCTTTCCTTCTTTCGTTTCTTTCTTTCAGTCTTACTCTCTATCTGTCTGTCTTTCTTTCTTTTTGTCTTGTTTCTTTTCTCTTTCTTTCCTTCTGCTTTTCCTTGTCTTTCCCTCTGTCTTTCTTTTAGTCCAATTTGTTTAGTTCTGTCTTCATTTGTTTCTTTCTTTCTGTCTTCAGTTTTTCTTCTCTCTTTCTTTCCTTCTGCTTTTCCGTCTTTCTCTCTGCCTGTCTTTCTTTTTGTCTTATTTGTTTAGTTCTGTCTGTCTTCATTTGTTCTTTCTTTCTGTCTAGCTCTCTTTCTCTTTGTCTTTCTTTCTTTGTTTCTTTCGTATGGGATCTGCAGACCTAAGATCACGTTATTTTTCAGTCATAATTCACAGTCCTCTGCAGTCTCCAAAGCCTCTTCTCCTGTTTGTATGTGTGTTTTGTGTTTCCCCCAGGTTTCCGTTACGAGACCATGCAAAGGGCAAGAAGCATGAGTTGTTCTCACACAGAGACGTACCCAAGTGGACACTGGGTCGGGCTGAAGAAAAAAGACCGTTTGTTAGGGGGGGGGGGGCTGTTGTAAGTGTAACTCTTGGTCCCCGGTACCATGTTGGCATCAAGGCCGTGAACCATCACCTGTAGCGCGTAGTGTGCACGCAGTGCATCTTGCAGGTTAACACGTGCGGGACACTGCGCCGAGTCTGTTTGGAATGACGGGCAACCATGTTGATGCTGAACAAGACAAGACTGATGGGTCAGTGGTATGGCTGGTGCTGGCTGGTGGTTACAATCTGTACTGTAGCGGGTTCTCGCAGGGTCATCCATCACTTTTCAATTCTGGGGGCTTCTGAAAGGTTGTACTATTTGGTATTGGTATGGTCTATAGTCCCATTACCATAGTGAGGGAAATTCGGGGTGCTGGCTGGTGGTTACAATCTGTACTGTAGCGGGTTCTCGCAGGGTCATCCATCACTTTTCAATTCTGGGGGCTTCTGAAAGGTTGTACACTTTGGTATTGGTATGGTCTATAGTCCCATTACCATAGTGAGGGAAATTCGGGGTGCTGGCTGGTGGTTACAATCTGTACTGTAGCGGGTTCTCGCAGGGTCATCCATCACTTTTCAATTCTGGGGGCTTCTGAAAGGTTGTACACTTTGGTATTGGTATGGTCTATAGTCCCATTACCATAGTGAGGGAAATTCGGGGTGCTGGCTGGTGGTTACAATCTGTACTGTAGCGGGTTCTCGCAGGGTCATCCATCACTTTTCAATTCTGGGGGCTTCTGAAAGGTTGTACACTTTGGTATTGGTATGGTCTATAGTCCCATTACCATAGTGAGGGAAATTCGGGGTGCTGGCTGGTGGTTACAATCTGTACTGTAGCGGGTTCTCGCAGGGTCATCCATCACTTTTCAATTCTGGGGGCTTCTGAAAGGTTGTACACTTTGGTATTGGTATGGTCTATAGTCCCATTACCATAGTGAGGGAAATTCGGGGTGCTGGCTGGTGGTTACAATCTGTACTGTAGCGGGTTCTCGCAGGGTCATCCATCACTTTTCAATTCTGGGGGCTTCTGAAAGGTTGTACACTTTGGTATTGGTATGGTCTATAGTCCCATTACCATGGTGAGGGAAATTCGGGGTGCTGGCTGGTGGTTACAATCTGTACTGTAGCGGGTTCTCGCAGGGTCATCCATCACTTTTCAATTCTGGGGGCTTCTGAAAGGTTGTACACTTTGGTATTGGTATGGTCTATAGTCCCATTACCATAGTGAGGGAAATTCGGGGTGCTGGCTGGTGGTTACAATCTGTACTGTAGCGGGTTCTCGCAGGGTCATCCATCACTTTTCAATTCTGGGGGCTTCTGAAAGGTTGTACTATTTGGTATTGGTATGGTCTATAGTCCCATTACCATAGTGAGGGAAATTCGGGGTGCTGGCTGGTGGTTACAATCTGTACTGTAGCGGGTTCTCGCAGGGTCATCCATCACTTTTCAATTCTGGGGGCTTCTGAAAGGTTGTACACTTCGGTATTGGTATGGTCTATAGTCCCATTACCATAGTGAGGGAAATTCGGGGTGCTGGCTGGTGGTTACAATCTGTACTGTAGCGGGTTCTCGCAGGGTCATCCATCACTTTTCAATTCTGGGGGCTTCTGAAAGGTTGTACACTTTGGTATTGGTATGGTCTATAGTCCCATTACCATAGTGAGGGAAATTCGGGGTGCTGGCTGGTGGTTACAATCTGTACTGTAGCGGGTTCTCGCAGGGTCATCCATCACTTTTCAATTCTGGGGGCTTCTGAAAGGTTGTACACTTTGGTATTGGTATGGTCTATAGTCCCATTACCATAGGGAGGGAAATTCGGGGTGCTGGCTGGTGGTTACAATCTGTACTGTAGCGGGTTCTCGCAGGGTCATCCATCACTTTTCAATTCTGGGGGCTTCTGAAAGGTTGTACACTTTGGTATTGGTGTGGTCTATAGTCCCATTACCATAGTGAGGGAAATTCGGGGTGCTTCCCCCGGGTGGAGTTCGTCGCCATAGTACGGTGCCACCTTTTAATTTTTCTTTCTCTTTTCTTCTTTTTCCTGCATGCATAGTGCGTGCCGGGTTGGCTGAATGGTAGAGCGTTGGACTTCTAATGCTCGGGTCGTGAGCTCGAATCCCGGCTGGGGCCAAATATTTGTGCTGGCTTTTTCATCGTTGCCCCGTCTTTGATATCACCCTTACGTGGTGGTAAAGGACGTTAACCCCCAAACACCCACCCACCCACCCATGGCCTCTCCAGTTTGGAATGGGATTTTTAACGTGCACACTTGATGAATCTGATATTGTGCGTGCGTGTGAACACGAAGGCGAGACAAGCACCGTAGACGAGTCTGCACGTGATTTTGACTCGATTTGAAAAGGATTTTGGATACGTGAAATACGTTTGGTGCTCGAGTGAAAAGCAAGCATGGCGGGATTTACTGAAGTTTCCGAAGAGTTCAAAATTTCTGTAGGTGTGACGGAACTGACTGAGTAGCGTTAGACATTTAAATACTAAACGCATAAGCAAACAAACAATGAACAAAGACACAATCGAATAAAAGCAATGAACAAACAACTAACAAAAGCTAATAAACAAACAAATAGGGAAAGAAATTAACATTAAAATCAGGAACAAGCAAGCAAACAAAACCCAATCAATCAATCAGTGACGTACCATCTAAAGAAACAGAACCAGCTTGCAGGTTTTTGTTTAGCGAGCAGATCTTTAACCAGATACAAACAACCAGACCAGTTGAGGCGCACTTTCGCCATCTGTGTGCACGTGCAGCACCCTTCCTGTCAGCGCGTGCAGTCGGTGGCATGAAGTGTTTAGACCTGGTGACCCGATGTGATGCTGACCAGAGGTGGCTCAATGCAGCTTGTAAGCAACCCTCATCGCCCTCCCCAAACACCCCCGTCCACACGTTTGCGCCCCCGTTCTTCCTCACGCACACACGCACACACACACGCAGAGGCACGCCTGACCCCCCCCCCCCCTTCCGTCCACACACACACACACACACACACACACACACACACAATCACACACACACAATCACACACACACACACACACACAGAGGCACACCTCCCCCCCCCCCCCTCCCGTCTCCTTCCACTTACACACGCACGCACGCAACGCAACGCACGCGCACGCACACGCACGCACGCACGCACACACACACACACACACACACACGGACGGCAACCAGACGAAACTCTCTGATCCTATGGTTCACCTGGCAATGAGAAACGTTTTGTGTACGTTTCGAGCGGAGCAGAAAGCCGTTTCCAGCCCATCTGCTTGGTATCCACCTACCCTTTGTTCTCTCGGACGGTTCCTGCAAATCTGCCGGTGGCGTAGACAGAAAGGTCGGATGAAAAAGGAATGAGCTTGTGTGTGTACTAGTATCGGGTTATTTGCAATCGCCGGCATCGTAACCATGAAGCTGTTTACACTACACCCCGGGTTGCACTACACCCAGAGTTTGCCTCGCCTCGGGTAGGACTCGAGTCAATAGCGTTTACGTTACATTCTCTACAAGACTAACCCTTGTAAATGACGTAGGAAAACTTTCGTCATGCTCGCCGTCATGTCATGACGCCAGCTGCCAACATGTTCAGATCTGAAATACGAGTTCGCCCTTGACCCTGGTTTAATCCTGGCCCGTTGATTGATTGATTGAACGAGTGAGTGACTGTCTGACTGATTTGCCTAATTGATCAAGGAGACGGCCATGGTGATGATGATGATGATGATGATGACGCAGCCGACGATGACGAGGATACCTGGTGTAGCTAAGACTGAAGGGTGTTCACCACAAATGAACGTCGCGGACTCTAACAATATGATGGATGTCAAATCTCCAACATGCGTAAGCGCTAGAAAGCATAAATTGTCAAAGTAAATATGTACAGATATTGCAGCGCGGCGTATGAACAATGCCTTGCCAATTCGATAATATTGCGGATCGATTTGCACAGCGGCGTTTTACAACCTTACCCTGTTTTCCGTGTTGAATCAATAGCATTAGATTCTGTAGCTGCGCCCACGTGTGCACACGGCTTGCCCGCTTTCACTCGCCATTAACTGACCTTTCCAGAGAAAAGAAGCCTAGAACCAATACCTAACGACAAGACCAACAAAAACTGGACCAATGGCAAAGCAGGAAACAATTCTGTGCGGTGATCGCACACATCTGTGGAGCTATAACAATTCTGGTCAATTTCCCTTTGTGTAGGGGATCTTTGTCGCATGTGCAGGATATGAGAGATGTGAAAACATGGGAAGCGCAAAAGATAATGAGTATGCTGACAGGCTTGTTGCCGGGGTTCAGCGCAGAACTGCCTGAATGTAAGAAACTGTGAAATGTAAGACAAATGGTATTCCGTTCCAGTATGGTACGTAGTTTGATCCAGCTTGGGGTGAGCGGTGGTCTAATAAGTAGCGCGTCGGAATTAGCCGCTACGCTGTTGAACGGCCGTCACCGCTGTCACGGCGATGAAGCGTGGGTTTGAGTCCAGGTCAAGCTTGTGATATGTGATTTCGGTTTTTCCTGGCTACCGGGCTGCTCATCGGGGGTTTCTCTCCGGGCTATCCGGCTTTCCTACCCAATCAAACTTGAAAAAAAAATGGATAGATATTGGATGGCGCTTCCCCTGGGGGAAGCAGCCCGAATTTCCCGAAAGGAAGAATAAAATAGTAATAAATAAATAAATAAATAAATAAAATAACTTGTAGCTTGGTTTCTGCCTATATTAATTTGTTTTATTTGTTTGCTGTTTCTCGTTTTCTCGTTTTCTCGTTTTTTTGTTTGTTTGTTTGTTTGTTTGTTTATAAGGAATCTCCAACTGCACACATTTTTGTGGCATTCAAAGTTAAAAGTACGAACTGCAGGTTGGGTGGGTGTTTGGGAGTTTCACGTCCTTTTCCACCACGCCAGGGTAAAATCAAAGACGGGGCAACTTGAAAAAGTCCAGCATAAACATTTGGCCCCAGCTGGGATTCAAACTCACGACCCGAGCATTGGAAGTCCAGCGCTCTACTATTCGGCCATCCCGACTTTGAACTGCAGGTCCCAACTCAAACGATAGAATAGTTTTAGAACCATCATTTATTTCTTTATTTGTGCGGTATTTTAAATATACTGCACCAACGTTTTCACATAATATTTGATGCATGTCTTTTTGTATTGTCACGATAAGCTGCTCTTCGCCCCACAGTACCAAACAGCGAAACCAAACTCAGCGATGAACTCTTTGATAACACGACCTTCTGGGGCAGGCATGATATCATCTTTGGGAAGCAGGAAGGAAACCAGAAAGAAAAGTAAAAAATCCCACACATGCAGGACGGGGAATCAAGGATTATTTTCAGCTTATCGCACGCAAAACAAACAGTGGCAACAAACGTTCTCAGTTTACCCAGCTTGCTCCCATAGCTCGTCAGTGTCACCTTTGTCATTCAGCCCGCTAACGGGGTGGTTTGCACGTGGTACCCTTCCATTACGGCTGAAGGGGTCGAATTCGTCACAGTTCATCACTTTACACCAGACCCGTGAACTCGTGAACCAAGCCAATGATATCCATTGACAGAGCCTGGTTCCGGGGGGTTACCAGATCCGTGACCACATGATATTTGTCGGGTTTTTTTTTGTTTTTTTTTTACTTTATTGTCCCTTTCGGGAACTTCGAGCTCCCTCCCCCGGGGGAAGCGCGTCGCCGCGGTGCAGCGCCACCCGATACCTATCCTATATATTTTACAATTTTTACAATTTTGCTGGGGGAGGAAATCCGGATAACCCGGAGAGAAACCCCCGATGAGCAGCCCGGTAGCCAGGAAAAACCGGTATCACAAAATCACAAGCTCGACCTGGGCTCGAACCCACGATTCATCGCCGTGACATTGGTGACGGCCGTTCAGTAGCGCAGCGGCTAAATCCGACGCGCTACCTATTAGACCACCGCTGACGTGTTGTAACGAGGCTTGAGGCATAAGGGCACACATTGAGCGTGGGGACATGTGCAGTGTGTATTTGAAGAAAACTGTTTGGCGAGTGTGCTAGTTTGCACTTTTATTGTCTTGAAAAAAGCGTGATTTTCGATTTTTTTATTTTTTTTTTTGGTATTTTGCAGGGTAAGGTATATGCCAGGGGGCCGCAACAAGAGGCAAGCTGCCAGTGAAGCTGGGACGTTTTGCGCACAGGTCGGGCACAAGTGACATGAGTAGATTTGAGTGAAATGGCTTCCTGGCCTAAACAAAAAGTAGATTCGCATTACTCTACTGAGGCCTGAGATGAAAGGAGACATTCACTTTTTGTTCAACTCCTGCCAGGTGCGCGCCCTAGATGACCTGTTCATGGTAATGTTTGTTT
>JACVVK020000011.1:3932500-3957500 GCA_018292915.2 Batillaria attramentaria
AACCGTAGTGAGACATCAGCTTCCAGATGACCTCCCTGTCAACACTGTCGAACGCCTTCTGGAAGTCAACGAATGTGCTGTACAGGGGGGTCTGCCACTCCAGGGACTGCTCGATGATGATCCTCATCGTGGCTATGTGATCAGTGCAGGATCGGTCGTTGCGGAATCCTGCCTGTTCCTCCCGGAGTGTCTTGTCCAGCGCGGTCTTCAGCCTCTCCAGGATGATCCTGGTGAGAACCTTCCCTGGTATGGACAGGAGCATGATGCCTCGCCAGTTGCTACAGGATGAGAGGTCCCCTTTCTTTGGCAGCTTTACCAGGTGTCCCTTCTTCCAGTCTTGTGGCACGCTCTCGCTCTCCCAGATCTTCCTCAGGAGCGGGTGCAGCATGTCGGTGGAGGTCTGGATGTCGGCCTTGAGGGCTTCTGGTGGTATGCCGTCGGGGCCTGCTGCTTTGCCAGACTTGAGGGACTTGATGGCTTTGATGATCTCGGTCTTGGTAGGGGGGCTGGTGCTGATGTCGAGTAGCTGGGCTGCCGGTGGTATGTCTGGTGGGACTGGTGGTGGAGGCCTGTTGAGCATTTCCTTAAAGTGTTCAGCCCACCTTGTCCTTTGGTCTTCCTCTTTGGTGATGATTTGTCCGTTCTTGTCTTTGACTGGTCTGGTGGGGTTGTTATTTTTCCCAGAGAGTGTCCTTGTTATTTCGTAGAGCCATTTCATGTTCCGTTGTCCTGCTGCTGTTTCTGCTTCTTCTGTGAGGTCGTTGATGAAGTTCCTCTTGTCGTTCCTTGCGCTCCTCTTGACCTGCCGGTTGACGTCCCAGTATTGAGCCTGCAGGTCGCGCTTGTCGTCTTGGTCGTCAGTGTGGTTGATCAGGTCTTTCAGGCGTTTTCTCTCTGTGATGAGGTCCCAGGTGTCAGATGTAAGCCACTCTTTGTGTTGTCTCGTCTTCTTTCCCAGCACTTCCCTGCATGTTGCTGTCCAGGTTTCTCGCAGGTCGTGCCAGTGCTCCTCGATTGTCTCTTCAGGTAGTGTGTCGAGAGCGCTGAATCTGTTCCTCAGCTCACATCTGAAGGCGTTGGTCTTGACGCTCTCCTTCAGACTGTGCACGTTGTACTTGTGGGATGGTCTGTCCGCCTGGTCTCTGTAGGCCTTCAGCTTGATCTTGATCGCTGCAATGACGAGGTGATGGTCTGAGGCTGCATCAGCTCCCCGCTTTGCTCGGACGTCCAGCAAGCTTCTTCGCCACTTCCTGCCGATGGTGATGTGGTCGATCTGGTTTACAGTTCTTCCGTCCGGTGATGTCCAGGTGGTTTTGTGGATGGTCTTGTGGGGGAATATGGTGCCTCCGATGACCAGGTCGTTGGTGGTGCAGAATTCTGTGAAGAGCTCTCCATTCTCGTTCTGTGTCCCTGTTCCGTGTTTGCCCATGATGAGTTCTCTGTCTGTGTTGTCGGTGCCCACTTTGGCGTTGAGGTCTCCCATGAGGATCTTCAGGTCTCTTCTTGGTGCTTTGTCGAGGACGGCTTGGAGCTGCTCGTAAAAGTTCTCCTTTTCTTCCTCATCGGCCATGTTGGTGGGAGCGTAGCACTGGAGGATGGTGACTTTCCTGCCCTTTGAGTTGAATCTGGCGCTCAGGATCCTTGGTGACACTGGTTCCCAGGACAATAGTGCTTGTGTTGCTTCAGGTGTCATCAGCAACGCTACTCCGTGCATGTGTGGTTGGCCGTCTTCGTGTCCGGAGTAGAGGATGGTGTCTCCGGAGGTGAGTCGAGTGCGTCCTGTTCCTGTCCATCTTGTCTCACATAGGCCGAGCAGCTTCAGATTGTATCTATGCATTTCTTGACTCACTTGTGCTGTCTTTCCTGTTTCGTATAGGGTTCGGATGTTCCAGGTCCCTATCCTGGCTTTGGTCTTGGCTGTCAGAAGAGTAGTCGGCGCACTGGCTTCCCGAGGGCTTTCACCAGCTCGCGTCATGGGCTCTACTAGAGAGGACTCTTCCTGGACCAAGTTGCGTTGTAGATCTGTGGTTGTAGTTTCTGTAACAGGTTTTGTTTTTAAAGAGTTGGGTTGTTAGCCCTACTCAAACCCCCAACCTGGAGGACCAGTGAGTGCGCTTCGTCTGGCCTCTACCCTTCGACCTGTCCAGCATGGGTGGCCCTACCAGGAGACGAATCTCCCGCCGGCATAGCTCTCGGGGTCATGGAGACACGCAAGCCCCATCTCCAACGGCAAGGATGCACTCATCGATGGGGGCATCAGACAAGGAGGATTTTTTTTTTTTTTTTTTTTTGGTCAGCCTTTTAGATCAGGCATCACCAAAAAGTATTCGTTGTATTATTTTGTCATCAGCGAACGAACCCGTTTCTGCGTTTAAATGAAGACAATATTCTCTCTCTCTCTCTCTCTCTCTCTCTCTCTCATTTTTTGGGTTCGTTTTGAAATTTTTAAAACTGTATATTTCTTGAGTTGTATTAGCAACGGCAAGGTTGAAAATAGATCTCACGACTAACACTGTTGTTACCGTCGTAAAATAAAGATTCTTTCGTTCTGTGTGCGTGTGTGTGTGTGTGTGTGTGTGTGTGCGCGCGCGCGAGGGGGGGGGGGGAAGGAGCGTGCTTCGTCTCCCCTACCCCGTCCCACTACTAAACAACAGTGTTTGAACTCTCCTTGAGTGCATCGCGTGTTGGTTTCTCGCGCGTGCTAGCGCCATGGCGTGCGCGCCAGCCCAAACTCTCCCTGATTTTTTGCACGGGCCACAAAAAGGTATAATTTGACATCAGGCCGCCCGGCTCTTTGGAGCGCACGTGAGCTATTTAATTGCATTGATTACACGTCAGATTTTATTTCAAATTCTATCATTCGTACGCCTTTCCCCTGGGGATATTGGTCTCCAGCAGGGAGTGAGGCGAACCGCGCCGCAATTTTATTTCAAGTTTACAAAGGCTTAATAACAGTCACCCAACCTGCCCTCTCCGAATCGACCTTTAGAGTGAGGAAACGCGCCTATCAGAAAGGAAAGAGGAAATGTTGTATTGTGCGGTTGTTTGTGGCCAGAAATCAAAAACCCCCTAGCACATAATACATCGTATTTGCATCATGTCAGGCTTCGTTTTTAGTCGGTCGTGGAATCACTGGGTTTTTTGTTTAAACCCGTCTGGAGAGAGTAGTGCGTTGTTTCGTCTGCTCTCTGTAGCGTGGTTTGCTTTCCCGCTTGACTTCAGCCCAGACCTGAACTGGCAGTACTATGGGCCTTAGGCATGGCGGCGGTAAGTGTGTGTGTGTGTGTGTGTGTGTGTGTGTGTGTGTGTGTGTGTTCGTGTGTTCGTGTGTGTGTGTGTGTGCGTGTGTGCGTGTGTGTATGTGCTCGTGTGTGTGTGTGTGTCTCTCTCTCTCTCTCTCTCTCTTCAGTCGTGTGTGTGTGTGTGTGTGTGTGTGTGTGTGTGTGTGTGTGTGATAACGTCCTTTTCCCACCCGATAAGGGTGATATCAAAGACGGGAAAACTAGAAACAGGGGAGCAGAAACATCTGGCCTCAGCTGGGATTCGAACTCAACACTCGAGCATTGAAAGTCCATCGCTCTGCCGCGCGGCTGCCCCGGCCGGTAGCCCTGGGGGGGGGGGGGAGTTTAACGTCCTTTTCCACCACGTAAGGGTCATATCAAAGACAGGGTCAACGAGAAAAAGGCCAGCACAAACACTGATTTTGGCCCTGGCCGGAATTCGAACTCACGACTCGAACATTAAAAGTTCATTGCTCTACCGCCAGACCTTCGGCAGAAGTCGAGCCGGAAAAAAAATAATACAACAATCATGCCTTCCGGTAAACGTCGTCTGCCATGTAAATTTGTCATAGTTTGTGTTTCACCCTTGTACCGTTTTTGATTCGTGCCGCGCCGTTTGTTGATTAATTCGATCACCAAGGTGGAGGGATAATGCCAGACACCCGCCTGAAATCTATAAGTTTCCATGTCTGCAATGCAGGTTTTTCCTGATACTCAGTCGATAGACCGCATCGCATCCAGCCAAAAGTGTGTGAAAAGTAAGTCAGTTTACACGGGGCACTTTGACATTGTCTGAATGGCTGCATTACTGATTTTCTTGTGATGTATTTTGTGTGTACCGGGGTACTTTTTTTTTTTTTTTGGGGGGGGGGGGGGGTAGAATTTGTCTGCGATACCGGTGGTTGTTGTGATGGTGGCGGTTGAGAAGAAAAGTTGTTGTTATTGTTGTTTTTAAATATTAAATTTTGTTATTTTCATTCACCCTCGTCTCTGTATCTCTCATAGCTTTTCGTCATGGGTAAGCTCTATTTCTGTCTGTCTGTCTGTCTGTCTCTCTGTCTGTTTCTCTCTCTCTCTCTCTCTCTCATTCGCTTGTTTACAATTTTTTAATGTTGTAGTACTATGCAGTTTCAGTAGTGTTAGCAACAGCAGGTATGATAACTGACTGTTATACATCAATGACCTCAACCATTGTAAAAGAAAGTTTTCGTTTCATTTCTCTCTCTCTCTCTCTCTCTCTCTCTCTCTTTCCCGACTCCTTTTCCAATTCTGCACACTCTCTTTCAACGCAGTCACCCTCATCCCCCCACCCCCCACCCCTTTTCCGATCCTCTTCCTATCTTGTTTCAGTTGACAATTGCAGTAAAATGAGGGAATTAGTGCATGACGTCTCGGAGTGACCTCCCCGACAGAGAGGGCGCTGTCTGACGAAGAGCAGAACGCCCCCTTGCGGAGGACCCTTGACTTCCTGTCTCACTGCGCTGATCCCGGGGGTTGCTCGGTTTCTGCCAGGCCCCAGCTGGGCTTCTTTGGAAACACTTCCTGGTGTAAACTACTTTCTGGAGGGATGGGTCCCAGTATATTAAAAAAAAAAAAAAAAAGACAGGGAGTACTGTAGTTGTTTGTTTGTTTCTTTTGTTTGGTTGTTGTTGTGTGCATTTGTGTTTTGGTGGTGGTGGTGGTGGTGTTTCTTTCTTTTGTTTTTTTGTTGTTTTGTTTTGTTGTTGTTGTGTGCATTTGTGTTTTGTTGTTGTGTATGTTTCGTTGTTGTTGTTGTTGTTGTTGTTGTTGTGTGCTTATGTGTGTTGTTGGTGTTGGTGTGTGTGTGTGTGTGTGTGTGTGTGTGTGTGTGTGTTTTGTTGTTGTGTGTGTTTCGTTATGGTTGATGATGTTGTGTGCATTTGTGTTGTTGTTGTTGTTGCGCGCGCGCGCGCGCGCGCGCGCGCGTGTGTGTGTGTGTGTGTGTGTGTGTGTGTCTGTGTGTGTGTCTGTGTCTGTGTGCGTGTGTCTGTGTGTGGTGCTCTCTTCTATTGTGTGCTGTTAAGTTTGTTTTGGGAAGACGACTGCACAAGAAGCCTGTGTTGTTGTTGTTATCGTTTCAGAGGGAGGGAGGGGGTGGAGGCGTATTCGCCCTCCTCCCCCATTCACTGTTCTCCATGCTTCTGCTGTTGCAGAAAACTGTCTTCACTGACCTCGTGTCGTGTCCTATCCTGTCCAGATATGGTACTGATATCGATATTCACCCGCTGATGGCATTTGACTGAGATGGACAAAATTCTGATTGTCCTGCAGTGCACTGGAAATTTACGAATCTAAAACAAAAAGCAGAAACTTTTGTCCCTGGAAAACAGAAGCTCTGGGTAGGTTACCGTGACTACTCAGGTCCAAAGCTTCTGCAGTTCACGAAGCAGTGGGGAAAAAAAAAGAAAGGCACCGACTTTCAGACAGTTCCCTGTTCTCTCACGGTGTGGCGCTTGAAACTCGCTGATGCCACTCGACCTCACAAGGGAGGCAATTAGGGCTGTGTGTGTTTTTCCCCCCGTCTAATTTGTCTCTGGTGACTGTAGTCTACACAACCGGTTTCTTTTTTTGTGGTTCTCCACTAGCGATGGTGTGTTGAGTTTCATGATGACCGCCAGGTTTGAAAGGACTGGTGAGTAGGTTACACATATACTAACAGGCACTGACTCACGCTGCTTAGTCCATTTTCATGTCAATATGTCACGTGGGTCTGGCAAGCTCCGTGGTGGTCAGTTTTATTTCTTTCAATTAAACCCATCCATTGAATTCTAAAGCAATGCAATATCAATACAGTCCATTCCATTCCAATTCAATCCTGTCCAATCCACTCCAGTCTAGTCCAGTCCAGTCCAGTCCAGTCTAGTCCAGTCCAGTCCAGGTTAGTCCAGCCCGGTCCAGTTTAGTCCAGCCCAGTCCAGTCCAGTCCAGTCTATTCCGGTCCAGTTCAATCCAATCCAGTCCAGTCCAGCCCAGTCCAGTCCAGTCTATTCCGGTCCAGTTCAATCCAATCCAGTCCAGTCCAGTCCAATCCAGTCCAGGTGTTCAATCCAGTCCAATCTAGTCCAGTCCAGTCCAGACAATCCAATTTTAGTTGCCCAATGAACATTTACCAGAAAACAGCCTTTGGACAGCTGCTCGGCTGCAAAGAAATGATAAAAAAGGTTGGCTAGTTTAAAAATGGACAATAACTATCACACTCAGTAACTGACTTACAAAATAAAATGATTTTTTTCTTGGCATTTGTAACGTTCTTTGCTTTCTTATCGTTCTTTTAGAATCAATAGCAACACCCTCTCCAGAAACGGGCTATACCAAAACTGGGCGCGCCTTCAAACTGGCACACAACTGACAATGACAGGGGAAGCGAAAAAACAGAACATGGGAAACTGGAATCCTGTCTTTCATTCAAGACTGCACTGAAACTACTTGTCGCAGACGCCAGCGTTCCTAGTGCTGGAATTGGGCAACTCCGCCTTTGTTGTGGGGACCGGAAAGAGACGACAATGGCGTAGAATTAGAGAGGAGAAGAAGGGCAAGGCAGGAAGCTGGCAGAAAATAATGAAGGGCGAGAGAGTCCTACACACACAAGGGAAGAAAAGTGAAGTGAGTGGATACGGACGAAGCACAGAGGGCTCGGGAGAAACAGAACATGAGTAAAAAGCGGTGTTGTGGTGCTGAAACAGAAAATGGAGTCTGAGATAGGGTTGGAGAAGTACGCAGGCATTGATAGAGCACCGGTGTGGTATTAACGTGAAGTATGAACGAAATACAGCGACCCTCCCCTCCCTATCATTCCCCCTCCCCCCACCGCACACACCAATGAGGAAGATATACAGATAAAAAGCCGATGGCAAACTGAAACCGGCATCCACCCACACCCACACCCACACACAGAGCTAAAAGAAAGAAATGAAGAAGACACAAAGCCGATTGCAACACACACACACACACACACACACACACACACACACACATAAGAGGAAGAAATGCAGACAGCTGACGACAATACTCAAAAGAAACAAAGAGAGGAAAAGAATACTGATGACAGAAATCTGAGAGACCCCTGACTGATCTATTCTTGTGGACCAGCACACAGATGTTGTTGTGGCGATGGTGATGGCGCGGTCAGATGGAGGGATGGATCGCTGCCGTTGTCGTAGCTACCGGGTCACGTTGCCTGCGTGACCATAGAAAAGGGATATCACTCTGTTTGGCACTGTCTTCTTCTCAGGCTGACCCAAAGTCGGATTGTGACGATCACGAGTTTGGTGAAACCGGGTTTTTTTTGGTCCGCGTTTTGAATCGTCCGCATTCAGAGTCCCGGCGCGACCAATCTTTGTTCCAGTACGGCTATCAGTATAGATCAGTTAGTCTAGTGCAACCACTACGGGCCGAAGTCGTCAGTTTACGTTGGCGGTAAAGTGATGGCCGTTTGGTAAAAAACAAAGTTTAAGTAGGACGGGTTCGTTCTTTCTGGCTAGCTAGCGTGCAAACAGGCATGTTTTGTTTTTCAAGTGGGAGATCAATGTATCTTGGTATCTTGAATCATATTCTGTCGTGCTCTCGACTGGGCACTTGTCAGTCAATCGGCCAACCAGCGGTGTAGCGGCATTACTTGACATTCCTCCATACCCCAAATGGGGAGAAAGGAATAAATCTTTGAATCTTTGGCAGTTTGGCGGGTGCGTGGCCGTGCTCAGCTGGGAGTGCGGAAAATTTTTAAAAACTCTGGCAGAGAAGTTTGACTCTAGCGCCGGAATGGTCTGCTGCACTTCCCCCTACATTTCAGTTACAGAAGCCTTGGCGGTTCAACTCTTTCGTCTCATTAGCTAATACCACAGATGAAGAACCGAAAGCAGTGGCGGTGAGAACATTTCAAACAGAAGCAGGCGGCGGGCCTATGGCACGGGTACCGGAAGCCTGTCGCTTCTGTCGTAGCAAACAAAAATACTCGGTGACAAGGAAAGTGGACAGTTGCGAACAACTTTGAGGTCCCCGTGTTATTACACAGTGTGCACAGAAGCGATGAAAACTGTCGTATTCACCAGCACAGTACATTTTCAGCCTTTTTAGAGAGTATTGCCTGCATGAGTTGTTTCCTTTGTCGCAACAAGCACGCATTTTTCGTGGCAGAGCACAAAGCTCCCACGAAAAATGCGTGCTTGCTGCGGGTCTGTGTATGCAGGAAATAATCTCTAAACAGGCTGAAAATGTACTGTGATGGTGCATGCGACAGTCAGTTTTCATCGCTTCTATGCACACTGTGAAATATCACTGGGACCTCAAAGTTGTTCCCAAGTGTGCACTTTCCTTGTCACCGAGTATTTTTGTTTTTTCCTTCTTAGGTATGACTTAGCTCGGCTCGGTCTCGGTTAGCCCGATTTGAGCGTCGTCGCAGGGGCCAAGAGAAACGCGGCCACGGTACCGGCCAGAATGCTGTTGTAGCTGCCCAACCTCAGCATGTGGCTGAGGCTGCGGCATAGAATGGAAGGCTTCCTGCTTCTTTAGATGACATTTTGGCCAGTCAAGTTCACCCACTGCGGGTCCGAGCGGTTTAGGGGACAGCCGGGGTGGTCGAATGGTAGAGCGTTGGACATCTAATGCTCTGGTCGTGAGTTCGATCGGGGCCAGATATTATTGTGCTGGCGTTTTCATCGTTGCCCCGTCTTTGATATCACCCTATGTGGTGGAAAAGGACGTTAAACCCCTAAACACCCACCCACCCCGAGGGGTTTAGGCTGGCGGTCAGCTGTGGGGTTAGGTTAACCTAGTGCTAATGGTGAAATCGCTATGCTCAGACGGCCGTAGTATGCACGAGGTGCAACTGGCCCTAGGCTAGAGGTCGAACAATACCAGCTCAGCGTCAACACGACACTCTGCAGACACAATTGAGCACGGAGGTCAAATTCGGTGTTGATATGAAGAACCCTGTATGGCGAGTGTGCTAGTTTGCAGTGATTAGGTAATTAGTGGTGAATCAACTTTATGCATTGTGTCCTTTCTTATCACTTTTAGTTTGCTCGTCTTATATTAGTTATACATCGTGAAGCTGCCTTTGAATATTAACCCTTTATTTTATTAAATTTTACATGCCCCTGAACAGAAAACAAATTTGTTCTTAATGGACATAATAAAGTCATTTGAATTTGAATTTGAATTGAATTTTTATTATGAAATAGTGTTATTTACGTGATTTTTGTAGTTGGTAGTGCAAGGTGCATCCCAGGGTGCTGCAACGAGAGGCAAGCTGCCAGTGAAGCCAGCAGGGAGGCTGTCGCCACACAGCCTAGACTCGCCCACTTCACGGGTGCGACTTTGAGGATGCTTCCCTTGTGACACATTGCAGGTGCCGTAGTGCCCTGGCCTGGTTTACGCAGGGATATTTAGACAGGAAGCGCGGGATGCGGCCCTGTCTCGCACTCACAAAACCACATGGACGTCATCACATAGCATCATCACACCCATCACCCTCATCCTCATCATCATGTATAATAAAAATTGTCCCAATGCCCGAGCCCTCTTTGGATTCCATCCATGACCTGGGAGAAATACCACTGGAGCTGGCAAAGAGCTGAGGGAAGAAGAAAAAAAAAACACTTTACGAGGTGATATATTGCTTTTTTTCAAGTCGGGGTGGGGGAAGAAGGGAGGGGGAGGAGAATGTTCCATTCTTGCACACAGTGCCCACCACTCTGCTTGCCACTAAGCCAGAACAAATGCGACATTGTTTGCGCATGCGCAATTCTTCAGTTTGTTCATTTAGTTTTACTATTACCCCCGGCTCTCGCAGATAAATCTCGCTCCATTTGCAGCAAAAAAATTTGCATGCCTGAAGGAAGTTTGTCGTAATTTGACCAGGTTCGTGATAATCCATTCCTTTTCCGCTACATTTTCCGCGATTTACCAGAAATTATAACATCCCCAGTAAACATTCCTTTGCCGTGAAAATGTCTTGTAGTGTGTGACCTTCCCAAGTCATTTGAATTATGACGATTGTTGCTTCGTCATTTTTACCCTGCAAAGTACAATCTCTCGTTCATTTTATTCAGTAATTTGAAAACATGCCTGACCCGCATTACGGGGCTTAAAAATCAGCCACATTCACTTCCAGAGCACGCAGACACGTTCAACGGGACCGAAAGCACACAGTGGCAGCTAGCCGGCTATAGCTCGTCTGTTTGGCCAAGTCTGTTTTCCTCGCCTTCGGCTATTCATTTTGCCAGGACCCATAAAACCGGCTAGGAGTCAGAGTGTGTTTGTTTTGTATTGATCCTCAAGACCAGACATTGCATTGTCTACTGCTCACGGCGTTTTATGTAGATCTTGCTCGATGTGACTGACTCTTATTCTCTGGTGATATAATGTGGAGCTAGGGGGCAGGGGGGAAAATATTGATGCCATAATTGCATCCGACGGTTTCTCCTCTTTGTGTGCTCAGTTCTGAGTCCACGTGCCAGCATTCTCTTATTTGGTTTGACCGAACGGAACGGAATGATTGCTGTTAGTCGCTCTTTTTCCTACAATCTCTCCACGCTTTTTATGTTCCCGTGGGAAGGGTATTTCAATAGAATTTTCATTAACGCCCTAATGAGGGAAACTCCAGGCAAACAGCTTTTTTATTCCTTTGAAACTTGCTCTGGAGAAAGTCAGACGTTCTTTTTTACCGTCAGGTTCTGGTATTTCTGGAGGTACAGAACTCCAGACTGAATCGTGCATACAGCTCGCTTGCATTGTTCACAATTTTAATGACGGATTTGTTTACTCGTTAGATGACTACAATAGCGGCCATGTTGGCAGTACTCTGGGAAGGAACATAACAACCGTCAATGTTGCACTTAGTCAGTGTACCACGTGACACAAGCCAAATGATTGATGACGTTTACCTTTCAAGGTAGGCTGAAAGTAAATGGCAAGGTTCCTGTATTCAGAAACGGGTTGTTTGCACACACACACACACACACACACACACACACACACACACACACACACACACACACACACACACACACACACACACTATTATGAGAGAGAGAGAGAGAGAGAGGGAGGGGAGGGGGGGCGGAGAGGGGGTGAGGGAAAACAGATTTCAGACAGGCAGAGACACAATCAGACACAGAGAGAAAGACACACACACAGACAGACAGACACCCGGACAGGCAGTCCGTGACAGAGGGACAAAGTCCGAGACAAACACAGAAAGAGAGATCGAGAGTCGGTTTCCCCTTAGGCCATGAAAAAAAGTGTTGATAGGTGGGCAGTTTTCGAAATGACATGTGCTGTCTAGTCCAACATCTCACGAACAAGGTGTTGCTTTACCACTCAAGTTTCTCTTTTCATTTTTATCTCATTTCAAAGGCATCTAATTCTGCCCTATTAACACTGAAAGGAAGTAAGTTATTGATAGAAATTACAATAAAATGATTGTTTTCTAAGACATCCTTTGAAGTCTTCTTCGTTTTCAATTAACATGGGATACAAGAATAGTTTTCAAAGATTGTTACATTTGAAAATGTAGCTGGAGGGGAGTAGTAAAAGATTACTTTCTAACGTTTCATGCTCTGTTTTGTTTGTTCATTTTGTTGTTGTTTCTTGTTTGTTTCAGGGCTCTCGCGTCTTTTATTTAAGAGAAAACTTTTGTGTTCGGAAATAACAACAACAAAAATCCATCAGATTTCTTTGATGCCCGCAGAAGCGTCCCCCCCCCCCCCCCATCTCTCTATTTCTTTCTCTCTCTCTCTCTCTCTCTCTCTTAAACCGTTGAAAAAATAATACCGTTGAAAATACCGTTCTCATTCTTGTCCTCTTTGTGAACTTGCAAAGGCGGGAAAATGTCAAGTAAATGATCTTTGTGACATTTACATCTAAAACTGTCTCAAGTTTCCCTGAGGGTGCGCATCAGTACACAGTATCAATTTGCGGCTCCAAGTCTCACATCTTACTCTTTGTCAAGTGAGGTTAATAACTGGACATTCGATGCATCGACGGGTTTCCTTTTGTTACTTCTCGACGCCCCCCCCCCCCCCCCCCCCCTTCTTGGGCTATCAACAAAGGGTATAGCGGTTTTGATAATACTACTTCCTCAGAAAAGCTACTTAAGGTCCACCGGGTCAGCCTCAAAACATTTGGCCAACGCTCTTTTCAGTTATAGTGCCCCCCCCACGTTTGGAACTCCTTGCCATCTTCTCTGAGAAACACCCCTTCCCTCCTACAGTTGAAAGCAGAACTCAAAACACGTCTTTTCAAACTAGCTTTTAATCTTTAAGTTTAAACGCCATCCGCCTGTATTGATGTGCATAAATGTGTGCGTGTGTATGTTGTGTGTGTGCGTGAGCAAAAAGCAGCATTGAGTGCTTTTGGAAGCAGAACTCCGCGCTCTGCAAGCGTATTATTATTATTATTATTATTACTTTAATAATAATGAATGGTCATTATTGTCAGATGATGTATTTTGTAGGAGCTTATCACACCTAGTTACAGTGGGCAGTCCGCGATTGGGACGGCCATGCTGTCGAGAGCAGCCGATAGCCGAGAGGCTAGGAGCGCCCGGCAGGGGGCGGGCCATGCAGCTAACCAAAATCGGCCACAGGAGGGAGAGTGAAAGGCGGAGTTGCAGGAAATAAAGTGAATTGCGTGCTGTGCGTATCACCATCATCATTATCCTGATGTTTATGAGAATGTATTGAGACTCGGTGTATGTATGACTGTGTGTATGTAACGGTTTTTGCTATTGTGAGGCGCCCAGGGCCCGTATGTAAAAGTCGAGTTTAATTTAACCCAAGGCTACGGGCCTAACCCAGACTAGGACAAAAGAAACCCCCAAAGGCAAAATTGATTGAAAAAGGCAGCGAAGAAAGGAAGAAAGAAATCCTTCTATAAACGGCTTGCTGGAATGGGGCCCGCTTCTTGGTTTAAAAAAAAAAAACAAAAAAAAAAAAAAAAACACCCTACAGCTAGTTTAGTTCGAGTTTAGACTCTAAGCCGGGGCTAGAAGCCCTGACCTCGACTATTACATACGGGCCCAGAGCTAAAGCAGGAGGTTGGGCGCCAGACAAATCCTCATTATTATTATTATTATTATTGGTATTTAAGATTTAATATTTCGTTCCCCTCGAAAAACACTGGCGAGGTGAAGTGAAACTAGAACAAAACCGAATTCGTCGGTATTTAGAACTGAAGTCAACTACTCTCAGTCTGGCTGAAGACGATCCGAGAGCAGGATAATTCTTAACACATTACGTACCACACACGGGGATTCCCCCAATTCTTTCCGCGATTCTGATCCTGCATCTCTCTTTATCATCCTTGTTTTGCTTAGTCAACAATGTGAGATGTCATTCTAACTCAAACATCGTGAGTTCGTATCCCGGCTGGGGTCAAATGTTTGTGCTGGCTTTTTCATCGTTGCCCCGTCTTTGACATCACCCGGATGTGGTGGAAAAGGACGTTAAACCCCCAAACACCCACCCACTCTAACTCAAACATGCTCTATTTTGCTTTGATATGTAACTGTGCGAGCAGTCGGCGCGTTTCAGTACAGAGCTACAATCTTCACCGGCAGGAAAGTGGGCGCCTGCAAAACTTACTTGTAGGACTGATGGCGTTAAGAACTTACTCTTTATAACCGTTCGCTTGCATAATTATGAAGGCGCAGTTTTTCAGATATTCACAGACTTCATTTTCTTCTGTCCGTCAGATTTCAAGTTTGTGGTTCCTGCACGGCGACCAGGCGGGCTGTATAGGGCGTGGGGTGTTGGATGTCTCCCAGTACGGTACAGTGCAGTCTGTGCTCGGGAGGGGGGGGGGGGGGGAAGGGGGCTAAACTTCTGATCGCTGAGTTGGCTCATTACACATTGCATTGTAATGGGAATGGATAGTGATGTCGGTGTTGGTGGAGGGCATCCACAAAGGCGACTCGTCTTCAAGGCGGTAGTAGGATGTTTTGTGGGACTCTCGCGCCTCGTCTTGCCTCACCGCCATATCAGTGCCACAGCCAGGAGGCCCGGGGACTCGACCCTGAGGTAGTAGGAACACACTCCACTCTTGGCCACCCACTCCCCGCCATACACCCCCCCCCCACACACACACACACACACACGCGCGTACGCACGCACGCACGCACGCTCTCACTAGGGTCATTCCAAAGACAATAATTATTATGTGGCACTAGAATCACGCAGGCCGGAGGGTTCTTAGTCTGGCACAACCTGACCGCTTCCCTCCCCGGCCGTACACACACACACACACACACACACACACACACACACACACACACCAAAGTCGCCCCAAAAGACGCCACCATCAGGACCCGCGAGTCTGAAGGGCCCTCGCTGTGGCCTCGCCCACAGAACCTTGTGTGCTTTGGGGTCGAAATTAAGTTGCTCTTCAGCCTTGTCGATGTCGCCTCTTCTATGTCCTGCCTCAGATTTTCGCTGACCTTTTAGAAGGAGGTGAAGTCTTCTCTTTGGTGTCGTGATCTCGAGAAGGGACTTGCGACTGCTCTCTTGCTGGGTGAAGAGAGTCATGGAGCCAGCAAACACACGATTTCTGTCTGCATCGTCCTCCGTCTTGTGTGTTTGGTCGGACCGAACCAGACCGCAGATGGCATCCTGTTGTTTTGTGCACGGATGTGAAGGTGTTTTGGGAGAAAGCGAGGTGCCGCTTGTGTAGAATCAGCTGCGAGAGTCAACGACTGAGTGATCGATAGTAATGAAAAATTGATCTTGCCAGTTGTCAGCCATTTCCAGACGCGACAGCCAATATCGCGGTTTCCGGTTTTTGCTTTCCTTTTTTTTTTTCTGCCTTCAATCCGGGTCCTTCTCTTCTCTCCCCCCCTCCTTCGCGCGCGCGCACACACACACACACACACACACACACACACACACACACACACACACACACACACACACACACACACTATTATCCCTTTCGGAAATTCGGGCTGATCCTTTCGCGGAAAGCGCGTCGCCGCGGAGCAGCGCCGTCCGATACTACCTTTTTTTTTCTTTTATTGCTTTTCAATGTTGCAGGGGGAGGAAAGCCGGATAACCCGGAGACAAACCCCCGATGAGCAGCCCGGTAGCCGGGAAAAGCCGGTATCACATATCACAAGCTTGACCTGGGCTCGAACCCACGCTTCGCCGTGACAGGGGTGGCAGCCGTTCAATAGCGCAAGTCCGACGCGCAAGCTGTTAGACCACCGCTCATCCCAGTATCGCTGTTTCAAGAGCAGTGAGTCATGCCAACGCGTTGTCTTTCGCACTTAGCTCTTAAAAAGCCATGCAAGAATCTTCACATCACGAGGTGCCACTTCAAGCCAATACTACGCAATCCGCAGCGGTCTCGGACGTAGCGGGGAAGGCCCAACGCCTTGCGTAATAGTGGCTTGAAGTGCTTCATACTGGAGTACAGTGCCTTGTTCTTTTTAACCAGTCTTATCATAGCAAGATGGTCGGTGTAGGGCTCTACCCGGAAGAGTTAAATGCGCGGCCTCAGTTCAGTGCAACGTTCGGTTGTAACTTGAGGCGTCAGTTATGGCCTGTCAGACAACTGGAACGCGCCTGAACTGAGTTCAGTCAACGTTCACTTTCACTGACCTTGAAGCTACACAGCCAATCAGATTGCAGGAATGCGTCTCACTGAAAGTTCAAAAACCTTCAAAAGAGAAGGAGACCCGTCGTAAACATCGGGCTAGTCAATGAAGGGGAATGTTTAGTGTGGTGTTAATGCGACTGTGCAGGGACTAAACAAACGTGAAGTATGTCTCGGTGGAGTGGCAACGGGGATTTGATGGTCGGTGGCTTGTACTCAGCATCTGCACGTGACTGTAAAAAAAGGTGTTAATGGCGAGGCAGCCGGCGCTGAATCGGCCGCCGGCAGAGGATGTGGCGAAAGTGACCGTGGCAAAATTAGTTAGCTGGGGTTTCACCTTTACCGCATGACGCTCTGAAACGTCACGTTTCGATTCCTATGAAGTTGGGTGCCAGGCACCTTACATAGGGAAATGCTGTAAAATCCCGAACAACTTGTGTGTTTTCACATATTTGCAGTTTTGAAAGTATAACCTACATAGTATTACTTTGCAGACTGAAAGAGCAGATAATCAAGAACTCAAGAACAGTGTAAACCTGAGATGGTATATATGTTTTATAAACACAGAAATAAGCAAAACTCGAAGTCAGACCTCCCTTATTCGTATGCTTCTATGGGAATCCGTTGTGTTCATAGAGGAATGGCGACGTGTACCCGTCTTTGGACAATATTTACTGCATTGTTTCTCCAGCTATTGATTTCATGTTTAGGTTGTACGGTAGTTCTCGCTCTCCTCGAGGAATACAGGAAGTGTAAAAACACAAATTCGAAAAATGAGAAAGTTGTAAGCAGAAACGTAACAGTAACTGGATTTTCTCATCCTGTTCATAGACAACATCTACACGAATGTGGACTTTGTTTATTGCATTGTTTCGTAATTAAGATATTGATTTTAATAGTTAGCTTGTACAGTAGTTCCAACTCTCCTCGAGGAATACCTGAAGTGTCACAACACAGGTTTGAAAAATGAGAGAGTGGTGAGCGAATACGTACAAGTCCTGGGAGCTTTACACCCGGCTCATACGGTAAAGGTTAACGTCCCCGCCACAGAAGTGATTGAAAACGTCTCTGATTGCCGGGGCGGGTTGAGAGGGACGAAGACAGCTACCCTGGCCCGGAACTGACAGTCCAGTTGAACACTGTTCAATCCAGACAGACTGACACGTCGGCCACACTGGATTTATTCTTGTCTGTTATGGACAAGTTAAAAAAAAAAAAAGGTCCAGTGTACACAGTCCGAATCAGAGGAAATGAACAACATTAGAAGTACACAGACAGTCGGTCACCCCGGCCTGGTGCCAGGAAGCTGTGTGTGTGTGTGTGTGTGTGTGTGTGTGTGTGTGTGTGTGTGTGTGTGTTTTCAAATCCGACATATTCCCGCACGGACAAACAAGACATGAAGCAGCTCGAGCGACAGGAAAACAGCGTCACTATATCGAACTGAACAGGCTTGTATGCATGTCTGCAGCTGACTTCAACTGACAGCCTCTCAGCCTACACCAGACTCAGCGCTTGTTGTGGCCTCAGCACACTTGTTGCCCCAATGATATTCTATGCTTATAACCTCCTTGGCTAAACAAACCCCGGCACGCACACACACACACACACACACACACACACACACACACACACACACACACACACACACACACACACACACACACACTGTGACACACACACACACACACACACACACACACACACACACACACACACACACACACACACACACTGTGACACACACACACACACACACACACACACACACACACACACACACACTGTGACACAGACACACACACACTGTGACACACACACACACACACACACACAACACACACACACACACACACACACACACACTAATGTTCTGAACTAACTATGCACCTGCCCCCACCCCAGCCCACACCTTAACTGTCTTAATCATGACCCACCACCCCACCCTACCCCACCCACCCCCCACTACACGTACTTGCATCCTCACCAGCACTAATGTCCTGAACTTTTTACGCACACTCTCCCCCCCCCCCACCACCGCCCACCCACCCACCCTTTCACTGACGGTCTGCATGTCTGCATCCTGACCATATCGCCCCTGCCCTCCCCCCCCCTTTACCCCCACCCCCTCCCCTCCTCCTTCCTTCGCCAGCCACTGACGTAAGAGCGGCAGTTAAACACCAATATTCATTTCAGTCTCTAGCCGTCTTCCCCTATTCCCCCTATGCCTCTCACCTAATCCCGCTGTCTGCGAGAATCTGGCCGTCTTAAATTGCGGCACGTTTCTGCCGCTTCACGCCGCCGCCTTATTTAAACCACAATCAAAACTGTTATCAGACTAGTGACCCATAGCTGACCCTTCTTTTCTGCAAATCCATACTTGACTTTGATTAATTTTTTCCCCTCTCTCCTTTAGACTGGCGCGTTCTCCACTGAGAAGTGCTGACTGCTAGTCTGAAAGCCCACGAACCGCTGCAGACAGACGTAAGACTTGCTACACATGCAAGATCAGTCTCGGGCTCCTGCGATATTTTCTTCTGGTCTTACTAAGCAGAGGCAGATGGACATATGGACTGATTGAATATGGGACATTGTGTTGTGGTGAGCGTCAGTTGTTTAGAGGAAAATGTTACACAGTATTATGACAACAGAACAACAACTTTAACAATCTGAGAAAATGTACACCGAAAACAGCTGATTTCCTCTTCTCTCTCTCTCTCTCTCTCTGGGGAGCCGGGGTGGCCGAATGGTAGAGCGTTGAACTCTCAATGCTCGGGTCGTGGGTTCGTATCCCGGCTGGGGCCAAATATTTGTGCTGGCTTTTTTCATCGTTGCCCCGTCTTTGATATCACCTGTATGTGGTGGAAAAGGACGTTAAACCCCCAAACACCCACCCATCTCTCTCTCTCTTTCTCTCCTCTCACAATGTAAACATACTCTTCTTTTGTTTGATTATTTTCCTTATTTTCATTTGTCTTGTGCCAATTACGCGCATGGCAAGAAAAACGTTGAAACTTGAAGCTAAGCAGAAGCGTTCTGTGCATGTAGGTGCGGACCAATCGTAGCACAGCACAAGGCTCAAAAACAATCCAACCAGTCAAAAATTGAGTGGGGGGGGGGGGGGGGGGAGGGGCAACCCGAAGCTACTGGATAGTAAAGAGCGGCGACATGTAAACAAGTCACGTGGACTTCGCATTGAATGTCGATGATGATGCTGACATGTGCACCGACCGCGGCTGCTGTATGTGTGATTGTGAGTCCCTGTCACACTATGATCTTTCTCAGCTTCAGTTTGCAGGTTATTCTCAACTCCTTGATGCAGGCTTTTGGTCGTTCAATAAACTTGACTTGACTTGATAGCGCAGGCCTCCGCCCTAACTGAGTGTTCATGGAAAGGTTTTGAAAGGACAGAGGCGTAGGGCCGGGGGGTCCGGGAAGGAGGGGGGGGGGTGGAGGGGGGAACAATCTTTGTCTGATTCTCAGGCGTAGTGTTTTCAAAGTTCTTGGTGTCCTTCACTGATCGAAGACTTCGCCTTTCCCAACAAAACCAGGGTTTGTTTACCACGTGTGTACCACAGGAAGCCGCCAGGATCGCGAAGCTCGTAGCGCATTGGACTGTCAGTTGTCGTGTCAGTCGAGTTTAACTCCTCGAGCAAAGAAAACTGTGCTAACTTTTTTTTCTAGTTGTCTCGTCAATGATATCACCCTTCTTTGTAGTGGCGGAAGACCCAAAGAGACGTGGAGACGGATAGTCGAGAAAGAGCTGAAGGAGCACAAGCTTATCTGGGAAACGCTGGAGAAGACAGCTCAGGAAAGGCACCAGTGACAAACTCCGGTACTGACCCTGTGTGCTGGATAGCACGAATACAAATAAATAAATAAGTGTACATGGTGGAGAATGAGGCTGGCCACCCAAAACGAGCAGCCAAGCATTGCCAAAGCACTCCTTGACCGCAGAGCGTGTGAAAGGCCAGACAAAACCAGCGCAGAATGAAGCAGAAGCAGAATGAGCCTCCCTAGGGTCGCTCACTGGGTTCGCCGTGCTCGTCACTGCAGAAAATCGTCACGTCTCCACATCCCCACTGAGATTGGAGATAAGCAATCGACTGAGATGACCAGAGAGAGAGAGAGAAGGGGGGGGGGGGGGGGGAGACGTGGGGCTCTAGCCGAGTCTCGGACTTCAGAATGTGGTGAGTAGTCCCATACGATGCCTGGCAGTCTTTTGTTTTCACGTCAAGTTGTTCCTTCTTGTCTTCAGGATCCAAACGACAGTTTCAGTCTTTCAAGCTTTTTTTTTTATTGCCATGTGCATAATTGCACCCAGACAACTTGAAATAAAGAAAATACTCAAACATTACAAGAATATGTTCATATTGTACGGAGGCCAGAGAGAGAGAGAGAGAGAGAGAGAACAAACGAACGAACGAACGATTCCTTATTTTACAACGGTAAAAAAGGTGTTGGTCGTCAGACCAATTTTCAACCTTGCCGTTGCAAGAGAGAAAGAGAGAGAGAGAGGGGGAGGGGGGGCAGAGAGAGAGGAAACGAACTGTTTGTATACATGTACATTGTGTATTTTACATTTACGTTGCTTTTTATGTAAAAAAAAATAAAATAAAATAATTACAAAAATAATGAAGGTACAAACGACAAAACACGGCAATGCCAGTCTGCTGCCAACAATCAGGGATCTGAACATACTATAAGTTAATCTTGCTCGACCTGGGCTCGAACCCACGCTTCATCGCCGTGACAGCGGTGACGGCCGTTCAGTAGCGCAGTGGCTCAGTCCGACGTGCTACCTATCAGACCACCGCCGGCTCACCCTGAGGCATTTCCGAGGCAGGCAAAAGCACTGCGTGGACTGACCCTAACTGTAGCCTTAACGTTTGTTGCACGAGTGCTTTCACACATAGTAGATATTTCTTGCAGACGTGTACATAAGTCAGGATTGGTCTCGGACTTACTCAAGGCCGCACAATACTTCGCGTTGCGTGTCTGGCCAAGCGGGAAGTTTCGTCCAGATCTGAGTACAGCTGGAACGCCGTCGCCAATCCCAGACTTCCACGGGCCTAATCACATGACCGCCCACCGAAAGTAGTATTCCTAAAATAGGCGCGGAACAAGAACAAAGTAATGACAAACTTTCTCCCGTCATGCAAAATTCGACCTGCGGTGACATGTATCGTATTTTGGCAGATTTCCTTTTGACAGTGATGTCAGAATTTACCGCGGGCCGAATCGACCAGTTCTCACGAACTCCTCAGGTGTTTTGTCGATTTTCTGCCGGATGAGGTTTTGATTTAGGGCAAGACTTTTGCAAAAAATACGTTCACTCTTCGACATGCTTAATGTCACGAGACCTTTTTTGTTTCTGATTTTTTTTTTTTCGTTTCTGGGGACCTTGGCACCCAGCCATGTGGCCTCACTTCATCTTCGCTGAGAGGGATTTTCACTGAATCACCCGATGGCTTCCATGTTACAGAGGAACCCGGATAGCGGGACGACAAATCAGCATCCAGAGTAAAATCCCACCACGCCGTTAAAATGATTTAGAGAGGACGTTCTAACCTTTGAAATTTCGTTTAATTGTGAGCTTCGGTCTGAAACATAGGCCAGAAATACGCCTCATAGTGTACGCAGGGGAGTTGAGCACAGTTGAAGGAGAGACTCACTTTCTATTCATTTGTTCAGTTCTGTTGTCTCTCCTCTGGGAAATACAGAGAACAACTTTTTTGACACTGGGTATCAGTAGACGAGCAACTTAACCTGTTGAATTCTCTCACGTTCGGATGTCGTTGTTGTTGTTGTTGATTTGGGTTATAGTTAAACGTTTCCGTCTTTGAGTTCTCTGCATTTTGTGCTTGAGCGGCTTTAAGCCCTAAAAACTCACTCACTCACTCGCAGTCCTCTGCATTTTGTACGCATGGCGTGGAGCTGCGGTTGGTTGGTTGGTTGGCTGGTTGGTTGGTTTGTTCGTTGGTTGGTTCGTTGGGTGGTTGGTTGGTTGGTTGGTTGGTTGGTTAGTCTTTTGATTCGTAGCGGGGTTGCCGTCATTTTCAACCACATAAAGACGATGTCAAAGTCTGGGCAACGAGCGGAAAATCCGGCACACCGGTTCTCGGTTCCAACTGGGATTTAGCCGCGAAATAGTCTTTGTTGCTTGCGCGGCGTTAAGCCCTAACTAACTAACTAACTAACTAACTTCAACTGGGATTCGATCTTACGAAACTGAGCAAGTAGTAGAAGAAGAAGAAGAAGAATTTTATTCAGGACCCACTAGGGGCATTGAATATTAATTACTCCATCCATAATAAGTGTTCACCATAAGGCGGAGAACGAATATACACACATTCTTAAACTAGACAAAGCAAAACACACACACACACACACACACACACACACACACACACACACACACACACACACACACACACATACCGGGTAACAACAATCTACCGCACTGATAAAAATCCATGGGGCAAAGGTAGTAAGGACTGACCAGAATGAGGAAATCGGTCACAGAGACCAGACCGATAGGAAGACCGATTCCAATCGTGATTTTCCACTTTTAGTTGTCCAAGAACTCCCTCAGGAAATTCCTCACGAATAGATTAGCTTGATCACCACCCAGACCCCGGGCTGATCTTGACCAATGTCCAGCGCCCATAACGACTTCCCCCCTCCCCGGCCAGTTTCCGCCGAACCGCCCCGCACAGGAAATGAAGCGACGGCCCACGCCACCTAGCGGGCAAGGGGACGTGATGACAAGCGGCCAGGAAATCCAACATGGCGCCCGGGACTTGACCCATCACGCGCACCGACGGGCACGTGCTAACCCAGCGTGCGGTATTGACAAGGTCGCGGAGAAGAGGTCACGGAACTCACTGGACGATGAAGTGGGCAGGGAGGATCTGTTGGAAACAGTCGGCGGCCGGGCACGGTACTGGACAGCAGCCGACTTGCAGGATGACTCACGAATAGTCAGTTCCCATAATGATCAGAACTGACCAACTATGCACATGCGTACTACAGTGTTGATTTGGAATATAATTATATACTCTAAAATGAAATCCAGGAGAGTTGAAGGTCTGCAATCTCAACACTGACCAAGCCGCCGCAAACAGTGTTTTGTTTTGTTTCGTTTCGTTTCGTTTCGTTTCGTTTCGTTTCGTTTCGTTTCATTTCGTTTCGTTTCGTTTCGTTTCGTTTTGTTTCGTTTAGTTTCGTGTCCTATTGTTTTAAACTGCTACTCCTGCGACTGTGCTAAATGCAGGCAGCTCTGTCACAGTTGCCGAGTTTTCAGCTCTTCGAAGACCTTTATAAAACCAGAGCGCTAGCTGGCGGTGACTTCATTGTGCTTTTGGTCAGTGAGCGAGACACATCGCTACAGTGTCTCGCGGGTGTTGCGTGCTGCAGGAGAAGACTAGCCACTGCGATCTTTCTCGCTCAGTGTCAAAACGCAGACTGAGTTGTGAAGTCAGAATCCCCTTGGCAATTTTACAGAGGTTTCAGGGACGCTGAAAACCCTGTAACTGTGACAGAAATGACTGTGCGTTTAGCACGGTCGGATAGTCAGTAGTTTTTGCGGTTCAGTGTTGGGTTGTTGTTGTTTTTTAATGATGGTGGTGGTGGTCGTCGTGCTGCTGCTGGCACTGATAATGACAATGACGACTGACGATCATGATGATGATGATGACAACGATGAAAATAATGATAATGATGACGATGGTCAGTGATAATGATGATAACAAGACGCTGCCTCACACTAATGACAACGCAGCACGCCCTCTTTAATACCCAGAATCCACCCGTGCGGAAAGGAACCGATTGAGGCGGCCACCTGCCACACGCATTCTGCGTAAACGTTTCCGTTCCCACCCCACTCCCCTCTCTCTTTCGTCTCGCTCTTCTGATAAACGAGTCCCTCCATTGATGACTCTAATCAGCCACCGTTTCAGGAAAGGCAGCTTCAACGTATGACATGTGGTTACATTCCTCCCGGCTTCCTCGCTAATGACTAGCTTTCATTCATTGATTGAGAAGCTTCTTTCTCTTGAGGCGCGCTCCAACCCTTTCTTCTTTTTTTTTTTCTTTTTTTTTTTCTCCTCTTAAAAGGCCTCTGAATTGTGATGTTAGCAAAACAACACGAAGAAGAGGGTGCTATTCGCTTTGATGCCAGTGGCCAAGCAAAACAGTTTGCCGGTAAGTGGTGCTGAATCATGTGTACAGAGGTTAAGACGGAGGTTCAAAGAAAAACAGAATAGCAGGAACTACGTCGAGGAGGGAAAGTGTGTGAGCCTGGTACTTTCAGTGGAGTGAACGGCCTGCAGACCAAAGAATACAAATACCTATATAATTATTCCCTATTAATCTCAGGCATCAGTCACCCCTAAAAATGCTTCAAAAATTACCATCAACAGACCATTCAAGAGGATGTACCTGACAGGAGTTAAAAAAATAAGTTTCCTTTCCGATCAGACCTCACTGAAGTAATGCTAGTCTACTTCCTGTTAGGTCAGAAAGCCACTTCACCGAAATCCACTCACGTCACCTTTGCCTCTCTTGTGCTCAAAAAGTCCCAGCTTCCCTGGAAGTTTGCTTCCTTTTGCTACCCCCTGGCATGCACCTTGCCCTACCAAATACGAAAATCACGAACATCACGCTCTTTCGCAAAACAAAAAAGTCGCTACAGACTAGCACACTGGCGCACTTGACCCCACTCTCAATATGTGTCCTTGCGCCGCAATACCAATAAAAACAAAACAAAAAAAACCAAGCCACAGAGTGTGTGTGTGTGTGTGTGTGTGTGTGTGTGTGTGTGTGTGTGTGTGTGTGTGTGTGTGTGTGTGTGTGTATGAGCGCGCGCGTTTATGTGCGCGCGTGTGTGTGTGTGTGTGTAAAACAAAAAAAAAAACTTGGACTGCAAACAGCGCATAATAAACTACATCACATCTACTGTGTTTATGTTCAAGTTCAAATTTATGGGAGATATCAAACACTGACTGGGCAACTAGTAGCGAAAGGACGACACATATATTTGGCTCAAACGGCCGGGAATCGAACTCACGACCCGAGCATTGGAAGTCCAGCACTCTGCCGCTCAGCTGTCC
>JACVVK020000011.1:3962500-3991331 GCA_018292915.2 Batillaria attramentaria
GCAAAAACTGGTGAACACACCGACAACAACAGACAACACTGCCTGCTGAATAATCAAAATAGAAATTCAGTTCGACGATATTTTCCGGTGTCAATTCTCAGAAAAATAGGCTTCAGTATTAGTAATGCTAAACGACACGTGTATCTTGTAAATATACCAAAAAAAAAAAAAAAAAAAGTGTAGACAACAGGAATCAGAGGATCACAGCTCGATAAAAGAACATTTGGATGAAAACTGCACGATTCGTCAGCAGGTGAATAACAGAAGACTGCGGCGATACGTTTTTCGCTCTTTTCACTATATTATTTGTTCTGACTCTGGACACCTGGATCCTGCCCGTACTTCCATATACTATTTCACTGGCAAAAATGATACAATACTTGCTGCAAAAAAAGGATACCTGACAATATAAGAAGAATATCTGTGCTAAGTATTAACACAAAACAGTCTCATGGTTCACGCACAAATCACAGGTTTATTGGTCACGTGTTAACTGATCCAAACTCACAGACATCCATTAGATGTGTGTAACCGACCAAGCGGGCCCCCGCCTCCTTTGCTGAGCCAGCAGCGACCGTGCAGTTTGACTCGTATCTTAGTAACGAGGGTCCGGACAAGGCTTTGATTTTGCACACATCTTCGTGATATCATACTTTTGACATCATCACGAGCCAACGTCCATCTGTGCACTTGCAGCAGTTAACACGCGCAGTGTCCCTTTAACCCCACGACTGCCACGCATATTACGCAGCATATCGTACGCACACAAGCACAAAACAGTTGACACAATGTAAACGTGCGTAATATGGCGACAAACTGAACTAATGTGGAGCACACGCGCCAGGAGCACAGTAAGAATGGAGCACAAGTCTTCCGTTTACTATATAATTATATCATACACAATATTGTTTACTTCAAAGGCAAAAGTTGCAAATGCGGTATACATACAGTCATATTCGCACTTGTCGTGTGCAGTTAAGACGTCTTTTCATGGAGGTTAAAGTGCGTGTAGAGCACACTTTGTAGTCGTAATTGTAAACATTAACGGAGCGTGGAAAATTCCTTCCTGAAAGGAAATGCAGAAACGTGCGTATAGCGCCGTGAACGCGTCACAAAAAAATATACTGCACGTACAACTCGTGGCAAAGAAACAGCTCAACAGGATAATTATCCAGACTTAAAAGCGTCATTGGAGCCCGTCAAACAGTTTCAAAAACAAAAGAAGTGGAAGTCAGGGGGGAAAAAAAAACCAGTGCCGTTTGTTGGATAAACCACGCTGAATAGTGCCATTTCTCTCCTGAATTTTTCGTCGACTATTGTGCCTTCTCTCCTGAAAAGTTATCCTTTTTTTTCCCCACGTCAACGTCTGTCGTAAACTTATTCCCAGTATCTCCAAAGTATCTCCCCGCCACCCCCCCCCCTCCCCCTACTCCTCCCACTTCTCCCTAAATCAACCTGCCCAGCCTAAGTAGAGGACAAAGTTAATGATCACTTTTCATGGAGGTTAAAGGTCTACCAGTCTCAACAAAAAGCCGCGAACAGTGCGACTGTGCATAATGCAGACAACTCTGTCACAGTTGCCGAGTTTTCAGCGCGTTGGAGACCCTTACAAAACCAGAGCGAGAGTTTACGGTGACTTCATTGTGCTTTTGGTCAGTAAGCGAGACACATCGCTACAGCGTCTAGCGGGTGGTGTGTGCTGCAGCAGCAGACTTGCCACTAGCGATCTTTCTCGCTCAATATCAAAACGGAAACTCAGTGAGCTGTGAAATCAGGCTGCCCTTGGCTTTTATAAGGGTTTGAGGGACGCATTTTACAGTCGGATAGTGTTTTTTTTTTTTTTTTTAACACACTCTATGTGGCATTTTGTAGAGATAGCAGACCTTTAAAGCCTTGAAAATGCCCCAAACCCCACCGACTTTCAGCCTCACTCCTATACCACACCTTGACCAAGAAAAAAACGAGGAACAGACTCTGTCTGGCACGCACTACTCGAAGTGGCAATAACAGCACACTTTAAAAAAAAAAAAATGAAAACCTCGTGATTTTTGTTTCGTATTGTCATCGCCACGCACAAGTGCTCTTCCGGAACGAGATAGACTGAGGCAACGCCGGGGACCGGTTATCCGGAATCAAAAAAACAGAAATTTCAACAATAATATTCATTCTGCTAGCCACAGCGGGGAAAGGAGGCCATCCGTTTTGCAACATATCAAGAATAAATCGAGAAAGTCCGAAATCAGGAGCCGCCTGAAATGATGTTACGAGTAATAGCTGCGCGCGCATCTCTACAGCAGGAGTCATTTGAAACTGAATAGTTTATGGCTAATAGAAATGGTGCTCCATTTTCGAAGCACGCAGGGATGAAAATCACAGCTCGAGGTGACTACCTGACCAAAGTGACAACCACGAAAAAACCACGGCGCTCCTTGCAGCTTAATGCGTATAGGATTAGTAATATCAGGGATTATTACTAACTAGGCCTACAGGATAGCAATTTGCGGGTGACTGGTCAGTAAAGACAGAGTATTATGATCTCTCTCTTTCTTTTCCTCTAGTTGTTTCCTTTGTATTTCCACTGGTCAGAATTTGCAGACACGTTGAGCACACCTCGACAGCGGGTCTCGGTTTCTACACAAGTCTCTTTCTCGTCTAGCTCACGGCGACAAGTGGAGCCGGGTTCCGCGATGCGACAGCCACAGATGCAAATCAGCATAGTCACGTGACAGACCACGTGGGCAATCTCTCCACCGACAGTTCTATCTTTTCATCTTCCCGTTTTCCAGAGCGTGAAAACAAACAGTCACGTCACAGCAGAACCGTCGCCTCAGTCCACCACCACTATTACCCCCCCCCCACCCCAGTTTCACAAAATCGATGGAAATTCACGCTCGGCGCACGAAACGTGCTAATCAAAAATGGCGGGTGGCCGACCCTCGATGATGAAAATGACAGGTTGGTCCGGTAGCGGGTGATAGTTCCAGATGTCATACTGCCTTGATTAACTCTGACCCACACTCCGGCAAGCCTCGGTTTCATTGTTTCTGGTGGATTCGCGTGTGGAAAGGACTACTGCTGGAGAATCTCGGCCTAGTCGGAGGAGGGCTGAAGGGTACAGTCGGTTGGTTGCTTGGTTGGTTGAGCGTTTAATCTGGCAGACGCTCTGCCGGTGGTTAGCAATCGTCACTGTTTTGCATTTAGAGCTTAACTAGCCCTAAGTTACACTGTTTGGAGAGTTCAGATGCACTGTTTGGAGAGTTCAGATGCACTGTTTGACCGAGTGCCGTTACAGATCTCTTTTATCAAAATTAAGAGTCCAATGTCCAGGAGTTTTAAATCTCCCCCTTTTGCTCAGTCAACTCTTGCAAAAGTATACACAAAGCTTTTCACGAATAAATATTTTCTAGTTTTCAACCGGCCAACAATGTTCATACTTGTACTTTCTGAATCTGTATACGCTACCCGCTGTTCACGATTTCCCACTGAGCTCTCGCGGCTCACGCACACCCCAGTGCCGTCCACGTCAGATACTTTGTTAACAGCTTCACAACTGTGTGTAATAAGCTGTCATATTTCATTACGCTCGAAAGCGGCGGCTCTGATTTCGGACAGGCATCGTTTTTTTTTTGTTTTTTTTGTTTTTTTTTTGGGGGGGGGGGAGGGGGGGGGGGGGGGAGGGGAGGGGGGGCGGCCAAAATGACACGGTAGACTGGGCAATGATTTTGCTATTGTTCTGACGCCGTGTCGGTCATGCCTCTACATCAATAAAAGTTAACGCTGGATGATAACAGTAAGTCAAAAAAAAAAAAAAAAAAAAAAAACCCAACTTGAGAATATTCAGTTTTTTGACTACACATTCTGACCGTTTTTGTTTTTTTTTACATCATACAAACAGCCAAACTAAACTCTGAGAAAAAAAAAAACAAAAAAACAATAATAATAATAATAATAATAATAATAAAACAAAACAAAACCAAATCTACAAGCAGTATCTATAGCTAAAAATGACAAGATTCCGACAGACTGTTAGATGAAGCAGTTACAGTCAGAACACAAGCGACTTGTCTCTTTTGGTAAAACAATGGATTTCACTATGACATAACTGTATGACAGCCGGACAAAAGGTCCGACCACACGGAACAAATATTTCCCTGTGTTAATTCACCCGACATAACGTCACTGCGAACCAGTAAAACTGCTAAAATATTAAATATCAAACAAGCAGCACAGACATATATCTCCTCTGGTGACTCTCGAAGCTGAAGTAACGACTTCAGTTCTGTAGGGAAAAAAATTCACTCAAATATAAAGAGAACAGCTGTAGTAATTCGGTGATCTGCACCAAAGACAAATGTAGTATTTCGGTGATCTGCACACACACACACACACACAAGTCAAAGCAGTAAATAAAAATGAAAAAAAACCTTTAACAATCATTTGTCAATATTTTCAGTTTCATTTGCACGGTGCGTGGGTGGCAGCAACAGAAAAACAAAACAAAACAAAACAGTTTTGCAATCTGATCACGCGTCTTTGGGCTCTGATAACCCACCCTTCGTCACCCCCCCCCCCCCTCCTTTTAACTCCCCCACATCCCTCCCTGTTGAGCCCCACCCCCTCTCATCCCCTCCCCGACCCGCCCCGCCCAAAGAAAACAAAACGATCCCTGGTTTCACAAGCCACCGCGCGTCAGCTGCGCATTAAAATTGAAATCGTAGTAAAAACTGCAAGTACAGGGGTTTAGTAAAGTAATTCTTCTGTCATATTGCGGGTGTGATTAGACTGCCGATGATGAAAATTGGTCTGCTCGTCAATGTAAAGCAAACGACACCACCTCACAAACAAACAAACACACAAGTAACACATTTTAAAAGCAAGAACAATAAAATATTAAGATTTAAAAAAAAACGCCTAAAACAATGGTGTATGATCACAAACACGGTAATAATAATTTCAAAAAATCTGCCAGCAAAATCAGACTGAATTCAAAATGGCAATTCGCAAGCGTCTGGTGTATAATTACATGAAACTGGTTAACTGGTGCGGGTTGGTTTTTGTTGTTGTTGTTGTTTTTGTTTTCTAACTGGGCTCAGACCGGCGTTTGGCAGATATCATACTCACGTGAGTATAAACATGGTATGATCAACTGGTTCAGTATTTTTGTGTGGCTAATGCCATGGTCCGCAGTCCGGCTTCTTCCGACCGAGGAAGTATTCAAGTAATACAAAGAACTGTTCAGTACTGGAACTACGATTCGTTCGTCGAGACTGACAATGCAGGAAAACAGATCAAATGTTCTTCCCTCTCAGTAAACACAACAGGAAAACCTAGACAGTGCTGTTCTTCATACATGTACAAAGCCTTTATCTTATAATTACTCATAAAGTCTGCCAAGTTCTGGCAAAACGAAGCATCCCGACATATGGCAACCTTCTCGGATTCTTTGGTTTCGCCACAACTGTGCAGAGTCACTGACTCAGTCGACGTGGTTCATTTTCATATTTATGTGTTTGCGGAGATCGTTTTTCGTTGGGGGGGGGGGGGGGGGGGTGAGTGGGCTTACATAAAAAGGCAAATATCTTTGCTAGCGGGGAAGAAATATGGTATACAAAGTTCACGCAGAAGACTTCTCGCTTCAGCCATCAAATTTCCGTGCATACAAGACTTAGTGTGTATTATTCTTTCAAAACAACAAAATGATGTCAACGTCAAACTTTGATTATTTTGTCCCTGGTTGGTTTTGAAAAACAATGCAGTATATTTTTGTATCGCCAATAGAGGCACGAAACAGCTCGAATTGATGCACAGACGCATGCTAAAAAGAAACTGAAAGAGCAAGACAGACAAGGCAAGGACGCACGCACGCGCACACACCAATTATAAGGAAAAACGGCCTAAGCTCCCTTCCATTCCATGGTGTGTGTGTGCCTTTTTTCAGGTAACGGTCCAGCAGCCCGCATATGTAGTAAACAGTACTTGATGCTCTGTGAATTGACTGCAATGGCTACGTTCGTTTCTCTTCTCTGTCAGTCCGCACGAAATTACGTCATTTCTCTGCCCGCGAGTCCTGCCCGTTTCGAATAAATCAGTAAAGACCAAAATGAGGACCACCTCGAAACAAATATGGCCACGATAGCTCAAAGGAGGTGGTCAAGAACAGTCTAAATCCAGAGACATCTATAGAGAGAAAGGGTACAAAGGCACTTCCGGAAATATCCGTGACTACGGCACAACTCCTCCTTAAATAACGCTTTGCTGTCCAAATGACCGATTTTACCCCTTCGTGTCAGAAAACATCACTGGGTGGTTTTGGTATCGCAGAAGGTCTGAGCAAGTCAGTATTTGAAACTGTATTTTGGGGGGAAGTGCAGAATTCCGAATTTCGAAATTTGACACGACATTACAACTTTAAAGTCTCCTACATCAGTATTTTGTTTGGGGGCAAAACTACTTCCTTCCCATTGTTGAATACCTTGTTTGAAAACGCTTAGGGTTCATCTGGTGGCAGATGGAGGGTTTAGATTTGTGTGACTTGTAATGTAAACAGCGACCTGGTTCCTAGGCTAGGAAAGGAGCAGATGCAGTATGCAGATGCACGAGCCAGCCTCTGTTCTCTCTATGTATGTCTGTGGTACAACAAACCACCGAGCAAGTTGAGGGGCATACGAAGCAAGAACGACTTCATTGAAACGCTTTATGTTCGACAACAGTCCAAAGTAAATGCACAGCCAGTCACTGACAAAACTGCTGTAATATAAAAACATAAAATCGGACGAAAAGTAACTTCGGGTCAAATTCATCGATTTTGGAAGTTACTAAGCTATCGCGGCAGATATTTCTCTCCTGGTGGTCATCATGGTTTTGGGCATCAACGAGGACGCGAGATGGCAGGGACGGAAAGGGCAGGGTGGGATATTCGCCGTAAGACTAGCATGTAACGGAAGTCGGTTCCAGTAAAGCTGCGCAATTAACTAGAATCGCGAAGTCAGATCCTGCAGAGTCAAGCGCAGCATGCAAGCTTCCCTCGAGAAAACACGACCAGAGCAATCAATATCGTGTTTCGAAGTCAAGAGCAGTTATTGGCAAAAGAAAGAATTGTTTACGACATTGACAGGAAGAAGCGAGAACGCTTTACGACTCTGATTGCAGTGCGCGTGTGACGTATTGTGTTGCCCGTGCCCAGAAATGAAGGGGTGTAGTCATAATGGGGGTGAGTGGTTCCGGTGCTGCTCCGCTTCAAACGTTTCGACGACTGATGACTGTTCTCACGTAATGTTATGTGTTTGAAATAGGAGCACGCATACGTGTTTGCGTTGAAGTGAAGCGCCAGTCAAATAGAACTTATTTTAAAAGTCTACTTCATGAACGGCCTCTTCCAGAGTTTCACTCCGACAAACCCCAAGTCCGCTGGAAACACTCGGTGCTATGCAAATCTGAAACTGGACACACTCGGTGCTACCTTTTGCAAACACCTTCTCGGCGGTGCTATTATCTGGAGCCGAGCAGCACCGGAATAAACTCTCGTGCATTGTGACTCAACCGTGTGCATTGTGACTAACCTCTTGTGGAAATTGTCGCGCAACACGACTTCAGTTTCTCTGGCAGTAAATGATAGGGGGGAAAAAACTCTCGCCCGTCCATTCAGGACGAGAAAAACAGTCTGATTCAGTTTGGTATCATGTAAAAAATAAATATCACTAATATTTAAAATGTTAATGGTTAAAACCCTTTATCGTGCAGTAACATGGATACAGGTCAGAAACCTGACCGCGGTATTTAGTAGAATGTAAAAAAAAAAGAAGACTTCACGATTTGGTGTTTTTTTTTCCCCAGTCAAAATGTATAAGAAACGCAACAGCAAAATCAGCACTCTCCGCTTCTCTGACCGCTCTGGTTGACTCTGACTGGGTGGTTGTCTACAGCAATGCATTTTCTCTAAACATCTGATGAACAGGACCTCATTACAAACAAAATATTGTGGGACAAAACAGCACCAGAATTGATATTCGGCAAGTCATAGACATCACCAACAAAACAAACTTTGCAGATACTGAAAATATAACCTGGTTTGTTGGTAAAAACAAACGCTGAAATATCAGATTTGTGATTCCTGAAATATCAGAACTGTGATTTCTGGAATATCACAACAGTGATTCCTGAAATATCACAACTGTGATTCCTGGAATATCAGAACTGTGATTCCTGGAATATCAGAACTGTGATTCCTGAAATATCAGAACTGTGATTCCTCGTGATTTTCACGTTCGTTGGTATACAACTGTACCTCCTAGTGGAAACAAAATGCTGTCAAAGTATGGCAGCATGAGTAACTGTGATTGAGCGCATGAACCGAGTCTTGGGTTGCCTGGTAAAATCTTTTGCACTACACATGGGTGGACACAGTCATGTCCTTTCTGCGTCACTGAACGTAATCTCTGTAGCGGGACGAAATAGCAGTTCTATGACTTACAAATACCCGAGCTGGACCACTCAGTAAACAAAACAGAAGTTGCTATCGAGAAGCAAATGGCGACAATCAAATATACGCCAGAATACTGCTAGACCACCCTTGTCATTAAAAAAAAAAAATCCCAGGGATCAGCGTACCGGGTGTGCGGGAAAATATTCGGCTAAACACGATTTCAGCTTCGAGTTGTATAATAGGAGCACTTTCCTCTAAACCTCTGTGTCGCGTGCAGACACAGATCATCATGCATGTTGATTATGTCAAAATGTCAAGTAAAAATCTGTACAGAGCTGGAAAAGAAGAACGGAGACACGATTCCATGATCCAGAAGTTCGAAACAGCGTGTCAAGTCATAACTTACTGAAGACAATCTCTTCCATTAGTGAAATAGTTCCGAAATACGTCGTCACCACAAGAGGGCGCTGGTTGAGCAAAGCGTCCAGTGAGAGACTTCCACGTCCTGCCAGTATGGCAAGCGTCAGACGAAGACAGTCCTCTTCAAAGTGGCGATGATATGAGAATACTGACAGTGAAAAGCTGTGTCCATGAGATCCCAAAGTGTCACTCACCATAGTTCCAGTGACTCTTTTGTGTGATACAGACTCTTGCGGTTTGTGTCATCTTATCTGAAGGCGCAGCATCAACCTATTTTCAAACACAGACACATTATATACACGAAAACATTCTCTCGACTGCGTGACAGGTGTCTTCAAGTATGCATCCGTCCTCGAAAGATTTTCCATAGAAGTCCGCAGTCAGGTTCTTGCACGCTTCCAAGCGTCCATGTCGAGCACAATCGTACTTTCATTTTTTCTCGTCAAAGGCGGAAAGACACCTTGAGGTTCTCTCTGGACACAAAAAGTATCTGCTGGGTCCCTGTGAAAGAGTCTCAACGACGCGAACTGTGTGACGTCTCGTCTAAAGTCTGCGTGACCAGAAGTTTCTACAGCACGTTTCACAACAGTACACAGAATACTGACTTCATCAGTTCATGTCCACAAAATCGGACTCGTCCATGGGGACGTCCTGATGTGACGAAAACCTCCGTAGTGGCAACTACACATCCACTCACGTCCGTGCAGCAAGGACTCTAGACAGGTCACGTGACGAAGAAAGAAGACAGGTGGCTGATGTCCAGGCGAGCATTTCACTAGTTCAGCGATAATTATATCTTTCAGTTAGAATTACAAACTGCATTTCGGCGTCCAGGAGCTAGTACCAAGTGTGCTGGCAAGAAATCAGATCACAAATAAGACACACGAAACAGCATTTCAACGTTTCACTGCTTTTGTGGCGCCAGTCTCTGTTGCAAGGACACCAAATCTGCGTGTTTTTCTGTTTCTTTCATATGACGGCACAGTCGTCTGCCTGCAAGGCTTCCTTTAGTTGACTGTTGTACAGTATTTTGTTACCAACAAAAGGCATAAGACCAACATCTTCTTAAAAAAGGAAAAAAAAGAGATTCTGTTTGAATCATACCTTCCATGCTGAAAAACCCAACAAAGGTTAGTCCTTTTTTAGTACAGATTTTGCGTCAGGAGCTCGAAGGTGGCATGAAGAAGTATCTGTGCTGTGACTGGGTTTTGTCTTCTCGACGTCAACACAGGATTTACCTTCGACGTGTAATAGTGCATTTACATAGTGATCGCAACTGACTCCCCCACCAGGCACAAAGACAGTAGTTCTGTCAGACACTGTGTCAGCTGACGTAAAGTAGAATCCAAAAGCCAACCAAACGTTCCTCACAAGACGCTTCAGAGGCGCAGTATTTTCGTGATGTTCCTGCAAAGACTACGTCGGATCTAAAGACCCTTTCACACGACAGCGTGGTGATCGACGCTAGCGTGAGACAGACGTCCACGTGACGGCAGAGACTCAAGGTCCACGGAGTAGCTGCCTGACGTCGTGGTGCTGGCGTTGTCATCCACAGTATCCAGACTGGCATCCAGATCCTCACCACGCGGACTCAGGTTGTTGTACGGACGTCGTGAGTTACTGCCGTAGGGATGGTGGCGGCCGACGTTGGCGTACTGAGGCTGGTGGGGGGCAGGCGGGGGCACGTTGTCTCCAGCCACCCCTCCAATCAGAACCGGTGACTGCCAGCGGTCCACCCCGGGGCCTCGGTGATACGGTGATGACGTCTGTTTCCGGTTGACGTCATCGTGGAAAGAGACCTTCTTGACGGGGTTTCCGTTGTCCGTCCAGGACGAGTTGTTGGAGGGGGACAGCGTGGAGGGGGAATGGGTGTTGGGGTGCTGACGCAGGAGAGGGGGGTTGCAGCGAATCGTCCTGCTAACGCCGGCCGGGTGGAAGGTAGAGTGGCGGGGTACCTTGGAACCTGGAGCTACGCGAAGATCTGTCAACAAAGAAAACAGTTTCATTCAGGTCAGGCTTAAAATGGTCCATGATCCAAGAGAAGGAAAAGTCTGCAGCATTTAGTTAGTGTTGCGGACACATTATGCTAGGGCTGTCCGGAGGGGGAGGGGGGGGGGACATGCTCCCCCGGATTTTGTTCTTAAAATTAGACTAAAACCTGTGACATTTTGTGCATTTTGGTGTGTTTTGAAGTGCTTCAGAGGAGGAAGGGTGAGTGAGTTTTTAGGGCTTAAAGCCGCGCAAGCCACAAAGACTAATTCGCGGCTGAGTGTGCCTGCACTTCATGAAAAAAACAAAAATGTTACGTTGGACAAAGGATGGCAAACTGGTCTACGGGGCGGTATAAACCCAGGACATGCAGGAGACGCTGCACCTTAAACACTGTTGTTTGGGGATTTTTTTTTTTTTTTTTTTTTGGGGGGGGGGGGTGTTGTTTGTTTAGAATTAGACCAAAATCCGTGTGGTTTGGTGCATTTTGATCTAATGTGCTCCAGAGGAAGAGACACACTTTTGGAGGACGGGGAGCGGGGGGGGGGGGGATTTTTTTTTAGCGAAAGGTGGAAATCCACCAAAAGGTTAGTATCTTCGTATAACTGTATTTGCACTGCACATACGTGTGTTTATCAATGCACGCGAAGAAAAAAAAGATATATTAAACACACACACACGCACGCACGCACGCACGCACGCACGCACGCACGCACGCACACACACACACACACACACACACACACACACACACCTTTTGTTTTAATCTGAGCGGTTCAAAATGTAAAACAGTTACAACAGTGGGACCAAGAAGCGCATCTCCTGGACTGAGGCTCGTCCTACAGTGAATATGTAGCTTCGGTAAAGGGGGAAGGTTGAAAATGTGTGCATGTTTCAGACAAGAAAATACCATATTATAAGACAGCTTTAACAAGTGGGACTGCATCGCGTGTCACGTGGTCTCTACCTGTAGCGGAAGGCGAGGTGCGTCCTGTGCTGTGGCTGTCTTCTTCACTTCCGCCACGCCCGCTGTCACAGGCAGTAGATTCCCCGCTAGCATCGCTGGTGCCGTCATCCGGTTGGAGCAAAAACTGCACACAAGACGACACACACGCATACAGATTCTGCAGGCTGTCCCAGGCAGGTCAAGATGTTTGAGTCGAGAGACTGCTGGACTTTGTGCTAACTGCCATGATTAGCATATAGTGGACAGTCGAGTGGCTGACTGAGAATTAACGTCACCGTAACGTTTTGTCCACCGCCAAGGTAGGAGCTTTGGTTAAAAGGTCTGTACACACTGTCCCGTTCTTTTAAGGTCGAAGTAATGAAAGGGTCAGTACTTTTTCTTCTTCTCCTTTGGAGGGGCGGGGTAGTGGAGGTGGGGGTGGGGGTGGGGATGGGGGATACTCCTGACAACCCTCTGATTTCCATCGTCAAAGGCACCTATCCGACCCCCCCCCCCTCCTCCCCGCAACCATCACACAGACACACACAAACACACAAAGAGACCGGGGGGGGGGGGGGGGGAGGAAGAGAGAGAGAGAGGTAGACACAGACAGACAGACAGACAGACGGAGACAGAGAAGAGTGTGTGCGTGTGCATAACAATGCTGCTACTTAAAATTTTTAGCTAAAAAAACAACAACAATAAAAACAAAACTGCAAGACTAATGTTGTGAACTTCCGCGGAATGGTCATATAAATCATGTACTGTCGTGCAAGTGACAGCAACCGGTGAAGAAATGAACTCTGGCTGTGGGAAATTTAATGCAGATGATGCACAGGCCCCTGATATTAATTTTCGTTTCTTTCGATGTGGCGGCGACCATAACGCCCCGGGCCATGTGGTTATGCTAATCATTAATACTTAGTGAACGTGATAAATGTGGTGGTTTTTCTGTAGTTTTTTAGTGGAAAATGAATGTTTTAAAGAATTTACATTTTGAGATCTCTCTCTCTCTCTCTCTCTCGCTCCCCCCCCCCCCCTCCAGTCCGTGTGCACAGTGTGTGTGTGTGTGTGTGTGTGTGTGTGTGTGTGTGTGTGTGTGTGTGTGTGTAGTGTGTGTGAGAGAGAGAGAGAGAGAGAGTAGAGAGAGAGAGAGAGTGTATGATGTGTGTGTGTGTGTGTGTGTGTGTGTGTGTGTGTGTTTGTGTGTGGACACAGGGACAGAGGGACCTGTGCGTCTTTTATCTCATCCTTGGAAAATAAAGTTTCAGGTTCAGTCAGTCGGTCAGTCAGTCTCTCTGTCTCTTACTGAGTTATTTATGAAGCAGTAACTATTGTACTTTGTAGCTGACTTGGTCGCTGTAGCAACGGCAAGTTCGAAAATTGACCTTTTTGTAACTTTTACCATTGGTAAATACAGAATCTCTCTCTCTCTCTCTCGCTCTCTCTCTCTCTCTCTCTCTCTCTCAAATTTCTCTCGGGTCTACGGATCCGATCCCACTGAATACTGGAGCAACCGCGGAACGGAAACCAATCACATAGTATGTAAGCAGGAAACGGTCATACAATTAAAAATAATAAGAGATGCTGTATTACTACTCCTCGTCCTGTCTACCAGAAGGGTCGAGCAGCCAGAATTCAGTCATCGTGAAATCACCCCTTTTCTGCATACAATGACGTCATGGACGTACTGAGTTCTTCCAACACACGGCGGAGTAAAATGGCGGGAAGTTGGCCTCGAGTCACGGCTTGCCGAGTGGAGTCGTCTAATAACCCTTAAAAACTCGTGCGAAAATCGCGTGTTTACTTGAAATCTTCAGACCAGTTTGAAACCACTTCGAACCACTACGACGCAATCTGCAGCGGCCTTGCGTCAGCGAGAAGGCCCACGCCTTGCGTAATAGTGCTTGAAGTGGCTACTACTGGTGTGCAGTGGCTTGTTCTTTGTATTTTAAAAACTATTTTATTATCCCTTTCGGGAAATTCGGGCTGCTTTCCCCCGGGGGAAGCGTGTCGCCGCGGCGCAGCGCCACCCAATACCTATCCTATATATTCCATTACAATTTTGCAAGTTTGCTAGGGGGAGAAAAGCCGGATAACCCGGAGGAGAAACCCCCGATGAGCAGCCCGGCAGCCGGGAAAAACCGGTATCACATATCACAAGCTCGGCCTGGGCTCGAACCCACGCTTCGTCGCCATGACATTGGTGACGGCCGTTCAGTAGCGCAACGGCTAAATCCGACGCCGGCTACCTGTTAGACTCATTCTTATACGGTGATTATGATTGTATTATTTGATTGCTTTTTTTACGTTTTATGTGTATGTTCTACGCGTGTTGCAAAGCGATTTTCTCAATTCTGGGACAAATAAACCTAACCTGACTTGACTTGAGACCACCGTTCACCAATCTTATCAGATAGTGAGCAGGAGGTGGTCGGGCTCGGGACTGTTAACAGCTAAGGTATACTATACTATAATACTATAAATCTCTAAACTGGGGTCTACCCGCACGGGAACCTACCCCTGGGTCCACGCCATGTAGCTTCAGCAGATCTTGGTGAAGACGCAAAGCTTTCGTCCACTGACCGTCGTCCGCGCTGGCGTTGTGGTGCGACTCTTGTGACACCGAACCTCCGCTGAACTGCACAGCAGACAGAAAAAGCAACCTGACGTCATTAACACGTCACATTTGAACGGACTTCTAGCCCGTGTTCTCATCCTTGAAGAAGCTTCCGTCCAAATTACGCACCATCCCGATACACGTTGGAACAAACGGTCATTCAGGTTGCGTCTGGACGATGGCCCTCTGTATACTGGTGACGTGTTGAAGAAATGACGTAACCACTTGACTAAAGTGACGTCATTTCGTAATCTACATAATTCATTCCTTCATTTGATCGGCAGAAACAAGACCGTAGCAAGTTTAAAACTAAAATAGTACAATGAACTGACGAAAGGCACCTTGGAGCCGAATATTTGTTCTGGCCTTTTTCTCGTTCCCTTTCTTTGATTTTATCACTATTAAGTGGTGGAAAAGGACGTTATATTTGCAAACACAAACACACTCTCCCCTCTGTGTGTGTGGTGTGTGTGTGTGTGTGTGTGTGTGTGTGTGTGTGTGCGTGTGTGTGTGTCTGTGTCTGTGTCTGTGTGTGTGTGTGTGTGTAACAGAACACCAGAGAGAACCTGCAGAGCGACCTAAAAACCCACACAAACCATCTCTACAAACACGGATGAGCTATCATATCACAACCCCAACAAACTAACTGCCCTTTACCTGCAGAAAAGGCTTTTGTTCTTCCCTCTGCCGCATCCCCCCCCCCCCCCGCTTTTTTATAATTCCTCCCCTGTCTAAGTATCTGTTTCTCAAACTCCGCATGAAACTTAATGTGAACAAGTAATGTCATCGGGCTTCCACAAAGGCGTCGTTACAAGCAGTGCAAGATCACGACGCTGGTGTTCGGTTTCTTGCGCTCCGAGAAACAAAAGCAAGAACATCGACAGGGCCTACAGTGTTGCAGCCATCCTCAGTTGAACAAGAAATACCGATACACACACACACACACGCACAAAAAAAAAAATTCAGGCTAAGAAGAAGGTGGAAAAAAGTCACAGGCTAAAGGATATTAGTTACGGTTCTAAGAGGAAAAACTAGATCGACACTGGAAAAGCGTCAGTTAAAAAAAACAAAACAAAGAAAGTGAGAAAGAGAGAAGGACAGATGGAAAGGTCTAGGATTTGTATACACATAAATCAAAGTTCTGAGGATAAAACCGTTAAGCTCTGCCAGTATTAAACTGGGTTTCTCTTTCATTTTATTTTTTTCCTGTTTTTGGTCTTTGCTTCTGCTGATTTACAATCTCTCTCTCTCACTCTCTCTCTCTCTCTCTCTCTCTCAGGTTATTCCTTTTGGTTAGTTTAGTTAATAGTAGTCCTTAACAACGGTAGGTATGAAAACAGACTACCCGATGCCAACTGCATCTACCGTTGTAAAATAAATTTCATTGATATTGATTCTGACTCTCTCTCTCTCTCTCTCTCTCGATCACACACACACACACACACACACACACACACACATACACACACACACACACACACACACACACACTGCCCGTGTTTTCCAAACCCGTGATTACTTTTGCATACACTACACATCTTTGGCCATCCGATCACATTGTTACAAAAAGGCATGCAGCACACAAGCGAGCCGTTAGTAGGACAAAACTTTGCCATGCCCCAGTTTGCATTCCACCGCACATGCTATGCTTGCACGCGTGCAACGATCCTAACGCCTACATTCTCCTCATGCAAACAGACCCGCACTTTCTTGGCTTCCTGACAACAAAGGGCTGAACGGAAAGTATGGTATTACAGGGAGACAACGCACAAGTAATGCCACGTGTACCAGTTCAGACGGTGAAGAACAAAACCCACCCAAGCCTCCGGGACCCAGCCCTGCCGGCGTAGGCCTACATAGTGTATTCTTCTTTTCTCGTGTGTAATGAGCAATTCTGGCTTGTTTTCATGCACAGGAAACACGACTACCTTTGGCCTTTATCAAGGAATTATGACAGCTGCGAACAGAAATTTACATCACAACTGACACGAATAAATCTTATCAACAGGGCTCTGCTTAAACTCTGGCTACAATGCAACTGGGGTGGTTGTGTTTGCGTTCGGAGATGAAAGAAAGTTATTGACTTTCTGCTGTATTTATGCAGTTACGAGGCCACTTTCTGTGTGATTTGCCCGCGAGAGAGTGAAATATGATGTTGTTATGAATGCTTTGATCCAAGCGGCTTTCGCTGCTGAAACTCTCTCTCTCTCTCTCTCTGTGTATGTGTGTGTGTGTGTGTGTGTGTGGTGTGTGTGTGTGTGTGTGTGTGTGTGTGTGTGAGAGAGAGAGAGAGAGAGAGAGAGAGAGAGAGACAGACAGACAGACAGACAGACAGACAGACAGAAAGACAGACACAGAGACAAAGAGGGTTTCGAAGAAACCTACATCTTTTTTTTTTTTTTTTTCCTTTTGTTGAGAAAAAAGAAGAACTGCATTATCGTACTAAACCGGGAACCTAGACGAAAAAAGACCCGAGTCTTCCTTCCACCTCCGCTTCCAACCAATCAAATCCCTCGAACGCAACAATCCACATGTGATATTCAGCTATAACACGCCCTGCCCTTATTTCCACATTTTTCCTGAAATCCCTTGAAAGAACCAAGCGTGTCGTGGGAGATCTGTTTTCGTGCAAGCGGCTCCCAGACACAAAAGAGCGTTAGCAGACGTCCTGTTTACGCCAAATCCCACGACTGATCTCTCTAAGACTGCCACACCAGAGAATACTCAAGAGATCCCAGTTGGAAATGTCGGATGCCGAGAGGTATGGAAAAGATGGAGAGTGGGATAAAGAAAGGCAGAAGAGAACGCTGACAGATCAGAAATGGTTCCAAGATGCCGTGCTCGTGTAGACGTGTAGGGCGAGTTAGGTAGCCAACAAGAGCAAGGAACCTTTCGTGCGCCATTACTTTTGGATCCAAAGTCTGGCTTCATCCATTAAGACGTTGTGAAAGGGCAGAGTGCACGTGAGACTGGGACAAGCGACTACGGAGACAATACGCTAAAGAGAAGTTTCCCTTCCAGCTTTCCCGATCGACCCTAATTTTATTGTGTAGTCGACCCCACATCACTTTTCTGCTAACAAAAGTTACAAAAGTAGATTTAAACAAACTAGCGGTTGGCGTAAAGGACTCAGTCGTGTAAACAGTTATCTTATCTAATCTCTCTGTTAGCTGCCCATCTGAGACAGGAGGAGTAACTGCTGATTAAATTATTTATTACAATAAGATTATTGTATATAGTTGTTTAAATCAGCAGTTACTCCTCCGGGTCCTGCTTGTCTCAGATGGGCAAGTGAAAGAGAGAGAGAGAGAGGGGGGGGGGGTGGGGAGAGAGAGAGAGAGAGAAGAATAAGTAGAAGAAGAAGAAGACGGATAATGCTGTATTTATCCATGAGTAGGGAAATTGCAACTAACAACCATGAGCTGACTAGGGGAGGGAAACAAGACAAGATCGGAAGGCCCTTTACTGTACTTTATCTGTTACCATCATTGCATTTTGCAAATAGCTTAAAAGTAAAGAGAGAGAGAGAGAGAGAGAGAGAGAGAGAGAGAGAGAGAAGAGGTATTCGACTGATTACGTTCAACCTAACGCGTCCTGTAGGAAAATCTGATTAAGTCCAAACAGCTTTGCCAGGAGTAGACACAAGCTGGTCTCAAAGGATATAAAATAATGAAGATGGTCCAAAACTTTTTGATTACTTTTTTTTCATCCGACGACATCAATTCCTAGTTGCAAAAATTGATCCAGAGTCCCCCAAACCCCCTATCCCCTTAAAAAAAAATCATCAGCCAAAAGTTTTTTTTTTTTTTTTTCCATTTCTTTTGGCAGACGTCTGTCTTTAATGCAAACGGCGTCACGTCAATGCCGATTTCACAGTGTCGCCCAATCCATTGATACAGCATTGACAGTGCAAGGGGAGGCCGTTAGAGGTTAACACAGCGTCTCACGGAAAGCCTCTGGCCAGGGAATATGAATGGAATATTCTTCGCGGCTTTCGAGGGGATCACTTTTGACAAAGACGTCATCCTGGCAACAAAACCCCGCAAACAAGTCTCGATCTGAGAGAAGGATGCACATCCCGAGGGAGGGTCGGAGACTTCAATTCGAGTTAGCTCAGGACGATCTAACGCTATCCAGACTCCTTTTTTTTTAAAGAAAGGTCAACGTAATTTCCCTACTAGACATCCGTCCATCTCCAAGTTTCGTCTCCTGGATGTACTTGTTCACTTCTCCCTGTCCCAGCCAAGCAAAGTGCATCTATCCTTCTTCAGAGGAAAGGCCGGCGTGTTTGAAAGAGAGGGAATTGAGGGCACGGCGAGTCTAACAGCCCTTCACAAAGACTTGCAGGCCAAGATCGCTCGCCGAAGACTGGAAGTCACACAAGCTGAGGAAAAAAGGTTAAATGGTTGTTTAGCTTGTGACCTCTTTCTGTTGGACTTTTAGACAGTCTTTCGGCAATACTGTCAGGCAAATAAACGCGTACGTACGGAAGAGAGCAATGAAGAGCATTCAGTTTTTTTTTTTTTTTTTTTTTTCTACTTTAGCAGTTTGTCTTTAAATAGGTGCAGACTTTTTCAGACCTTCTTGACAAGAATAAAGCATTATGCTTTGCCTGAAGCCGACTGCATGTGAAATTTAAAGAAAACAAGGAGAAAAAGAGGAAAATGATAAAAAGATGAAGACAAAGAAGAAGAAGAAGAATTAGGACGAGGGGGAAGAACGACGAGAAGGAGCAAAAGAAAAAAAGAAGAAGAGACTTGTATGGAAGTGCATCTTGTCTGATTTAGTAAAATATACGTCAATGATCCACGATATATTGATTTCTCTCGACTAGATGCTACTCTAGTCAGTGAGAGATACAGCCGAACTCGTCTAGAACTTTGGGCTGCTGGCTGTCAATGAACACTTCGATTTTCAACCAGGAAGTAGAAATGTGTGGTGTCTTCTTCCTTATTGACCAGTCTCTATGTGGTGGAAAAGGTTTGAACGCCTAAATCAGCCAGTCTATGGGCCAGCAAGATACAGATACATTACAATAACACTTAACTATCTGCAGCGCACAGACAGTTTTCAGTCTACAGACCAAAAGTCACTTCAAACGATCCACGAGACCGATTCAAGCGTAGACTAGTGCATAGCCCATGGTCTGATTCCAGGGGTGGATTTCCATGAAGACAATGTCCATTCATGCAGCCGGTTGTATCTCTGGTCGGCGTCAACAATGTCTTCTCTACTCGGCATGCAGATCTCCACACGCAACACAGTTCGTCCATAGTTAGCTCGCTCATCGCACTCAATCAACCACGAATTTATTCATGAAATGCAAGTGATGTAGGTGATCTGGCGTGAAGTTCAAAAGACTTGTCTGTCACACACCGCTTCTCAGTTTTCTTGTTTGCGATCTTGCCCCTCTTTATCACGGGAAGTAGCCAAAATGGAGACGAGTGAGTCGGGTGCTACCCCGCTCTACAAGTTTCCACGAGGATTGCTTTCACGCTTTCATGCCTGGTATTCCTAAGACAGGGAAAAGTGTTCCAGAAAATCTGCTGCATGTTCGTATCTACCCACTCTAAAGGTACCACGGGCAAAATCCTTCACTAACTACAACACGACCTGAGAGGAAGGTATTGGCGGAGTTGTCCACGTTCAGTGAATATCTTAAACAATACGGAAGAAACAAAACAGCCATGCCAGCCATGAATAGCCTTGCGCTTGTGAACGGCGCGCAACTTGTTATGTTGAAACAACTCTTAGACGCCCAAGCAAAAATCGCGTTTTTACTGAAAATCTGCAGATCACCAAGAGCCACTTAATACCATTATTGTGCGATCTGCAGCTGTCCCGGGCCTGGTAGGGAACACCCACGCCTTGTGAAATAGTGGCTTGAAGTGGCTGCTTCTGGTTTGTAGTGCCTGTTTCGTTTATACCAGATTTATCATATAGCGGGCAGGGGGTGGTCCGGTCTTGGGCTGTCAGGAAGTATGAACATGCGCACGTGTTTGTAGCGTCGAAACGCGTTAGTCAAAGTCGTTGTCTGGTTGATAAACTGCACCTTTCACAGTTTCACGCCGACACACTGCTGGAAACACTCGGTGCTACTTAAATTTGAAACTGGAAACACTTGGTGTTACTGTTTGAAAAAAGTCTGACCTGGCGGTGCTGGGTTTGAAGCGAAGTCGCATCGGAAACACTTGCACCCATTTTAAGTACACCCCGTTCTTTATACAGGGTGGGCATGGGGAGGGGGTGGGGAGGGGGAGAGCACTCCCAATTATGCCCTGTTGACTGAGTCACTATAGCGGGTGACAAGTATAGTGGCCTCTCAGCCCATTACATCACTCAGAGCCATCGATACCAATCAGGCCGGACCGAACCCCTATCGGCCTCACGCCGGGATGCCTCGCCCGCGCCATCGCAATAATCCGAAAGCAAATTCTACTCCCTCCATCGGCAAATGCAATTCCGGCCAACGCGCCAAAGGCCGGCAAATATCCGACGAAAGCCATTAATCGAGCCCTGTGCCTCGGGTCTCTTCTAAATCCATTTCTGGGGTCAGATACGCGCTTTACTGGGCTCCACACTAAAGCGTTTCTTGTTGTCTGTCCAGGAGCAGATACCCGCTTACTGGCTTCAGCAGGAAAACGGTTCTTGTCTTTCGTCTAGGTGCAAATAGGCAAATGTCTGCGTAAGCAAGCAATAAAGGTCTATTGTATTGTATTGTATTGTATTGTATTGTATTGTATTGTATTGCGTTGTCCTGTGTTGTGTTGTGTTGTGTTGTGTTGTGTTGTGTTGTCTTGTGCTGCGTTGCGTTGCGTTGCGCTGCGTTGCGTTGTGCTGTGCTGTGCTGTGCTGTGCTGTGCTGTGCTGTGTTGTGTTGTGTTGTGTTGTGTTCTGCTGTGCTGTGCTGTGTTGTATAGTATTGTATTCTATTGCGTTGCTTTGTATTCAGTTCTATGGTATTGTATTGTATTGCATTGCATTGTACTGTGCTGTTTTGCACTGCACTGTATTGTAATATACTGTAGTATATTGTAGTGTGTTGCAGTGTATTGTAGTGTATAGCAGTATTTTGTATTGTGGCATTAACCCTTTTAAGGTTACTGGGTATTACTGTGCATTTTCTGTGCAAGTCGGCCCAGGTTTTTCCCTCCTGTCCCTAAGGGGAAAAAAACAACAGATTCCAACGTATTTGTAGAGTCCTTGTAAATTCTGTGTAGCTTTTCTTGACTTATTTATTTGCTGTTTTTTTGGTGTGTTTTTTTTTAGTAACGCAAGCACACCATTAATATTTACTACCTAAGACACAGGCCTGGCAGAAACTGACCTCACCAAGAGTACAGAAGCCACTGGGGTAATCAGCGATAGAATACCAAATCAAAACAACTGCTGCGCATAATATATCTTTATTTCTCGACTCCAGATCCGCCAGCCACAGAAAAGGAAAAAAAAATGATAACTGACCTCCCGTCAATGATACTATACCCTGTTTGGGATTTTTATTCTATTTTTTTATTCTTACTATTTCTTTTTCTTTACTGATGTCACGATGGCTCTCTTTATTATCTCTTCACCATAAAAACGCGCGGGGGCAACGCAGAGCCGTTCCAGGAGAAAACAACCCGGAGGCAAAAAAGAATAAAACAACCCAGGGTGATCCCCCCTATAACTTGAAACCAAGGTGACACTTTAATGAACGCGAGAGACAACAAGGAGCCAAACCCAATAACAGTTCACGTTACCCAGAAGGGAGGCGGGCCAGGCGACAATTTAGAGCGAAAAATCAAAGAAAACAAAATGATCCGAAGAGGGAAGGCGAGCTCGGAAATGGACGCCATTTGCAATTGGGCGCCATGACACTAGGGAGGGGTCAGGCTGAAGTAATGATCGGGATTGACAAAATGAAGGAGGATAAATTTCACGCTCAAATTAGTGAAGTGCGGGGGAGCTCTAGGAGAGAGAGAGAGAGAGAGAGAGAGAGAGAGAGAGAGAGAGAGTGTGTGTGTGTGTGTGTGTGTGTGTGTGTGTGTGTGTGTGTGTGTGTGTGTGTGTGTGTGTGTGTGTTTAGGGCTTAAAGCCGCGCAAGCACCAAAGACTAATTCGCGGCTAAGTGTGCCTGCACTAAGTGCAAAAAAAAAAAAAAAAATGTTACGTTGGACGAATGATGCAAACTGAAACTGGTCTACGGGACGGTATAAACTTAGGACATGCAGGAGACGTTGCACCTTCATGCTAATTTCTCGAACTAGAGAGAGAGAGAGAGATTCAGAAGAGGAATATGCGTGTACTCAATTCTAACTTGCGGTATCTCATTTGCTTAGCGATTCCGTTTTCTTCTCGAAGAAAGATCAGTATCCATAACACAAAAGACACCAGTCCATGACTCAGGTCTCGGAAGATCTGATGTCGCGTAAAGCAGACTGCATTTCATAAATGTGCTACAATGTGAAACCATCTCCCATCTAGCGATTTTTAAAGTCTGATCTGATCTCATCTGATCTTATCTCATCTTATCCTATCCCCCACAAAAAACTGACTTCCCACAAAAAGACAGATCTATGTAGAGATTTCACGAGGACGACCAAGGACGAAAATCTAATTGAAAAGTGCTTTTCCATTTTCTTTTCACTTTGTGAGAAAGGGTGCAAACCGTAAAATTAAAGGACACAGCCGAGGAGAGAGAGAGAGAGAGAGAGGGGGGGGGGGGTGTGGTGGCATCTGACGGAATTGACGGGTAACCCAACCGCCACACTCCGCGACACTGGAATCGGGGGTATGCGCGACTGCTGGCACAGCGGAACTCTTCCTGCATTACTTCCCTTCCTCCCCAGAATTACTTCCCGTGCCAATCTTTAAAAAAAAAAATGAGGGGTGTGTGTGTGGGGGGGGGGGGGGGGGAGGGGGGGGGACTGGGGGCATTTCGTGAAATTTGGTGAAGGACACACGGTTCTGTGACCCACTGAAATCGCCCAACCTTTTCCAGAAGCATCCATTTCCGAAGAAGATGCGTGCAAGTGATCGATAGCGAAGCGAAGACAGTCTAAGATTAAAATGCTAAACACAGAGTTAGTTAAAGGGCATGCAACAGCCAGGGAACCGACAACGCTGTCTGAAAATAGCTCCTTAGCTCGCAGGAGGTCAACGTGAATTCGGCAGATGACTGGAATATTAACAAATTCATTATTCAACAATCACATTCAAACACTTCACTCTAGCGACCTTGGGCACCCAGTAATAAAATTCCCATTTAAGAATGTTTCTTTCGCCTAAATCCAATAAACTAAATGATGCCAATTCTCTAACTCTATTGCCCCAACGTTCGTCTGTTACTGAGGTAATCACTGACAAGATCTCACCCAATTTTCCATGGGTCACAGAAATACTTCGCCTCCCCACCAGGGGTCAGAGAAATACTTCCCTTCTCATCTGTGCGGGTGCTACGGGGCGACAGGAGAGGCTGTGATGAACATAACAAGATTTCAAGTGGTCGAAAGGAGTCTTTAATCATCACAACTGCTCGTTAGGGCACTGTCTGTCTGTCTGTCTGTGTGCCTGATTCTGCTGGACCCATCCACGCAGTGAGGAGGGCGGTGAGTAAAGGCCCCTGTCGTTGAAGGCATTTCAATCGCCTGCTACTTGAACATTTTTGTAATCGTTAATTGCTGATTGCCCTTTGGACAATTCTGGGGCAAGTGAATCACCGTTTGAAGGTCTTCCTCATAACGCATCTATTAGTTTACTCAAGAATACGCTCTCTCTCTCTCTCTCTCTCTCTCTCTCTCTCTCTCTCTCTTCTCTCTCCGTTTTTGTAGTGTTCTGGTTGATCATACTGTATTCTTAGGGATTTTTTTTTCTTCAGGACAAGTTGTAAGATAAGCACTTGTGCATAACAAGTATATCCTTGTGTAAAATAAAGTTCGTTCGTTCATTCATTCATTCATTCATTCATTCATTCTCTCTCTCTCTCTCTCTCTCTCTCTCTCTCTCTCACTCACTCACTCACTCACTCACTCATCACTCACTCACCACTCTCTCTCTCTCTCTCTCTCCTCTCTCTCTCTCTCTCTCTCTCTTGGAGAACAAGTGACTGAAGTTTGACAGGATACGCCAATTCGCGCCTTTTCGTTTTTCCCCAACACCAGTTCCAAAGTTCTCCGGGTGGCAGTTCAAAGTTAAAATCTGTCCCTTTGTCTGTACCATTGCCATCCAAAGAACAGAAGGCGTTACGTATCAAAGCAACCAACCTATCCAGGTGACCACTTTTCACAGGCACACAAACGTAACTGTTCAATCCTTCTCGCCCCCCTCGTTTTCCTCCCACTGACGGTAACACGAAACTTCACCAGTATTTTACAGAAACCGACCTTTGAACTAACGCTACATTAACCCAGCACACTGGTATCGTGAATCAACCCACGCTAGGAAGATGAAAATATCGGAAAATGGCAGCCACCCCGTACATCTAAACTTCAATATAAAATGGCAGAAGCACACAACAGTGCGAACTCTGAACTAACTCCTACGTTGCAAGCAACAAAACTACAACGATGAAAATATTGTAAAATGAACAACATTCCCTGTAAAACCAAACCTTACTACAAATGCCAGCAGCACGGCCTCTCAGCTTCTACGTTCCACCCACAAACCGCGGGCTATTGTTAATCAACTTCATCAACACCCACGCTGCAAAGGATGGAAATGTTGTAAAACGAAAATTAAACCTTCCCATGATTCCTCATTGTTCAAAAACGTTCGGCAAAACACGTTCGATTTGTAGCCCCCCGCGAGCATTAGGCTGAAAATGCCGGGGACAAAGTTAAACAATTACTGGGGAACGGTTAGAGCGGAGGGAAAAACCACAACACGATCTATTTGCACGAAGATTGACGGCGGCATCCAGTTACATTGTTTCTAGCACCTGCTTGCCGGATCCTGTCACACGAGAATGAAGAATGGCTTAAAGGTCTGCTCGCCCACCAAAATGCCTGTAGAATGAGCGAGGCTGGTGGTTTGAGGTCTTCTCTTCACAATGAATGTAGGTTTAAGATGGTGCAACTAGAACAAAGACCAGTGCATTTTTTTTTTACCCGTGCTAGGTTTCGAACCCACAGCCTTCTGACAGAGGGTCCAACTGGTTGGAGTAGTAACACTGCTTATAATTTATTAAACCCAATGACATCTACGGTTTAGAGCCACAAAACTTTACTCTATCTTTATGACTCCTAAGCATAAGAAGCAAGTCGTACTGACTTCTCTGAGCTGGAACAATGGTCGTGTTTTTCATTCTATACAGAGAGCTGTTTCGTATCAAGTAAGAAGATCAAGGCGAGGTGTTCGTGTCAATTCAAAACATTCTGCACATCAGATCTTTAACATTATTCTGTGGCCGCCATGCACCTGTGCCGCACTGAGAGATTCGACGCCATACGTAATTGGTTGCATCAGCAGGAAAAGACAACCGGTTAAAACAAAAATTGACGGACTAATGAATTGTCGTCCCTGTCCGCACACGTTCCTTTTAGACTGTTTTTCGCTAAACTGAACCAACTTTTTTTTGGCCGCATTTGCTCTCGCCATGCGGGCGTTAGAGATATCAGCCGCCTATGACTGCTTTCCTCGTGATTTACCGCCCTTATTTCTGCCATAATTTGACTTCTTTCTGTTTTTCTCTGATCGATCTCCTCTTTCCTACTCATTCGTCATGCACGACCTGTGAAGATTTTTCTCCTCGAGGAGAAAATGCTGAATGAGTTATTAACTCATTTCGTGGCCTTTTGGCTTCTGCACTCCTTTGGTATTACTCCTGAGTGATGACAAAGGACGTTGACACCCCCCGCCCCCCCCCCCCCCCACACACACAAAACGGCATCTCTCTCTCTCTCTCTCCCTTTTTTTCCTTAGTAGATAGTCTCTGTAGTATTAGCAACGGCAAGTTTGCAAACTGGCGAATTTCTGTCAAAACTTTTACCGTTGATAAATAAAGTTTCATCATCATCATCATCATCTCTCTGTCATCTGTATTTTTGGGGAAAAAAAAAAAACATTATTCAACTCAAATCACCTCTCTCTCTCTCTCTCTCTCTCTCTCTCTCTCACACCACACACACACACACACACAACACACACACACACACACACACACACACACACACACACACACACACTGTGCCCCTCCCACCCCTTTTCCTCCACCTCAGCCCCTACCCCCCTACCCCATTCTCATTAGCCCTGCAGAAAAACGATCCTATGCTGGAGTGGGGGTGGTGAATGTAGCGGTTGCAGACTGCGGAACAAATTGCCTGCCACAATGAGAGCGAGCGTACAGCAGGGGAGACGGGTAGAGGGGAAAGTTTATCTTGTGAACCTGCGCTAATCTACACACTACACCCAACAGTTCAGCTCCAGCGGATCGGAGAGAATTCCAGGCTATGACGGACAGGGATTGGAGGGGAGATGTTACGAGCAAAGTGGTTCACACGTGACTTCACTTCCATCCGTCACGGTACAATGAGCGGAGAGAAAAGGCCGTGTGAACGCTAACACACTCGCAAACACGCTAATAAACTCGTGCACAAACCCATGCACGCACGTACATAAGCAAGACCCCCCCCCCCCCACTGCCCCCCCCCCTGCCCCCCCCCCCCCACACACACAGATGGTCCTGGTCCCGACAGTCAGCCTAATCAATCAATCAATTAATCAATCAATCAATCAATCAATCAATCAATCAATCAATCAATCAATCAATCAATCAATCAATCAATCAATCCGCCCATTTAATGATAGTATCATTACATCCAGTCACCATCACCTAGGTTACTCATCACCTCCGTTGTGAACCAGTTTCCAGAAAACCAAACAGAACAAGCGAAAAGCAGTCAGATGAACAGTCACCATACAATGGACCCCCTGAATAGATAAACCAGACACACAGCTACTGGACTTAGCGGGTTTTAATATCAAGGATTTTATTCGAGTATAGAATCCTCATCACTACGAACATTAACATTTTTCTCACGAATTCATTCCCCAAACGCCAACCCTGCCTGCGAACTCTCAGCCAAGGCTGGGAAGACAAAAAAAAAAAAAAAAAAAAAGGAAAGAGCGGTTTTTCGTGGCGTGAACCAGCGCGGCGTGGGGGATGGGGTATAACTTTAGCCCCCTGGGGTGGATACATGTGTTTTGCTGCCTCCGGGTGGGTGAGCGTTTCAGACTTGGCTGCCAAGAGTTCTGGCACCTTGCGAGAAAGCCAGAAGGGGGCGTGGCAGCAGGGTCTCACAGAAGCACCCATCTGCAGCCCATGCACGAAGTCTCTTGAAAGAAAAACCATGGAAATGGAACTCTGGTGTGTAAAATATGGCACCAGGTTCCGCGAGAAAGGAAAACTGATTTCGGAAGGGGGTTAAAAAAGTCGCTTGTTTATTTTTCTCACGCGTTCTAACCATTCCCATTAAGCGGCATCTCTCTCTCTCTCTCTCTCTCTCTCTCTCTCTCGTTATATTTGTTTTTGTAGACAACACTTTTTTGTACTTTTTCACGGAAAGTTTGTAAATTGACGTTTCCTTTTGTCAACACTTTTACTGTTGTGTTGCTACTGTTGTTGATGTTGTTGCTACTGTTGTTGTTGTTGTTGCTTGTAAAATCATGATCAGACTAGCGTATATATGCCAAAAGTGCTGTTGGTTAAATTAACACACGAAAGTGTCATTGTTGAATGCGTGAAATATGTACGGCCGTCACTGTCTTGGGCGGTTCATCACAACCGTTACAACACCAAGCGAGTATTACTAACGTGTTCTTCAAGTCGTTTGGTAGCACTACACGCAGAAACTGAATCAGTTCTGATGCCGCTAAGAAGATTGGAAATTCCACTCTGTCAAGCCGACCTTTCTCGAAACTCGATGTTTGTAAAAGTGTCTGTCCAAGCGAATTCTGTTTACAATCTTTTTGTCTGCTCAGGGCCTGTCTGGGCTGCTTCGGAATGCCGGGGAAAGACGAAATGAACACCAGTGGTATTAGGCAAGGAATTCCGACATACAGATGGCTCCCTCAAAACGCACACATAGTTGTTTGAAAGCGTAGCGAGTGCTATCGAGACTCGAATCTTTATGGTCAGTGGCTGGGTATCTGTTGAGACCAACACTGAGAAGTGCTCGTGGAGGTTCTGTAGAAAGCTCTCGGCGGTCGGGCGTGCAAGGAATCTGGCGATTGGGGTTGGGCACGAGATCGGTACTCGATGTCGCTGGCACAACACTGTGTATAGTCTGGGTAGAGGGACGAGTGGAGAGAGAGAGAGAGAGAGAGAGAGAGAGTGAGAGACAGACAGACAGACAGACAGACAGAGGATGCGGGGTTGGTACTAGACACTAGTGGAGGTCACCGGTTCACCGGTGTCATGTTGGCGAGTTGCTGTCATGTTTTCAAGCTCTATTGA
>JACVVK020000012.1:0-97500 GCA_018292915.2 Batillaria attramentaria
GTACTAGTCAACGAGTGAAGGACAACACTGTAGAATTTGACACGGCCCCAAGTTGTACTAGTCAACGAGTGAAGACAACACTGTAGAATTTGACACGGCCCCAAGTTGTACTCGTCAACGAGTGAAGACAACACTGTAGAATTTGACACGGCTCCAAGTTGTACTAGTCAACGAGTGAAGACAGTGTAGCATATGCCTTACGTTCGCTTTGCCTTTAGTCTTCTTGTTGGCTCATTGCCAACTTGTCAGATTGTGTAACACTCTTTGTGTGTGTGTGTGTGTGTGTGTGTGTGTGTGTGTGTGTGTGTGTGTGTGTGTGTGTGTGTAGGTGAAGATGGAACAGGTGGACACCAGGTATTCACCCAGCGGTCTGATTTTGATCGGCGTCATGACAGTGGACCCCGCCAGTCACAGCTGCTCCAGTGTTGAGTATGCTCTGCTCTTGCCGTCGGCGTACGTCATGTGGAACACCCATATCAAGTGTCCGGGTAAACAACAGGTAGGGAACTCACTGTATCGCCTGACACGTGGTTTATCCAGTCCTTGTGGTTCATGGTGGACAGTGGTGATGATGGTACAGATGACGACGACAATGACGATGATGAATGACATCACTGGATGTATTGACGGTGTGCTCATTATTATCATATGACAAATAGATACTTGGCCATGTATACCTAGCACATAATAATATTATTGTATCAAGTACACAGCGTAAGTTGTTTTGTTTTTTTCTTCAGTAGAACAACAGGGGAAAAACACCTATTAGTAGAGGTAGTAGTAGTAGTGTTTGTGGTGGTGGTGGTAGTAGTAGCAGAAGTGGTGGTTGCAGTAGCAGTAGTAGTAGCAGTAGTGGTGGTTGTAGTAGTAGTAGTAGTAGTTGTTGTAGTAGAAGTAGTAGTTGTAGTAGTAGTAGCAGCAGCAGTAGTAGAATTACTAGTAGTAGCAGTAGCAGTAGTAATGTTATATCTCCATCTGTTGTTGTCTGTCCAGCACCATATCTCCAGGTTTGTCGTCCAGTCTTTGTCCTACTTCTGCCCTCTCGTCTCCTGCCTTCCCAAACACACACATTCATGTTCACCTAACAGATCGCTTTCTCTCATTGTGTAGGAGAGTTGTAGTGTAGGCGCCGCCCTGACCAGTGTGGGTGTCGGGGACCGTGTGGGAGTTCTGGTGGACGCCGCTAGGTGTCTCCACCTGTACGTCAATGGGACGGACCAGGGAGTTGCCGCCCGTGATGTGCCTCACCCATGTTACGCCTTCTTTGATCTCGGCTACTACTGGAAAAAGGTCAGTGTGTACAGACTGCTATGTTTGTATACAGACGAAGTAAAGACATGTTTCCTATTTTGTATCTTAAAAGTGGTTTCTACCACCCCCCCCCCACCCCCACCCCTTCGCTGGTGTTCGCCATAAGACATAGTGAGCCCTGGACACAACACACTAGTAGACAAGAACATCATCATCTATATCTGACCAAGTCCTGGCGGGCAGACAACTCGGGGTTACACTGTCACGAACGCGTTATTTTCCCCTGCTTTAGACATGGAAGGTAGCAACCCTGTTCTGGGTCCGTCGCTAACTCTAGGTCCCTGCGACGACGCCCAAATTGGGCTAACCTAGACCGAGCCGAGCTAAGTGATACCTGTGTAGGAAAAAACCAAAACTTCTCGGTGACGAGGAAAGTGGACAGTTGCGAACAACTTTGAGGTCCCCGTGTTATTTCACAGTGTGCACAGAAGCGGTGAAAACTTTCGCATTCACCAGCACATTACATTTTCAGCTTGTTTAGAGATTACTGCCTGCATGAGTTGTCTCCCTTGCTGCAACAAGCATGCATTTTTTATGGCAGAGCACAAAGCTGTGTATGCACGGGGGACAACTCGTGCAGGAAATACTCTCCAAACAGGCTGAAAATGTACTGCGCTGGTGAATGTGACAGCGAGTTTTCACCGCGTCTGTGCACACTGTGAAATAACACGGGGACCTCAAAGTTGTTCGCAACTGTCCACTTTCCTTGTCACAGAGTATTTTTGTTTTCCTTCTTAGGTATCACTTAGCTCGGCTAGTTCTCGGTTAGCCCATGCTCGGCCGGTCCTGAGTTCGAATCCCGCCTGGGGCCAAATATTTGTGCTGGCCTTTTTCTCGTTGATATCACCCATACGTGGTGGAAAAGGACGTTAAACTCCTAAACACCCACCCACCCACTCGGTTAGCCCGACTTGGGCGTCGTCGCAGGGACTTAGAGTTAGCGACGGACCCGAACCAGGGTTGGGAAGGTACTGCTTACTTTGTCACGTCTCTTTCTTTCCTCACTTTTCAGTTTTGTACGTATGTTGTTTTTCTTGGTTTAGGTTATTTCCTTGTATCGTCTGTGTCTGTGTGTTCAGGTGACAGCGCTTCCCGCGAGGACCGTCAACTAGTGCTGGACATGCACGTGCACCTCGTCCCACCTTCACCTTCACTTTGTCACGCGTGTGGAGAATATTCCCAAGACAGCACAGTGCCATTATCAGACTGGATGGAGCGAGACATTGTCTGTATTTTGTCTAGTGTCATGGACATTTTGGTTTTTCATTTGTTGTTTTCCTGTTGATGTTGCTGTAGTTTGTAAGTGTTGTATCTCTACAGCCAATGTTCACCTTACTTGTTTTCCTACACCACGGACACCACTTTGACGCCTTGTGACAGTTCATGCGGAACAAACACAACAACAACGAGAGACAACAACCACAACTGCTTGTTGCTGTTTCTACACGGAAAACGTTGTACACTTTGTAGAGGATTTTCACTCGTTATAATCGTCGTATGTTACGTCTTATGATGATAATATTGCTCCTATATGATAATGTGTTTACTGTATCAGTCGGGTTATGACATTATAGGAAAACCAATACATGATAACAAACATTGATTATCGTTTTATCCACACATCGCCATTGTCATCGTGATGTCAGTGTGTGGTGGTTATGTTCATCACTACACCCTGTATCTACCTGTCTGTCGTGTACACACTGATTGTCCCCCACGTGACCATGGACAAAGATACTGCTTCAAAGCGACCGTGTAGTGGCGCATTGTGTTACAATGAAAAAGAAGTTGGTGGTTTTGCTGTAGACCGACAGTCTTGTTTGACATGTACAGGAAAATAATCCCACTCTTTGCTCTTCATGGTGGTAACAACATTCAGTTATCAACCCACACGGTTTACTGACATCAATGTATAATTAGTACTCTTGTGATTGTATCAACTGATATAGTGAATACAAACGTATTGTGTGAATACCTTGTAGGCACTTCATATACTCACATATACATCAGTGTACGATAAACTTTGCAGCTGAATAATGTGAGGTTGTGAAAACCTTTCTGTGTAAATAGCTTGTGGACACTTGATATACATACATTGTGAAAACAGACTAAATAGGTTGTAGACACATGATATACCTACATTCACATTGTGTTTAGATGTGTTAATAGGTTGTAGACACTTGATATACATACATTCACATTGTGTTTAGATGTGCAGATAGCCTGTAGACACTTAATATACATACATTCACATTGTGTTTAGATGTGTAAATAGGTTGTAGACACTTGATATACATACATTCACATTGTGTTTAGATGTGTAAATAGGTTGTAGACACTTGATATACAGACGTTCAAATTGTGTTTAGATGTGTAAATAGGTTGTAGACACTTGATATACATACATTCACATTGTGTTTAGATGTGTAAATAGGTTGTAGACACTTGATATACATACATTCACATTGTGTTTAGATGTGTAAATAGCCTGTAGACACTTGATATACATACATTCACATTGTGTTTAGATGTGTAGAGATGGTTTGTTACAGTGTGACACTTGATTGACCGAGATTTATACCTGTAGCTATTCAACAATGACAGATGACTTTTATATGTCGCGACAGTTGAGAATCAGTCAATGGGATTATTGTCATGTGATTGATGTGTGAAAATAGTCACTTTAAATGTTATATTGTTGATCAATAAACGCTTCCATACGTACAGAGTTTGACATCGCGTCTGTAAAGTTGATGGGGGGTTGCGTGATGTACACAGGGTTCGTATGACCTCGGGTGAGGGGAATGATCACCAGGCAACACCAGGGTGTAGTGTATAATACAGCAGCTCTTTATTCAAGGGGTTTCCTGAAGTAAACAGACTGGAGTAACAGATGTGAGTAACATCATTCAGCCAAGTTCTCAAGTGAATGTCGCTAGCTTGAGAATTTCTGACTACAATTTAAACTACATGTACATCTTACTCCGATTGGTCAGCCAGTAACTGTTGTTTATGGTCTGCTGCACACTGAGCTCTCACTCACACACACAAGCACTGAATAGTTACACACACGTGTACTGGCTCACACACAGACACACCCCCAGATATTCACACAGTCAGGCAAGCAAGAGCACACACACACACACACACACACACACACACACACACACACACACACTGCTACCTTACACACGCTATTTCTATCTGTCTAATCCGGCCTTCACTATCTGAAGTTGGCGCTGTTTACACCACGTGACCCCGTATCTGTGACGTCACTACCGTCTGCGGGGCGGTGACGGACGGAGCACACCAAGACAGGACCAGCAGTGACAGTGTGAGGGACAGTGAACAACTACACACTAACTACACGCGTGTCACACAGCTCCTTGTCAACCCGTGAGTCACAATCTTGACTGTGTGTCGGCTTTTACACAGCAACGTAGTGTTGATGAGTGTGTGAGGTGAGGTGGTTGTGTGAGTGGGGAATCCCGTCACGGCCGGCTACTTTCGGTTGTGACTGACAGCACAACACTCGGTCTGTCAGTCTCTCGGTATGCGCCTGACTTCACAGCCCTGTTCACGATGTGATGGAAGTGTGTGTGTGTTGTGATTGTGTAATCGTGGTGTCATTGTTTGATCCGTGGTGTTACCGTACGTGTCACTGGTGTCAGTGTGTATGATGTGTTGTGCTAAGGCTATGGCATTCTCACTTCCGCCTTCATGTTTCGATTAAGGTACAGGGGACACAAATCTTGCCATCCGTGTTGTCACTGTGTGTGTGTGTGTGTGTGTGTGTGTGTGTGTGTGTGTGTGTGTGTGCGTGTGCGTGCGGACATTCTCAGTCGCTTCTGCGTTCCTCTACTCAGAGTCAGTGTTTCAGTGAAGGTTCAGGGTACACAAACCGTGCCGTTACTTTTCTCACACTAACAAGCTTACCTCCCTGAAAAGTTTCCTGTCTGTTCCGGACGTGAACACGTTCAGTTGTTGGTTTTGGACATTTTCGGAAAATAATACTTTGATCTATAACGTTTTTAAGTTGTTTCTCTATAGAGAAACAACTTTATGAGACGGGGCAGATTTTGCTGCGCGCAGCAGCAAGTTTCAGTGATACAAAACAAGACTGTGACGTTTCTCCACACAATAATACTTTCACGCACATAGTGACGTAACGAAACCTGCGTCATAGACACTTGACGTGCACACTATGCTGCTGCGTTCTTTTTGGCGGGAGTTGTGAGACGTGTGTCTGTGTGTGTGTGTGTGTGTGTGTGTGTGTGTGTGTGTGTGTGTGTGTGGACGGATGTAATGATGGCTATCTCCTAAACCACCTCGATGGAGGCCTTTTTACTTTGAGATAAAATGGGAAATCACCTTCTCCAGACCTACCTTTCACGATTTTTAGCCTGCCGCATTTTCAGAAGAGTTATCGCCGATTTTAAAAAATCGGTCGTGTTACGAATTTTTTCGAAAAAGTTGTTCAAATTCCTTCATTTTCTAGACTTTGGAAGTTCACCCAATCACACTGCCTGTATTCGTGCTACAGCTCTGTAGCTCTGACTGGTTTTGTGTAAAAAAAAAATATTTTCGAGGTAGGGGTGGTTTGCACATAAGATCAAATATCTATGAAAAGACTACTGCAAATTACTTATCATCCCGGCGTTTTTGTATAGTGTGACAACTGCACATATGACAGGAACTACTGCACTATTATAGCTTTAACATTTAGAATAACTGAACTTTTAGATAAACATAACTTTTTCAAGTTTCTGCGAAAAGCACCGGTTAAAAGAATTCCAAATTTTCGATTTCATAAGTACAATCCAAGGTATTCTAGTCCATGTTTCACCAGCCCTCTAGATCTTCCAGATTTTATGTAAAAATTAATTCAGCCAGGGAAGTCACAAAAGCAACAGGGAAATTACAAGACATGCACAAGCATCATCTGTCATACCACCAGTGTGAAGCTGACGTCAAACGCTTAGTTCCCAGACAAAATAAGCAAGTATCGTCACTGCCTCCGACATTTCATCAGCCCTCTAGATCTTCCAGATTTCATGTGAAAAACTAGAGAGGCAAAAGCCTCCATGGCTCCCTTGTGACATGGGTCAAGGTCATTCAAAAGAGTATGTTTGTAAAAAATCTTACCACTATCAAGCCAAGTAAGGTGTCTTTGGTGTTCTTAGTTCCTGGCAATATTACACTTTTCCCCAAAACTGACTATATGGCCTTGACCTTGGGCCAAGGTCATTCAAATAAGATGTCTATCATTACACCAAGTTGGATGCCTCTAGTATTTGTAGTTTCTCCAAAGACGGTAATATTGAAATTGACCACAGACAGCTTTAATGACCTTGACTCAAAGTCAAGGTCATTTAAAGTGGTATGGGTATATATAGTTCTTATCAATGTCTATTAGCATGGCAAGTTTGGCGCCTCTGCTATTTGTTGTTTCTGAGAAAATGCCAATGTTACGGTTTCACAAAAATAGCTTGTACGGCCTTGACCTTGACACAAGGCTATTGAATACATGTATATCTGTTAAGTTCTTATCAATGTCTATCACCATATAAAGTTTAAAACCTCTGGTTTTTGTAGATTCCAAGAAAATGCCAATGCAAAATTTTAAAACAGACAGCTTTAGTGGCCTTGACCTTGAGTCAAGGTCATTCAACATGATATATTTTGAAAGGTCTTACGGCTGTCTATAGACATGCCAAGTTTGGTGCCTCTGCTTTTTGTAGATTCTGAGAAAATGCCCATGTTAAGGTTTACTGCGGAAATGCGGAAAATAGCTTGTACAGCCTTGACCTTGACACAAGGCCATTGAATACATGTACTTCTGTAAAGTTCTTATCAGTGTCTATCATCATGCAAAGTTTAAAACCTCCGGTTTTTGTAGATTCCAAGAAAATGCCAATGCAAAATTTTAAAACAAACAGCTTTAGTGACCTTGACCTTGAGTCAAGGTCACTCAGAATGATATATTTTGAAAGGCCTTATGGCTGTCTATCAGCATGCCAAGTTTGGTGCCTGTGCTGTTTGTAGATTCTGAGAAAATGCCAATGTTAAGGTTTTCTACGGAAATGCGGAAAATAACTTGTCTGACCTTGACCTTCACACAAGGCCATTGAATACATGTATATCTGTAAAGTTCTTATCAATGTCTATCATCATGCAAAGTTGAAAACCTCTGGCATTTGTAGACTCCAAGAAAATGCCTATGTAAAATTTTCAAACAGACAGCTTTAGTGACCTTGACCTTGAGTCAAGGTCATTCAAAATTATATATTTTGAAAGGACTTATGGCTGTCTATCGGTATGCCAAGTTTGGTGACTCTGCTCTTTGTAGATTCTGAGAAAATGCCAATGTTAAGGTTTACTGCGGACACACCCACAGACACACACACACACACACACACAGACAGACGACGGAGGGTTACAACATAGACTCCCATTGTTACACAAGGGAGCCAATAATTCAATCGGGGAAGCCACAAAGCCAACAGGGAAATCACAAGACATAAACAAGCTTCCTCAGACGATCGCAGTGCTAGAGGCTGACGTCAAAATGTTTAGTTTGCGGAACTGACGTCATCTCTCGGTCTGTGTATGACGACCTGCCTGAGGCTGACGTCAAATGTTTAGTTCACGGAACTGACGTCTCTCTCTCTCTGGGGAGCCAGGGTAGCCGAATGGTAGAGCGTTGGACTTTCAATGCTCGGGTCGAGAGTTCGAATCCCGGCTTGGGCCAAATATTTGTGCTGGCCTTTCTCTCGTTGCCCCGTCTTTGATATCACCCTTACGTGGTGGAAAAGGACGTTAAACTCCTAAACACCCACCCACCCACTCTCTCTCTCTCTCTCTCTCTCTCGCTCTCCCCCCACCCGGCCCCACCCCCAGTCACGTGACTAATCGGTCGAGGTCGTAGAGGATCTAGTGTCATTGGTAGAACATGGAGAGGGGAGAACCGGCAACAATAACAACAAAACAGACAAAATAAAATGAAATTTGGAGAAACAACTTTGTAGGACGGGGCCGTTCCTCCTTGTTAATGATAAACCAGTTTGTCATCAACACTCAAAACTGACAAAACAAATTTTCATCTTTAACTAGGAATCCCCGTCACCTCGGAAAACTACAGTGATGTCACTGACGCGACACACAGTACTGAAAGCTATAATGTTGTAGAAGGATCAAAGACCTTGGAATCAGATCTTTGGAGGGATCTTCTCGTCTGCTTCACGGCATGATGTACCGCATATCAAACTTCCCACATCATTCTGATCGTCACACACTTTGGTCATTAGCTGAACATCTGACACAAAGAAATAAAATCATGACAAACCATACTTCTAATCATTGTTTGTACTCTGTATAAGCACCGAGTCCTACCCCAATGGTTATCAGCTTCAACAACTTTACTTGTTTGTCACAGCTTGTTCCATCGGCAGACGTCTACACAGAAACATGGCGACTGCTTCCCCATCCGTAGAAGCAGGCGACATGGAGTGTCCTGTATGTCACGAGGAGTTCTCCCAGCCGAAAATCTTGCCGTGCGCACACCTCCTGTGTCGTGACTGTCTGGTCACGTGGCTCAAGTCGGAAGGCGAGGCTGAGTGTCCGTTATGCCGCTGCGCCATCGTGGCGGCCAGTGAGCGAGGGAACAAGAGTTGTGAGGAGGTGGCGGACGGGCTGCCCACTGACCTGGCCATGGCCGCCTTGGTGGACAGCGCTCGGACACTCAGAGACACTCACACGTGTCAGGCGTGTCTCAATGTACCGGCTGTCTCTCTCTGTCTCAACTGTGGAGATCTCATGTGTCGTTCCTGCTCCACTATTCACGTAAGAATGTCCGTGGCGCGTCACCACACTACAGAAGACCTGAGCTCGCTGACTGCAGAACGTCTGGCCGCCAGTCGCCCCGCACTTTGTTCAGCTCACAATGATGAACCGTGCAAGTTGTTCTGTCCCACGCACGGCGTTTCCATCTGTCAGTTGTGCTCTGCAGCCAAGCACCGCGCATGTCCGGAAGTGACGGAGCTGGAAGAGAAAGTGAAGGAGGCGCAAGCGGTTCTATCCGAGCTGGCGGCCATGTTGAGTGCGGGAGAGAGCGAGCTGGAGCGAGCCATGAGCGAGTTGGACCAGCACCTGATACAGACGGAGAAAAACACACAGAGCGCCCTGGCCGACATAGACGCTGCCTGTGACCGTCTACAGAAGTGCGTTGAGGCGTGTCGGCGCCGCTTGAAGGAACTGGCCCTGGCCGCCAAGTCGGACGTAGCGGCGGCTGTCCATGGTGGAAAGAGCGTCCTTGTGGAACGACGCGGTAAGCTGACGTCACATAAACGCCTGGTGGAACGAGCCAAGATGACGTCACCACGCTCTTCCGTCGGTGACATGTCGACCACGCTGAAGTCCCGTGTCAATGACCTTGACCGCAGCACTGACCTGCCAGCAAATGCCAAGGTCATCACCAAGGCGACACTTATCATTGACCCTCAGGCGCTGGCCCGAGTAGAAAAAGAACTTGCGGAACTAGGAAAGGTGGATGTTGTCAATGCTTCAGTGAGTGTACAGGTGGGTTTGTTGTATCAGTACTACAGTGAGTGTACAGGTGGGTTTGTTGTATCAGTACTACAGTGAGTGTACAGGTGGGTTTGTTGTGTCAGTACTACAGTGAGTGTACAGGTGGGTGTGTTGTATCAGTACTACAGTGAGTGTACAGGTGGGTTTGTTGTATCAGTACTACAGTGAGTGTACAGGTGGGTTTGTTGTATCAGTACTACAGTGAGTGTACAGGTGGGTTTGTTGTATCAGTACTACAGTGAGTGTACATGTGGGTTTGTTGTCACAGTACTACAGTGAGTGTACAGGTGGGTTTGTTGTATCAGTACTACAGTGAGTGTACAGGTGGGTTTGTTGTATCAGTACTACAGTGAGTGTACAGGTGGGTTTGTTGTATCAGTACCACAGTGAGTGTACAGGTGGGTTTGTTGTATCAGTACTACAGTGAGTGTACAGGTGGGTGTGTTGTATCAGTACTACAGTGAGTGTAGAGGTGGGTCTGTTGTATCAGTACTACAGTGAGTGTACAGGTGGGTGTGTTGTATCAGTACTACAGTGAGTGTACAGGTGGGTTTGTTGTATCAGTACCACAGTGAGTGTACAGGTGGGTGTGTTGTATCAGTACCACAGTGAGTGTACAGGTGGGTGTGTTATATCAGTACCACAGTGAGTGTACAGGTGGGTTTGTTGTATCGGTACTACAGTGAGTGTACAGGTGGCTCTGTTGTATCAGTACTACAGTGAGTGTACAGGTGGGTTTGTTGTATCAGTACTACAGTGAGTGTACAGGTGGGTTTGTTGTATCAGTACTACAGTGAGTGTACAGGTGGGTGTGTTGTATCAGTACTACAGTGAGTGTACAGGTGGGATTGTTGTATCAGTACTACAGTGAGTGTACAGGTGGGTTTGTTGTATCAGTACTACAGTGAGTGTACAGGTGGGTGTGTTGTATCAGTACTACAGTGAGTGTACAGGTGGGTTTGTTGTATCAGTATTACAGTGAGTGTACAGGTGGGTGTGTTGTATCAGTAGTACAGTGAGTGTACAGGTGGGTTTGTTGTATCAGTACTACAGTGAGTGTACAGGTGGGTGTGTTGTATCAATACTACAGTGAGTGTACAGGTGGGTTTGTTGTATCAGTACTACAGTGAGTGTACAGGTGGGTTTGTTGTATCAGTACTACAGTGAGTGTACAGGTGGGTTTGTTGTATCAGTACTACAGTGAGTGTACAGGTGGGTTTGTTGTATCAGTACTACAGTGAGTGTACAGGTGGGTGTGTTGTATCAGTACTACAGTGAGTGTACAGGTGGGTGTGTTGTATCAGTACTACAGTGAGTGTACAGGTGGGTTTGTTGTATCACAGACCCACCCTCGTAAGGAAGGGAATGTTGGTGGGTATCGATATTTTAAGTGTGTGTGTGTTACGGGAGGGGGGGGGGGTTAGGGTGTATTGGCTCATGATTGTAAGAGTGCAGGTGATATGTGAGAGCTACACAGTACAGTTGTCAACAGCAGCACGTTGAACATGTCCGTTATTGTGCACGGTCATGTTGTGCACGGTCATGTTGTGCACGGTCATGTTCGTTGTGAATCTCTTGCTGTGTGTTTCAGCCCCAGCCCCCACCAGTAACTGTATGGCGTTTCCATGGTAACCACGGGCAGCACATCACACTGAGTAACAACCAGCAGACGGCGGAGAGGACTAGGAGTTATAATTACGGAGTGGTTGTGTCGTGTGAACAGATGGTGGCCAACAGGCTCTATGAGGTGGGAAACTGTTTTGAGATTAGAATACATGTAACAAGTATATCAGTTATATACTCAAGTGGAAACTGGTGTGTGAGCGAATATCGGATTTATAGAAGTATCTTAGCATTGTTTAGGATAAACTCGTGTAGTACAGGCGTCAGTGTTTGTGGTTTTTCTGTAAACTCCACAGAGACATTCGAATGTAATACGCTGATGTCTGCTGGCTGTGTGAACGAGAATTTGACACGGCCCCAAGTTAATAATAATAATGACACTACTTATATAGCGCTATAACCTATTGGTTGATAACAGTTCTAAGCGCTGAAAAACAAATACAAAAATAGGGGGGAAAATTGCAATGCCATAAGGTCAGGGCGCAACGACATACGCACGCACGCACGCACGCACACACACACACACACACACACACACACGATGCAAACCAGAACAGTCAAGTGTTGTTATGAGCAGAAAACAGGTGGGTCTTCAGGTTTTTCTTGAAAGTTTCAAGGGAGGGTGCTTGGCGGAGTGAAAGAGGGAGGGAATTCCAGGCTAAAGGACCAGTGTAGGAGAAAGCTCTAGTGCCAACGGTGGAAAGTTTAGTGCGGTGAATGTTGAGGGTAAGAGTGTCAGCTGAAGACCGGAGGGAGCGTGACGGAGTGTAGAGTTGGATCAGTTCAGAAAGGTAGGATGGGGCAGAATCATGCAAACATTTGTAGCAAAGGGTGCAGAATCCTGTCAGAAACAGGAAGCCAGTGCAAGGAGCGGAGTGCAGGAGAGATGTGGTCAGACTTTTTCAAGCGTATGTCTAGGCGAGCAGCAATGTTCTGAATACGCTGAAGAGGGTGAATGGATGAAGCAGGGAGGCCAGCCAGGAGAGAGTTACAGTAGTCCAGACGAGACAGAATGAGTGAAGTGACCAGTTTGGCGGTGGCATCAGTGAACAGGTATTTGCGGATAGAAGAGATGCGGCGGAGATGGAAGTGGCAGCACTGAGAAATAAGGGCAAAGTTGTACTAGTCAACGAGTGAAGACAACACTGTAGGATTTGACACGGCCCCAAGTTGTACTAGTCAACGAGTGAAGACAACACTGTAGAATTTGACACGGCCCCAAGTTGTACTAGTCAACGAGTGAAGACAACACTGTAGGATTTGACACGGCCCCAAGTTGTACTAGTCAACGAGTGAAGACAACACTGTAGAATTTGACACGGCCCCAAGTTGTACTAGTCAACGAGTGAAGACAACACTGTAGAATTTGACACGGCCCCAAGTTGTACTAGTCAACGAGTGAAGACAACACTGTAGAATTTGACACGGCCCCAAGTTGTAGTAGTCAACGAGTGAAGACAACACTGTAGAATTTGACACGGCCCCAAGTTGTACTAGTCAACGAGTGAAGACAACACTGTAGAATTTGACACGGCCCCAAGTTGTACTAGTCAACGAGTGAAGACAACACTGTAGCATATGCCTTACTTTCGCTTTGCCTTTAGTCTTCTGTTGGCTCATTGCCAACTTGTCAGATTGTGTAACTCTGTGTGTGTGTGTGTGTGTGTGTGTGTGTGTGTGTGTGTGTGTGTAGGTGAAGCTGGAACAGGTGGACACCAGGTTTACACCCAGCGGTAGGATTTTCATCGGCGTCATGACAGTGGACCCCGCCAGTCACAGCTGCTCCAGTGTTTACTATGCTCCACACTTGCCGTCGGCGTACGTCATGTGGGACACCCATATCAAGTGTCCGGGTAAACAACAGGTAGGGAACTCACTGTATCGCCTCACACGTGGTTTATCCAGTCCTTGTGGTTCATGGTGGACAATGGTGATGATGGTACAGATGATGACGACCATGACGATGATGAATGACATCACTGGATGTATTGACGGTGTGCTCATTATTATCATATGACAAATAGATACTTGGCCATGTATACCTAGCACATACTGTATTAGGTACACAGCGTAAGTTTTTTTTTTCTTCAGTAGAACAACAGGGGAAAAACACCTAGTAGTAGAGGTAGTAGTAGTAGTAGTGTTTGTAGTAGTAGTGGTGGTGGTGGTAGTAGTAGTAGCAGAAGTGGTTTTTGCAGTAGTAGTAGCAGTAGTGGTGGTGGTAGTAGAAGTAGTTGTAGAAGTAGTAGTAGCAGTAGTAGTAGCAGTAGTAGCAGCAGTAGTAGAATTACTAGTAGTAGCAGTAGTAGTAGTAGTTGTAGTAGTAGTAGTAGTAGTAGTAGTAGTAGAAATGTTCTATCTCCATCTGTTGTCTGTCCAGCACCATATCTCCAGGTTTGTCGTCCAGTCTTTGTCCTACTTCTGCCCTCTCGTCTCCTGCCTTCCCAAACACACACATTCATGTTCACCTAACAGATCGCTTTCTCTCATTGTGTAGGAGAGTTGTAGTGTAGGCGCCGCCCTGACCAGTGTGGGTGTCGGGGACCGTGTGGGAGTTCTGGTGGACGCCGCTAGGTGTCTCCACCTGTACGTCAATGGGACGGACCAGGGAGTTGCCGCCCGTGATGTGCCTCACCCATGTTACGCCATCTTTGATCTTCGGGCATACTGGAAGAAGGTCAGTGTGTACAGATTGCTCTGTTTGTGTGCATATATCCTATATCATAATCACGTGAACACACACACACACACACACACACACACACACACACACACACACACACACACACACACACACACACACAAACACGCGCGCGGTAGATTCACCATAAGACATAGAATGAGCCCTAGACACAGTACAGTAGACAAGAATATCAACATCTGAATCTGACCGTGTCTTGACGGGCAGGGTGGGTGTGGTGGGTGTTTGGGAGTTTAACGTCCTTTTCCACCACATACGGGTGATATCAAAGACGGGGCAACGATGAAAAAGCCAGCACAAATATTTGGCCCCAGCAGGAATTCGAACTCAGAACCGAGTATTGGAAGTCCAACGCTCTACCATTCGGCCACCCCGGCTCCCCGTCCTGACGGGCAGACAACTCGGGCTTACACTGTGACGAACGCGTTATTTCCCCTGCTTTAGACATAGAAGGTAGGAGACAGTGACTGCTTTCTTTGTCACGTCTTTTTCTTTCCTTATTTTTCAGTTTTGTATGTTGTTTTTCTTGGTTTAGGTTATTTCCTTGTATCGCCAGTGTCTGTGTGTTCAGGTGACAACGCTTCCCGCGAGGACCGTCAACTAGTGCTGGACATGCACGTGCACCTCGTCCCACCTTCACCTTCACTTTGTCACGCGTGTGGAGAATATTCCCAAGACAGCACAGTGCCATTATCAGACTGGATGGAGCGAGACATTGTCTATATTTTGTCTAGTGTCATGGACAGTTTGGTTTTTCATTTGTTGTTTTCCTGTTCATGTTGCTGTAGTTTGTAAGTGTTGTATCTCTACAGCCAATGTTCACCTTACTTGTTTTCCTGTTCATGTTGCTGTAGTATGTAAGTGCTGTATCTCTACAGCCAATGTTCACCTTACTTGTTTTCCTGTTCATGTTGCTGTAGTATGTAAGTGTTGTATCTCTACAGCCAATGTTCACCTTACTTGTTTTCCTGTTCATGTTGCTGTAGTATGTAAGTGTTGTATCTCTACAGCCAATGTTCACCTTACGTGTTTTCCTGTTCATGTTGCTGTAGTATGTAAGTGTTGTATCTCTACAGCCAATGTTCACCTTACTTGTTTTCCTGTTCATGTTGCTGTAGTATGTAAGTGTTGTATCTCTACAGCCAATGTTCACCTTACTTGTTTTCCTGTTCATGTTGCTGTAGTTTGTAAGTGTTGTATCTCTACAGCCAATGTTCACCTTACTTGTTTTCCTACACCACGGACACCACTTTGACGCCTTGTGACAGTTCATGCGGAACAAACACAACAACAACGAGAGACAACAACCACAACTGCTTGTTGCTGTTTCTACACGGGAAACGTTGTACACTTTGTAGAGGATTTTCACTTGTTATAATAGTATTTTGTTATGTCTTATGATGAGTATTTGCTCATATATGATATTGTGTTACCATAGTAAAGTGTTTTATGATGATAATATTGCTCGTATATGTTAATGTGTTACAATCGTCTTATATTATGTCTTATGATGATAATATTGCTCGTATAAATTATGATCATGTGTTCGGTGCATCAGTCGATTTATGAAAGATGACATGATAGGAAAACCAATACATGATAACAAACATTGATTATCGTTTTATCCACACATCGCCATTGTCATCGTGATGTCAGTGTGTGGTGGTTATGTTCATCACTACACCCTGTATCTACCTGTCTGTCGTGTACACACTGATTGTCACCCACGTGACCATGGACAAAGATACTGCTTCAAAGCGACCGTGTAGTGGCGCATTGTGTTACAATGAAAAAGAAGTTGGTGGTTTTGCTGTAGACCGACAGTCTTGTTTGACATGTACAGGAAAATAATCCCACTCTTTGCTCTTCATGGTGGTAACAACATTCAGTTATCAACCCACACGGTTTACTGACATCAATGTATAATTAGTACTCTTGTGATTGTATCAACTGATATAGTGAATACAAACGTATTGTGTGAATACCTTATAGGCACTTCATATACATCGCTGTCGATAAACATTGCAACTGACTAATTTGAGGTTGTGAAAACAGACTTTCTATGCAAATAGCTTGCCCACACTTGATATACATACATCGTAACAAGATGGCCACCAGCCAAATATGTTGTTTCCATTTAATCACCTGCTATCGTCACGGTCGTTCTTTTGTAATGCCATGTATTCGGGAGGACACACACACACACACACACACACACACACACACACACACACACACACACACACACACTACACTACACTCTCTCTCTCTCTCTCTCTCTCTCTCTGGATGGAAACAACTGACCGGGCCTGTCAAACCAATCTTGGTTTTGGAAGAGAGACGTCAAGTTGTTTTCTTTGAAATCTATGACGTTTTCCTCATTGGGATGACGCATAATACATTTGACGTAATAACTTTGACTCGGATACAATTCTTGCAATGAAAGCAGCCCCATGAAAATTGAAGTGTTGCTGCTGCGCAGTGTAAAGATCGAATTTATACCGGCTCAATGTGTTTAACAGACAAGTCTGCGCGGCGAACGTTTTTTCACTATGTGTTATGTCTGCTGCGCGCGCGCGCACACAGACACACACAGACATACGCGCGCGCGCACGCACGCACACACGCACGCACGCACGCACACAGACTTGCGCGAGCCGCGTTTGTGCATGTGCTCCATTGAGACCTATGTGGTGTTCTCTCACTCTACTATGGTATTGAGTGAGAGTCATTGGGAAAAACAAAGCTCACTACATCAATGAAACTCCCGCTTTCCCCGTCTACAAATAGAGAACTTCCGAAAAGTGACGACACACCCCCAAGAAATGCCAGCATCACGTCAATCAAACATGACGTCGGCAAACTGACGCTGATACAGTTTTGCGTCAGTGCGCGTGTGCCTTTTCTGCGATGTTTGTGAGGCGTGTGGCTTGTGTAGAGGAAATGTGCTTCGAGTACAAATTTTCGAGTCAACTGACGACAACGGCTGCAGTGAATTTTTCTATTTTTTTTTTTGTATATTTTTATGGCACCCCAGGCTCATTATCTATGTATAGTAGGAGCGATTTTGAGATCTAAAGTGTGTTCACCAGCACTTTCATCAGGTACGGCTTACGCCAAAAGTATAAAAGTGACAACCTCCAAAATTCACTCAGTTGAGAGTCCGTATTCATGCTATCTATGTCCAAAAAATGGAGTGGTTTAGGTAAATATTATGCCTTTAAACGCCAGAAAGCCACTTTTTTGAAAAGGGCGATAACTCGCAAATCATGTGTGCAATCTTACCTGGATCGGGCCTTCTATTCAACAATCTTGATTCATTCAGAAACCCCAAATTTGAAATCGATCGGTTCAGTATTTTCGGAGAAATAGGCATCTGAACTAGGTTCACATGCAATGTCAACTCAGGCTCGGTTTACATGAAAACTATAAAAGCGACCATTTTCTAGTAGTGATTCTGTTCAGAGTCCGTATTCAAGCTATCTACTGCCAAACAATTGAGTGATTTAAATAAATATTACGCCTGTAAACGAAAGACAACTCCCAAATCACTCAAGCAATCATCACACGCTTGAATCGTCTAATGTAACATTTTGATATATTTGGATACCCCAAATTTGAAGCCATTCGGTTAAGTATTTTCGAAGAAACGGGCCCGGACACAATTCACACACACACATACACACAGACGGCACTCACTGAGGAGGAGAAGCGCGTTCGGTGCACCATACATGTCAGCATCGATGACGCATGTTTTCTTACGTCATTGTCAGAGTTACACTTGCAAAATCGTCTCTGCGGGAGATCGGCAGTGACGTGCGTTTGTACCACAGATGCTTGCATATGAACGTGGAAATTTTAGCCCGTCCTATGATGTTGTTTCCATTACTATGGAAACAACATAAAAACAGACTTTCTGTGGAAATAACTTGCAGACACTTGATATACATACATTGTGAAAACAGACTTTCTGTGTAAATAGTTTGTCGACATTTGATAGACATACATTGTTAAAACAGACTTTTTAAGTTGTTTCTCTATAGAGAAACAACTTTATGAGACGGGGCAGATTTTGCTGCGCGCAGCAGCAAGTTTCAGTGATACAAAACAAGACTGTGACGTTTCTCCACACAATACATACTTTCACGCACATAGTGACGTAACGAAACCTGCGTCATAGACACTTGACGTGCACACTATGCTGCTGCGTTCTTTTTGGCGGGAGTTGTGAGACGTGTGTGTGTCTGTGTGTGTGTGTGTGTGTGTGTGTGTGTGTGTGTGTGTGTGTGTGTGTGTGTGTGTGTGTGGACGGATGTAATGATGGCTATCTCCCTAACCACCTCGATGGAGGCCTTTTTTACTTTGAGATAAAATGGGAAATCACCTTCTCCAGAGCTACCTTTCATGATTTTTAGCCTGCCGCATTTTCAGAAGAGTTATCGCCGATTTTAAAAAAATCGGTCATGTTTCGAATTTTTTCGAAAAAGTTGTTCAAATTCCTTCATTTTCTAGACTTTGGAAGTTCACCCAATCACACTGCCTGTATTCGTGGTACAGCTCTGTAGCTCTGACTGGTTTTGTGTAAAAAAAATATTTCCGAGGTAGGGGTGGTTTGCACATAAGATCAAATATCTATGAAAAGACTACTGCAAATTACTTATCATCCCGGCGTTTTTGTCTAGTGTGACAACTGCACATATGACAGGAACTACTGCACCATTATAGCTTTAGCATTTAGAATAACTGAACCTTTCGATAAACATAACTTTTTCAAGTTTCTGCGAGAAGCACCAGTCAAAAGAGTTCCAAATTTTCGATTTCATAAGTACAATCCAAGGTATTCTAGTCCATGTTTCACCAGCCCTCTAGATCTTCCAGATTTTATGTAAAAATTAATTCAGCCAGGGAAGTCACAAAAGCAACATGGAAATCACAAGACATGCACAAGCATCATCTGTCATACCACCAGTGTGAAGCTGACGTCAAACGCTTAGATCACAGATAAAATAAGCAAGTATCGTCACTGCCTCCGACATTTCACCAGCCCTCTAGCTCTTCCAGATTTCATGTGAAAAATAATTCAATCGGGGAAGCCACAAAGCCAACAGGGAAATCACAAGACATAAACAAGCTTCCTCATACGATCGCAGTGCTAGAGGCTGACGTCAAAATGTTTAGTTCGCGGAATTGACGTCATCTCTCTCTGTGCATGACGACCTGCCTGAGGCTGGCGTCAAATGTTTAGTTCACTGAACTGACGTCTCTCTCTCTCTCTCTCTCTCTCTCTCTGGGTAGCCAGGGTGGCCGAATGGTAGAGCGTTGGACTTTCAATGCTCGGGTCGAGAGTTTGAATCCGGGCTTGGGCCAAATATTTGTGCTGGCCTCTCTCTCGTTGCCCCGTCTTTGATATCACCCTTACGTGGTGGAAAAGGACGTTAAACTCCTAAACACCCACCCACCCACTCTCTCTCTCTCTCTCTCTCTCTCTCTCTCTGTCTGTCTGTCTCTCTCTCCCCCCACCCGGCCCCACCCCCAGTCACGTGACTAATCAGTCGAGGTCGTAGAGGATCTAGTGTCATTGATAGAACTTGGAGAGGGGAGAACCGGCAACAATAACAACAAAACAGACAAAATAAAATGAAATTTGGAGAAACAACTTTGTAGGACGGGGCCGTTCCTCCTTGTTGTATAAATAGACTGCAGACACATGATATGCATACATTGTGAAAACAGACATTCTGTGTGAACACTTGATTCACATTGTGTTCAGATGTGTAAATAGGTTGTAGACACTTGATATACATACTGTACATTCACATTGTGTTTACATGTGTTAATAGGTTGTAGACACATGATATACATGTACATTCACATTGTGTTTAGATGTGTAAATAGCCTGTAGACACTTGATATACATACATTCACATTGTGTTTAGATGTGTTAATAGGTTGTAGACACTTGATATACATACATTCACCTTGTGTTTAGGTGTGTAAATAGCCTGTAGACACTTGATATACATACATTCACATTGTGTTTAGATGTGTAAACAGGTTGTAGACACTTGATATACATACATTTACATTGTGTTTAGATGTGTAAATAGGTTGTAGACACTTGACCTACATACATTCACCTTGTGTTTAGATGTGTTAATAGCCTGTTGACACTTGATATACATACATTCACATTGTGTTTAGATGTGTAAACAGGTTGTAGACACTTGATATACATACATTCACATTGTGTTTAGATGTGTAAATAGGTTGTAGACACTTGATATACATACATTCACATTGTGTTTAGATGTGTAAATAGCCTGTAGACACTTGATATACATACATTCACATTGTGTTTAGATGTGTAAATAGCCTGTAGACACTTGATATACATACATTCACATTGTGTTTAGATGTGTAAATAGGTTGTAGACACTTGATATACATACATTCACATTGTGTTTAGATGTGTAGAGATGGTTTGTTACAGTGTGACACTTGGTTGACAGAGATTTATACCTGTAGCTATTCAACAATGACAGATGACTTTTATATATCGCGACAGTTGAGAATCAGTCAATGGGATTATTGTCATGTGATTGTTGTGTGAAAATAGTCACTTGATCAATAAACACTTCCATACATACAGAGTTTGACATCGTGTGTTTTGTCGTGTAGTTACAACGTGCACTGTTATGTCTGTGTTGACAGTGTGGTTACACTCTATGTAAATACATCTGTACATCGTGTCTTTTGTCTTGTAGTTACAATGTGCACTGTTATGTCTGTGTTGACAGTGTGGTTACACTCTATGTAAATACAGCTGTACTGATTATGCGTCTGTCATCCTACAGTGACATCAATCCACGAAGCAAGCAAGCAAGCAATCAGTCGGTCACTTTACAATCCATCACGTGATATCCTCCATACATTTGTGTAACCTGTACACAGGGCAGCAATAAATCTTGTATGTATTATAATCAATTACTCAGTCAAGCAGTCATTGATAGGGAGAGAGAGACTTTAATACGGTCACGTGACATGGTGAAACAAGTGCCATTTCTCCCGGGATTATAATACATACAAGATTTGTTGCTGCCGCGTGTACTTACACAAATGTATGGACGATATCACGTGATGGATTTTGTTTCTGTCAGTCATCAGGTACAATAGATAATGATCTATTGTACCTGATGACTGAAAGAAACACGTTTGTTTTGAACCCAGAAATACGTCAACCCGCCCCCCCCCCCCTTTTTTTTAAATTAAATTTGTCAAAACCACAACAACTGAATCATGTTACACTTTTATTCACAGTACTTCTAGCTATCTATACCGGTCTTCACTATCTGAACTTGGCGCTGTTTACACCACGTGACCCCGTATCTGTGACGTCACTACCGTCTGCGGGGCGGTGACGGACGGAGCACATCAAGACAGGACCAGCAGTGACAGTGTGAGGGACAGTGAACAACTACACACTAACTACACGCGTGTCACACAGCTCCTTGTCAACCCGTGAGTCACAATCTTGACTGTGTGTCGGCTTTTACACAGCAACGTAGTGTTGATGAGTGTGTGAGGTGAGGTGGTTGTGTGAGTGGGGAACCCCGTCACGGCCGGCCGGCTACTTTCGGTTGTGACTGACAGCACAACACTCGGTCTGTCAGTCTCTCGGTATGCGGCTTACTTCACAAACCTGTTCACGATGTGATGGAAGCGTGTATGTGTGTTGTGATTGTGTAATCGTGGTGTCATTGTTTAATCCGTGTTGTTACCGTGTCACAGGTGTGTGTATGGTGTGTTGTGTGACATTCTCACTTCCGCCTTCCTGTGCCGTTTCGATTAAGGTACAGGGGACACAAATCTTGCCATCCGTGTTGTTACCGTGTCACTGGTGTGTGTGTGTGTGTGTGTGTGTGTGTGTGTTGTGACATTCTCGCTTCCGCGTTCCTCAGTGTTTCAGTAAAGGTGCAGGGGACACAAACCGTGCCGTTACTTTTCTCACACTAACATGCTTACCTCCCTGAAAGGTTTCCTGTCTATTCCGGACGTGAACACGTTCAGTTGTTGGTTTGCACATTTTCGGAAAATAATACTTTGATTTATATAACATTTCTAATGATAAACCAGTTTATAATCAACACTCAAAACTGGCAAAACAAATTTTCATCACTAACTACGAATCCCCGTCACCTCGGGAAAACTACAGTGATGTCACTGACGCGTCACACAGTACTGAAAGCTATAATGTTGTAGAAGGATCTTCTCGTCTGCTTCACGGCATGATGTACCGCATATCAAACTTCCCACATCATTCTGATCGTCACACACTTTGGTCAATAGCTGAACATCTGACAAAAAGAGATAAAATCATGACAAACCATACTTCTAATCATTGTTTGTACTCTGTATAAGCACCGAGTCCTACCTCAGTGGTTATCAGCTTCAACAACTTGTTTGTCACAGCTTGTTCCATCAGACGTCTACACAGAAACATGGCGACTGCTTCCCCATCCGTAGAAGCAGGCGACATGGAGTGTCCTGTATGTCACGAGGAGTTCTCCCAGCCGAAAATCTTGCCGTGCGCACACCTCCTGTGTCGTGACTGTCTGGTCACGTGGCTCAAGTCGGAAGGCGAGGCTGAGTGTCCGTTATGCCGCTGCGCCATCGTGGCGGCCAGTGAGCGAGGGAGCAAGAGTTGTGAGGAGGTGGCGGACGGGCTGCCCACTGACCTGGCCATGTCCGCCTTGGTGGACAGCGCTCGGACACTCAGAGACACTCACACGTGTCAGGTTGGTTTACCATTTTATTGTATTGTTGTTGTTTTTGTCTTTTTAAAAGTTACATCTTTTGTTTGTTTACTGATTTGTTTTGTGTGTGTGTGTGTGTGTGTGTGTGTGTGTGTGTGTGTGTGTGTGTGTGTGTGTGTGTGTGTGTGTGTGTGTGTGTGTGTATGGAGGGGGTGGGTGGGGTGGGGTGGCCGACTTTACTACTAGGAATATTAATCTTACTCGTGACAAGAATATTATTAGTGTTATCAGAGTGGTGATGTAATGAGGTCCTCTATAGCAATATGTGCTTCTGTCACAGAACAGTACGAAAATTGTTCACCTAATGGTTATACATGTAGATTGTACACCTGACACTGTTCGGTGTAGCGAGTCACAACATCACAGGCCTTCATCAGAGTCCAAACCGGTGAAATTCTTTTTGAAGTATATAGGCAACTGAGTGTGCTTCCTGTAGTGATAGTCTAAATGCCAAGAACGTACATTTGAAAAAGAATTTCTGAACGTCATTATTGTTTCTTCAAGTATACAGGCCGCAAAATAAAATTAAAATGTTATGCACAAACTTTGTAAACCATGTGAGTCGAAAACGGTGGCTATGGCCAGTTTGAGTTGATCTACAAACAGAGTGAACGTTAGAACTTGGAAAGTGGCACTTTTCCCCCGCTGTCAGTGTGCATCAGCAGGGGCGTAGGAACCACGGGGGCCCTGGGGGCCCAGGCCCCCGTTCGATTTTTGGAAGGGGGGCCCGAATATCTGTTGGCCCCCCTTGCTTTTGATAAGAGGAGAGGAGGCCCATCAGTGGTGGGGCCCCCCTGCTCTGCTGTCGCAGGACACAATCCTCGGCAGTCAACACACACACACACACACACACACACACACACACACACACACACCTCCCCCCCCCACCCTTCTTCACCCCGGCCGTATGGCTCACCCGACTTAGTGGGCCCCCCTTCCTCTCAGCATCTTCCTACGCGCCTGATCAGTCCATGTTAGAACGCTTGATCAGAACCCAAGTCTACTTAGATTACTCCGATCGGATGGTCTAAGACGGCATCAGTCTAGTTTCTCTAATCTCTCTCGCTCTTGGTTAATTGCTGCGAAATGGTCTTTGTTGCTTGCGCAACTCTATCGGTCTGTAAATACTCATCCCCCCCCCTCCCCCAGCTCATTTTATCGAGATCCCAGCTGTATGTTATGAAAGTGTGTGTGTGTGTGTGTGTGTGTGTGTGTGTGTGTGTGTGTGTGTGTGTGTGTGTGTGTGATTGTAATTATAGAGCGCTCAGAGCCAGCGTCTGCTGGGATACTGCGCTATTTAAAAGCAATTTATTATTTACTGTTTTTGTTTCATCACAGATTTGTCTCAGCGTACCAGCTGTCTCCATCTGTCTCAACTGTGGAGATCTCATGTGTCGCGCATGCGCTGCTGGTCATCTTAGAGCATCCATGGCGCGTCATCACACGGTAGAAGACCTGAGCTCGCTGACTGCAGAACGTCTGGCCGCCAGTCGCCCTCCAGTTTGTTCTACCCATTCTGACAAAATCTCAGAAATCTATTGTCCTGCACACGGCGTTTCCATCTGTCATCTGTGTGCCGCAACCAAGCACCGCGCATGTCCGGAAGTGACGGAACTGGAAGAGAAAGTGAAGGAGGCGCAAGCGGTTCTATCCGAGCTGGCGGCCATGTTGAGTGCGGGAGAGAGCGAGCTGGAGCGAGCCATGAGCGAGTTGGACCAGCACCTGATACAGACGGAGAAAAACACACAGAGCGCCCTGGCCGACATAGACGCTGCCTGTGACCGTCTGCAGAAGTGCGTTGAGGCGTGTCGGCGCCGCTTGAAGGAACTGGCCCTGGCCGCCAAGTCGGACGTAGCGGCGGCTGTCCATGGTGGAAAGAGCGTCCTTGTGGAACGACGCGGTAAGCTGACGTCACATAAACGCCTGGTGGAACGAGCTAAGTTGACGTCACCACGCTCTTCTGTCGGCGACATGTCGACCACGCTGAAGTCTCGTGTTAATGACCTTGACCGCAGCGCTGACCTGCCAGCAAATGCCAAGGTCATCACCAATGCGACACTGGTCATTGACCCTCAGGCGCTGGCCCGGGTAGAAAAAGAACTTGCGGAACTAGGAAAGGTAGATGTTGTCAGTGCGTCAGTGAGTGTACAGGTGGGTTTGTTGTATCAGTACTACAGTGAGTGTACAGGTGGGTGTGTTGTATCAGTACTACAGTGAGTGTACAGGTGGGTGTGTTGTGTCAGTACTACAGTGAGTGTACAGGTGGGTGTGTTGTGTCAGTACTACAGTGAGTGTACAGGTGGGTGTGTTGTGTCAGTACTACAGTGAGTGTACAGGTGGGTGTGTTGTGTCAGTACTACAGTGAGTGTACAGGTGGGTGTGTTGTGTCAGTACTACAGTGAGTGTACAGGTGGGTGTGTTGTGTCAGTACTACAGTGAGTGTGCAGGTGGGTGTGTTGTGTCAGTACTACAGTGAGTGTGCAGGTGGGTGTGTTGTGTCAGTACTACAGTGAGTGTGCAGGTGGGTGTGTTGTGTCAGTACTACAGTGAGTGTGCAGGTGGGTGTGTTGTGTCAGTACTACAGTGAGTGTGCAGGTGGGTGTGTTGTGTCAGTACTACAGTGAGTGTGCAGGTGGGTGTGTTGTGTCAGTACTACAGTGAGTGTGCAGGTGGGTGTGTTGTGTCAGTACTACAGTGAGTGTGCAGGTGGGTGTGTTGTGTCAGTACTACAGTGAGTGTACAGGTGGGTGTGTTGTGTCAGTACTACAGTGAGTGTACAGGTGGGTGTGTTGTCTCAGTACTACAGTGAGTGTACAGGTGGGTGTGTTGTCTCAGTACTACCGTGAGTGTACAGGTGCGTGTGTTGTGTCAGTACTACCGTGAGTGTACAGGTGGGTTTGTTGTGTCAGTACTACCGTGAGTGTACAGGTGGGTGTGTTGTGTCAGTACTACCGTGAGTGTACAGGTGGGTGTGTTGTGTCAGTACTACCGTGAGTGTACAGGTGCGTGTGTTGTCTCAGTACTACAGTGAGTGTACAGGTGCGTGTGTTGTATCAGTACTACAGTGAGTGTACAGGTGGGTGTGTTGTCTCAGTACTACAGTGAGTGTACAGGTGGGTGTGCTGTCTCAGTACTACCGTGAGTGTACAGGTGGGTGTGCTGTCTCAGTACTACCGTGAGTGTACAGGTGCGTGTGCTGTCTCAGTACTACAGTGAGTGTACAGGTGGGTTTGTTGTGTCAGTACTACCGTGAGTGTACAGGTGGGTGTGTTGTGTCAGTACTACAGTGAGTGTACAGGTGCGTGTGTTGTCTCAGTACTACAGTGAGTGTACAGGTGGGTGTGTTGTCTCAGTACTACAGTGAGTGTACAGGTGGGTGTGCTGTCTCAGTACTACCGTGAGTGTACAGGTGGGTGTGCTGTCTCAGTACTACCGTGAGTGTACAGGTGGGTGTGCTGTCTCAGTACTACAGTGAGTGTACAGGTGGGTTTGTTGTGTCAGTACTAGAGGGTGGAACCGGTACGATTTCTCAAACCGGTTTTTTAACCGGTTTTTCCAATAGAAAACCGAGGTTTAAAACCGGTTAACCGGCTATGTATACATCATCTATTGTTTCTAACGTTTCCCCAAGAGATGGAAGGGGGGAAGGGAGGGGGGGGGGGTCTCCTAGTACTCCGGCTTCCTGTACCCCTGCGTTGGAAATGTTCAGCCAACAAGGGTGGCTGGGTGTGTGTTTGGGAGCTTAACGGGGGGCGGGGGGGGGGGGGGGTACACCACATACGGGTGATATCAAAGACGATGAAAAAGCCAGCACAAATATTTGGCCCTAGCCGGGATTTGAACTCACGACCCGAAAGTTGGAAGTCCAACGCTCTACAATTCGGCCACCCCGGTTTCCCTGTTCAGCCAACAACAACAACATGATGATGATGATGATAAGGAGGAGGGGGAGGAGGAGGGTGTCTTGTAACGGGCTGAAAAACGACAAGTGATGTCCCTTAGAAAAACCGCGGTTTTCCGGTTTTTTAAGGCAAACCGGTTTACCGAACCGTTAGAAAGTCGGACCGATTTTAACCGGAAAACCGGTAAAACCGAACACCCCTAGTCAGTACTACAGTGAGTGTACAGGTGGGTGTGTTGTGTCAGTACTACAGTGAGTGTACAGGTGGGTTTGTTGTATCAGTACTACAGTGAGTGTAGAGGTGGGTTTGTTGTATCAGTACTACAGTGAGTGTACAGGTGGGTTTGTTGTAACAGTACTACAGTGAGTGTACAGGTGGGTTTGTTGTATCAGTACTACAGTGAGTGTACAGGTGGGTTTGTTGTATCAGTACTACAGTGAGTGTACAGGTGGGTGTGTTGTATCAGTACTACAGTGAGTGTACAGGTGGGTGTGTTGTATCAGTACTACAGTGAGTGTACAGATGGGTGTGTTGTATCAGCACTACAGTGAGTGTACAGGTGGGTGTGTTGTATCAGCACTACAGTGAGTGTACAGGTGGGTGTGTTGTATCAGCACTACAGTGAGTGTACAGGTGGGTGTGTTGTATCAGTACTACAGTGAGTGTATAGATGGGTGTGTTGTGTCAGTACTACAGTGAGTGTACAGGTGGGTGTGTTGTATCAGTACTACAGTGAGTGTACAGGTGGGTTTATTGTATCAGTACTACAGTGAGTGTACAGGTGGGTTTGTTGTATCAGTACTACAGTGAGTGTACAGGTGGGTGTGTTGTATCAGTACTACAGTGAGTGTACAGGTGGGTGTGTTGTATCAGTACTACAGTGAGTGTACAGGTGGGTGTGTTGTATCAGTACTACAGTGAGTGTACAGGTGGGTGTGTTGTATCAGTACTACAGTGAGTGTACAGGTGGGTTTGTTGTATCAACACTACAGTGAGTGTACAGGTGGGTTTGTTGTATCAGTACTACAGTGAGTGTACAGGTGGGTTTGTTGTATCAGTACTACAGGTATCGGTTATTCAGTGAGTGCATAGGAGGGTTCAGTTGTTGTATCACAGACCCACCCTTGGAAGGAAGAGAATGTTGGTGGGTATGGATATTTTAAGTGTGTGTGTGGGGGGGGGGGGGAGGGGGGTAGGATGTATTGGCTCATGATTGTAAGAGTGCAGGTGATAATTATGAGAGCTACACAGAGGTACAGTTGTCAACAACAGCGCGTTGAACGTGTCCGTTATTGTGCACGGTCATGTTGTGCACGGTCATGTTGTGCACGGTCATGTTCGTTGTGAATCTCTTGCTGTGTGTTTTAGCCCCAGGCGCCGCCAGTAACTGTATGGCGTTTCCATGGCAACCACGGGAAGAACATCACCCTGAGTAACAACCAACAGACGGCGGAGAGGACTGGGGGTGCTGATTACGGAGTGGTTGTGTCGTGTGAACAGATGGTGGCCAACAGGCTCTATGAGGTGGGAAACTGTTTTCAGATTAGAATACATGTAACAAGTATATCAGTATATAGGGGGGGGGGGGGGGGGGTTGCAGTGCCATAAGGTCAGGGCGCAACGACGTACACACACACACACACACACACACACACACACACACACACACACACACATGCACGCACGCATGCACGCACGCACACGATGCAAACCAGAACAGTCAAGTGTTGTTATGAGTAGAAAACAGGTGGGTCTTCAGGTTTTTCTTGAAAGTTTCAAGGGAGAGTGCTTGGCGGAGTGAAAGAGGGAGAGAATTCCAGGCTAAAGGACCAGTGTAGGAGAAAGCTCTAGTGCCAACGGTGGAAAGTTTAGTGCGGTGAATCGTGAGGGTAAGAGTGTCCGCTGAAGACCGGAGGGAGCGTGGCGGAGTGTAGAGTTGGATCAGTTCAAAAATGTAGGATGGGGCAGAATCATGCAAACATTTGTAGCAAAGGGTGCAGAATCCTGTCAGAAACAGGAAGCCAGTGCAAGGAGCGGAGTGCAGGAGAGATGTGGTCAGACTTTTTCAAGCGTATGTCTAGGCGAGCAGCAGTGTTCTGAATACGCTGAAGAGGGTGAATGGATGAAGCAGGGAGGCCAGCCAGGAGAGAGTTACAGTAGTCCAGACGAGACAGAATGAGTGAAGTGACCAGTTTGACGGTGGCATCAGTGGACAGGTATTTGCGGATGGAAGAGATGCGGCGGAGATGGAAGTGGCAGCACTGAGAAATAAGGGCAAAGTTGTACTAGTCAACGAGTGAAGACAACACTGTAGAATTTGACACGGCCCCAAGTTGTACTCGTCAACGAGTGAAGACAACACTGTAGAATTTGACACGGCCCCAAGTTGTACTAGTCAACGAGTGAAGACAACACTGTAGGATTTAACACGGCCCCAAGTTGTACTAGTCAACGAGTGAAGACAACACTGTAGAATTTGACACGGCCCCAAGTTGTACTCGTCAACGAGTGAAGACAACACTGTAGAATTTGACACGGCCCCAAGTTGTACTCGTCAACGAGTGAAGACAACACTGTAGCATATGCCTTACTTTCGTTTTGCCTTTAGTCTTCTGTTGGCTCATTGCCAACTTGTCAGATTGTGTAACTGTATCTGTGTGTGTGTGTGTGTGTGTGTGTGTGTGTGTGTGTGTGTGTGTGTGTGTGTGTGTGTGTGTGTAGGTGAAGCTGGAACAGGTGGACACCAGGTATACACCCAGCGGCGGTGACATTTCCATTGGCGTCATGACAGTGGACCCCGCCAGTCACAGCTGCTCCAGTGTTTGGTATGCTCTGGACTTGCCGTCGGCGTACGTCATGTGGGACACCGATATCAAGTGTCCGGGTAAACAACAGGTAGGGAACTCACTGTATCGCCTCACACGTGGTTTATCCAGTCCTTGTGGTTCATGGTGGACAATGGTGATGATGATACAGATGACGACGACAATGACGATGATGAATGACATCACTGGATGTATTGACGGTGTGCTCATTATTATCATATGACAAATAGATACTTGGCCATGTATACCTAGCACATAGTGTATTAGGTACACAGCGTAAGTGTTGTTTTCTTTAGTAAAACAACATTGGAAAAACACCTAGTAGTAGAGGTAATAGTAGTAGTGGTTGCAGTAGGAGTAGTGGTGGTTGTAGTGTAGTAGTAGATGTAGCAGTGGTGGTTGTGGTAGTAGTACTAACAGTAGTTGTACTAGTAGTAGTAGTAGTGGTGGTTGTAGTAGTAGCAGTAGTGGTGGTAGTAGTAGTAGCAGTAGTAGTGGCATTGTAGCAGCAGTAGCAGAATTACTAGTAGTAGTAGTAGTAATGTTATATCTCCATCTGTTGTTGTCTGTCCAGCACCATATCTCCAGGTTTGTCGTCCAGTCTTTGTCCTACTTCTGCCCTCTCGTCTCCTGCCTTCCCAAACACACACATTCATGTTCACCTAACAGATCGCTTTCTCTCATTGTGTAGGAGGAGAGTTGTAGTGTAGGCGCCGCCCTGACCAGTGTGGGTGTCGGGGACCGTGTGGGAGTTCTGGTGGACGCCGCTAGGTGTCTCCACCTGTACGTCAATGGGACGGACCAGGGAGTTGCCGCCCGTGATGTGCCTCACCCATGTTACGCCATCTTTGATCTTCGTTTATACTGGAAGAAGGTCAGTGTGTACAGACTGCTATGTTTGTATAAGACAAAGTAAAGACATGTTTCCTATTTTATATCTTATTATGAGTGGTTTCTACCCCCCCCCCCCCCACCCCCTGCTGGTGTTCACCATCAGACATAGTGTGAGCCCCGGACACAAAACACTGAACGAGAATATCGACATCTGAATCTGACCGTGTCCTGAAGGACAGACAACTCGGGCTTACACTGTGACGAACGCGTTATTTCCCCTGATTTAGATATGGAAGGTAGGAGACAGTGACTGCTTTCTTTGTCACGTCTCTTTCTTTCCTTAGTTTTCAGTTTTGTATGTTGTTTTACTTGGTTTCGGTTATTTCCTTGTATCGTCTGTGTCTGTGTGTTCAGGTGACAGCGCTTCCCGCGAGGACCGTCAACTAGTGCTGGACATGCACGTGCACCTCGTCCCACCTTCACCTTCACTTTGTCACGCGTGTGGAGAATATTCCCAAGACAGCACAGTGCCATTATCAGACTGGATGGAGCGAGACATTGTCTATGTTTTGTCTAGTGTCATGGACAGTTTGGTTTTTCATTTGTTGTTTTCGTGTTCATGTTGCTGTAGTTTGTAAGTGTTGTATCTCTACAGCCAATGTTCACCTTACTTGTTTTCCTGTTCATGTTGCTGTAGTTTGTAAGTGTTGTATCTCTACAGCCAATGTTCACCTTACTTGTTTTCCTGTTCATGTTGCTGTTGTTTGTAACTGTTGTATCTCTACAGCCAATGTTCACCTTACTTGTTTTCCTGTTCATGTTGCTGTAGTATGTAAGTGTTGTATCTCTACAGCCAATGTTCACCTTACTTGTTTTCCTGTTCATGTTGCTGTAGTTTGTAAGTGTTGTATCTCTACAGCCAATGTTCACCTTACTTGTTTTCCTGTTCATGTTGCTGTAGTATGTAAGTGTTGTATCTCTACAGCCAATGTTCACCTTACTTGTTTTCCTGTTCATGTTGCTGTAGTATGTAAGTGTTGTATCTCTACAGCCAATGTTCACCTTACTTGTTTTCCTGTTCATGTTGCTGTAGTATGTAAGTGTTGTATCTCTACAGCCAATGTTCACCTTACTTGTTTTCCTGTTCATGTTGCTGTAGTATGTAAGTGTTGTATCTCTACAGCCAATGTTTACCTTACTTGTTTTCCTGTTCATGTTGCTGTAGTATGTAAGTGTTGTATCTCTACAGCCAATGTTCACCTTACTTGTTTTCCTGTTCATGTTGCTGTAGTATGTAAGTGTTGTATCTCTACAGCCAATGTTCACCTTACTTGTTTTCCTGTTCATGTTGCTGTAGTATGTAAGTGTTGTATCTCTACAGCCAATGTTCACCTTACTTGTTTTCCTGTTCATGTTGCTGTAGTATGTAAGTGTTGTATCTCTACAGCCAATGTTCACCTTACTTGTTTTCCTGTTCATGTTGCTGTAGTATGTAAGTGTTGTATCTCTACAGCCAATGTTCACCTTACTTGTTTTCCTGTTCATGTTGCTGTAGTATGTAAGTGTTGTATCTCTACAGCCAATGTTCACCTTACTTGTTTTCCTGTTCATGTTGCTGTAGCATGTAAGTGTTGTATCTCTACAGCCAATGTTCACCTTACTTGTTTTCCTGTTCATGTTGCTGTAGTATGTAAGTGTTGTATCTCTACAGCCAATGTTCACCTTACTTGTTTTCCTACACCACTGACACCACTTTGACGCCATGTGACAGTTCATGCGGAACAAACACAACAACAACGAGAGACAACAACCACAACTGTTTGTTGCTGTTTCTACACGGAAAACGTTGTACACTTTGTAGAGGATTTTCACTTTTTATCATAGTATTATGTTATGTCTTATGATGACAGTACTGCTCGTATATGATCACGTGTTACCATAGTAAAATGTTTTATGATGATAATATTACTCGTATATGTTAATGTGTTACAATCGTCGTATGTCTTATGATGATATTACTCGTATATGATAATGTGTTACAATCGTCTTATGTCATGTCTTATGATGATTATATTGCTCGTATAAATTATGATCATGTGTTCGGTGCATCAGTCGATTTATGAAAGATGACATGATAGGAAAACCAAATACATGATAACAAACATTGATTATCGTTTTATCCACACATCGCCATTGTCATCGTGATGTCAGTGTGTGGTGGTTATGTTCATCACTACACCCTGTATCTACCTGTCTGTCGTGTACACACTGATTGTCACCCACGTGACCATGGACAAAGATACTGCTTCAAAGCGACCGTGTAGTGGCGCATTGTGTTACAATGAAAAAGAAGTTGGTGGTTTTGCTGTAGACCGACAGTCTTGTTTGACATGTACAGGAAAATAATCCCACTCTTTGCTCTTCATGGTGGTAACAACATTCAGTTATCAACCCACACGGTTTACTGACATCAGTGTATAATTAGTATTCTTGTGGTTGTATCAACTGATATAGTGAATACAAACGTATTGTGTGAATACCTTATAGGCACTTCATATACTGTACTAACATAATCATCAGTGTACGTTAAACTTTGCTACTGAACAATTTGAGGTTGTAAAAACAGACTTTCTGTGTACATCGCTTGTACACTTGATATACATACATTGTAACAAGATGGCCACCAGCCAAATATGTTGTTTCCATTTAATCACCTTCTGTCGTCACGGTCGTTCTTTTGTAATGCCATGTATCCGGGAGGACACACACACACACACACACACACACACACACACACACACACACACACACACACACACACACGACATTCACTGTGCCGGAGGTGCGTTCCGGTGCACCATGCGCGTCAGTAAAGATGACATAATTTTCCCTACGTCACTCACCGAGTTAGACTTGGATCATTTTGTCTCTGCCGAGAATGCAAGCGGCGTGCGTTTGTGCCACAAAAAGTTGACTTTGAACGTAGAAAAATCAGCCCGTCTTATAATGTTGTTTCCATTACTGTGGAAACAACATAAAAACAGACTTTCTTTGTAAATAGCTTTCAGACACTTGATATACATACATTGTGAAAACACACTGACTTTCTGTGTAAATAGCTTGTAGACACTTGATATACATACATTGTGAAAACACACTGACTTTCTGTGTAAATAGCTTGTAGACACTTGATATACACACATTGTGAAAACAGACTTTCTCTGTAAACATCTCGTAAACACTCGATTTACTTACATTGTAAGAACAAACTTTCTGTGCAAATAGGTTTTAGATACTGACAGATATTACATACTATGTATAAATATAACTATACATAACTATATATAAATATTATTATTATTAGATATTACAATGACAGATGACTATTATATATATCGCGACAGTTGGGAATCAGTGAATGGGATTAATGTCATGTGATTATTGTGTGATAAATGGTCACTTGAAATGTTATACTGTTGATCAATAAACACTTCCATACATACAGAGTTTGACATCGTGTGTTTTGTCTTGTAGTTACAATGTGCACTGTTATGTCTGTGTTGACAGTGTGGTTACACTCTATATGTAAATAAATGTGTACTTTGTGTCTGTCAACTTTCATACAGTGACACTGATGAATGATGATATCAATCCACGAAGCAAGCAAGCAAGCAAGCAAGCAATCACGTGATATCCTCGATACATCTGTGTCAGTACACGGAGCAGCAACAAATCTTGTATGTATTATAATCAATTACTCCGTCAAGCAGTCATTCATAGGGACTAGGGAGACAGACTTTAATACGGTCACGTGATATGGTAAAACAGGTGTCATTTATCCCATCTATTGTACCTGATAAAAGAAACACCTTTGTTTTGAACCCAGAAATACGTCAGTGATAGGGAGACAGACTTTAATACGGTGACATGGTGAAACAGGCTGGTCAGTGTTGATTTCAGTATTCCATATTTTGTACTTGATGAAAGAAACACGTTTGTTTTGAACCCAGAAATACGTCACCCCGCGCCCATCGGCCTGATGTACATTTTTATTGTCATGACCAAACAACTGAATCATGCTACACTTTCTTTCACGGTATTTCTATCTGTCTAATCCGGTCTTCACTATCTGAAGTTGGCGCTGTTTACACCACGTGACCCCGTATCTGTGACGTCACTACCGTCTGCGGGGCGGTGACGGACGGAGCACATCAAGACAGGACCAGCAGTGACAGTGTGAGGGACAGTGAACAACTACACACTAACTACACGCGTGTCACACAGCTCCTTGTCAACCCGTGAGTCACAATCTTGACTGTGTGTCGGCTTTTACACAGCAACGTAGTGTTGATGAGTGTGTGAGGTGAGGTGGTTGTGTGAGTGGGGAACCCCGTCACGGCCGGCTACTTTCGGTTGTGACTGACAGCACAACACTCGGTCTGTCAGTCTCTCGGTATGCGGCTTACTTCACAAACCTGTTCACGATGTGATGGAAGCGTGTATGTGTGTTGTGATTGTGTAATCGTGGTGTCATTGTGTGATCCGTGTTGTTACCGTGTCACTGGTGTGTGTGTGTTGTGTGTTGTGACATTCTCACTTTCGCCTTCACAAATCTTGCCATCCGTGTTGTTACCGTGTCACTGGTGTGTGTGTGTGTGTGTGTGTGTGTGTGTGTGTGTGTGTGTGTGTGTGTGTGTGTGTGGTGACATTCTCGCTTCCGCGTTCCTCAGTGTTTCAGTAAAGGTGCAGGGGACACAAACCGTGCCGTTACTTTTCTCACACTAACATGCTTACCTCCCTGAAAACGTTTCCTGTCTATTCCGGACGTGAACACGTTCAGTTGTTGGTTTGCACATTTTCGGAAAGTAATACTTTGATCTATAACGTTTCTAATGATAAACCAGTTTATAATCAACACTCAAAACTGGCAAAACAAATTTTCATCTCTAACTACGAATCCCCGTCACCTCGGAAAACTACAGTGATGTCACTGACGCGTCACACAGTACTGAAAGCTATAATGTCTGCTTCACGGCATGATGTACCGCATATTAAACTTCCCACATCATTCTGATCGTCACACACTTTGGTCAATAGCTGAACATCTGACAAAAAGAGATAAAATCATGACAAACCATACTTCTAATCATTGTTTGTACTCAGTATAAGCACCGAGTCCTACCTCAATGGTTATCAGCTTCAACAACTTGTTTGTCACAGTTTGTTCCATCAGACGTCTACACAGAAACATGGCGACTGCTTCCCCATCCGTAGAAGCAAGCGACATGGAGTGTCCTGTATGTCACGAGGAGTTCTCCCAGCCGAAAATCTTGCCGTGCGCACACCTGCTGTGTCGTGACTGTCTGGTCACGTGGCTCAAGTCGGAAGGCGAGGCTGAGTGTCCGTTATGCCGCTGCGCCATCGTGGCGGCCAGTGAGCGAGGGAGCAAGAGTTGTGAGGAGGTGGCGGACGGTCTGCCCACTGACCTGGCCATGTCCGCCTTGGTGGACAGCGCTCGGACACTCAGAGACACTCACACGTGTCAGGCGTGTCTCAATGTGCCGGCTGTCTCCATCTGTCTCAACTGTGGAGATCTCATGTGTCGTTCCTGCTCCACTGTTCATGTAAGAATGTCGATGGCGCGTCACCACACTACAGCAGACCTGAGCTCGCTGACTGCAGAACGTCTGGCCGCCAGTCGCCCCGCACTTTGTTCAGCTCACAATGACAAGACTTGCGAATTCTACTGTCCCACACACGGCGTTTCCATCTGTCAGATGTGTGCTACAGCCAAACACCGCGCATGTCCGGAAGTGACGGAGCTGGAAGAGAAAGTGAAGGAGGCGCAAGCGGTTCTATCCGAGCTGGCGGCCATGTTGAGTGCGGGAGAGAGCGAGCTGGAGCGAGCCATGAGCGAGTTGGACCAGCACCTGATACAGACGGAGAAAAACACACAGAGCGCCCTGGCCGACATAGACGCTGCCTGTGACCGTCTGCAGAAGTGCGTTGAGGCGTGTCGGCGCCGCTTGAAGGAACTGGCCCTGGCCGCCAAGTCGGACGTAGCGGCGGCTGTCCATGGTGGAAAGAGCGTCCTTGTGGAACGACGCGGTAAGCTGACGTCACATAAACGCCTGGTGGAACGAGCCAAGATGACGTCACCACGCTCATCCGTCGGTGACATGTCGACCACGCTGAAGTCCCGTGTTAATGACCTTGACCGCAGCACCGACCTGCCAGCAAATGCCAAGGTCATCACCGAGGCGACACTTACCATTGACCCTCAGGCACTGGCCCGGATAGAAAAAGAACTTGCGGAACTAGGAAAGGTGGATGTTGTCAATGCTTCAGTGAGTGTACAGGTGGGTTTGTTGTATCAGTACTACAGTGAGTGTACAGGTGGGTTTGTTGTATCAGTAGTACAGTGAGTGTACAGGTGGGTTTGTTGTATCAGTACTACAGTGAGTGTACAGGTGGGTATGTTGTATCAGCACTACAGTGAGTGTACAGGTGGGTTTGTTGTATCAGTACTACAGTAAGTGTACAGGTGGGTGTGTTGTATCAGTACTACAGTGAGTGTACAGGTGGGTTTGTTGTATCAGTACTACAGTGAGTGTACAGGTGGGTTTGTTGTATCAGTACTACAGTGAGTGTACAGGTGGGTGTGTTGTATCAGTACTACAGTGAGTGTACAAGTGGAATTGTTGTATCAGTAGTACAGTGAGTGTACAGGTGGGTTTGTTGTATCAGTAGTACAGTGAGTGTACAAGTGGAATTGTTGTATCAGTACTACAGTGAGTGTACAGGTGGGTTTGTTGTATCAGTAGTACAGTGAGTGTACAAGTGGAATTGTTGTATCAGGACTACAGGGAGTGTACAGGTGGGTGTGTTGTATCAGGACTACAGGGAGTGTACAGGTGGGTGCGTTGTATCAGGACTACAGGGAGTGTACAGGTGGGTGTGTTGTATCAGGACTACAGGGAGTGTACAGGTGGGTGCGTTGTATCAGGACTACAGGGAGTGTACAGGTGGGTGCGTTGTATCAGGACTACAGGGAGTGTACAGGTGGTTGCGTTGTATCAGGACTACAGTGAGTGTACAGGTGGGTGTGTTGTATCAGTACTACAGTGAGTGTACAGGTGGGTGTGTTGTATCAGTACTACAGTGAGTGTACAGGTGGGTTTGTTGTATCAGTACTACAGTGAGTGTACAGGTGGGTGTGTTGTATCAGTACTACAGTGAGTGTACAGGTGGGTTTGTTGTATCAGTACTACAGTGAGTGTACAGGTGGGTTTGTTGTATCACAGACCCATCCTCGTAAGGAAGGGAATGTTTTTGGGTATGGATATTTTACGTGTGTGTGTTGTGGGGGGGGGGGGGGGGTACGGGGTTGTTAGGGTGTATGGCACATGATTGTAAGAGTGCAGGTGATATGTGAGAGCTACACAGTACAGTTGTCAACAGCAGCACGTTGAACATGTCCGTTATTGTGCACGGTCATGTTGTGCACGGTCATGTTCGTTGTGAATCTCTTGCTGTGTGTTTCAGCCCCAGCCCCCGCCAGTAACTGTATGGCGTTTCCATGACAACCACGGGCAGCACATCACACTGAGTAACGACCAGCAGACGGCGGAGAGGACTGGGGCTTGGGATTACGGAGTGGTTGTATCGTGTGAACAGATGGTGGCCAACAGGCTCTATGAGGTGGGAAACTGTTTTCAGAATACATGTCAGTAACAAGTATATCAATCATATACTCAAGTGGAAACTGGTCTGTGAGCGAATATCGGATTTATAGAAGTATCTTAGCATTGTTTAGGATAAACTCGTGTAGTACAGGCGTCAGTGTTTGTGGTTTTTCTGTCAACTCCACAGAGACATTCGAATGTAATACGCTGATGTCTGCTGGCTGTGTGAACGAGAATTTGACACGGCCCCAAGTTAATAATAATAATGACAGTACTTATATACAACCTATTGGTTGATAACAGTTCTAAGCGCTGAAAAAAATACAAAAATAGGGGGAAACAATTGCAATGCCATAAGGTCAGGGCGCAACGACACACACACACACACACACACACACACACACACACACACACACACACACGATGCAAACCAGAACAGTCAAGTGTTGTTATGAGCAGAAAACAGGTGGGTCTTCAGGTTTTTCTTGAAAGTTTCAAGGGAGGGTGCTTGGCGGAGTGAAAGAGGGAGGGAATTCCAGGCTAAAGGACCAGTGTAGGAGAAAGCTCTAGTGCCAACGGTGGAAAGTTTAGTGCGGTGAATGTTGAGGGTAAGAGTGTCAGCTGAAGACCGGAGGGAGCGTGACGGAGTGTAGAGTTGGGTCAGTTCAGAAAGGTAGGATGGGGCAGAATCATGCAAACATTTGTAGCAAAGGGTGCAGAATCCTGTCAGAAACAGGAAGCCAGTGCAAGGAGCGGAGTGCAGGAGAGATGCGGTCAGACGTTTTCAAGCGTATGTCTAGGCGAGCAGCAATGTTCTGAATACGCTGAAGAGGGTGAATGGATGAAGCAGGGAGGCCAGCCAGGAGAGAGTTACAGTAGTCCAGACGATGATGATGATGATGATGATGAAACTTTATTTTTCAACGGTAAAAGTTTTGACAGAAATTCGCCAGTTTGCAAACTTGCCGTTGCTAATACTACAGAGACTATCTACTAAGGAAAAAAGGAAGCAAAATATAAAAGGGTATAATGCACTAAACTACAAGAAACAAAACCATAGAGAAAATCGTCCATCAGGTCAAAACGCATTTACACACACGTACGACCTTTGTAAACACAAATCACTGATATAATACTGAATTGGTGTAAAATAGAAAATCAAAATAACAGGTTGCCGCGTAACGTACGTTACGTGCGATCCATCAGGTACTGTTTGAGTGCACGTAGAAGTAGATATATTTAGTTTCAGGTGTGAAGGGAGGAATTCCACTGTAATGCTCCAGCGAAGGAAAGGCTTGTTTTGCATAAGTCAATACGGGGTAATGGTAAGCGCAGGATGCCATTCCTCGAGGTCCTCTCATGCCGCTGATTTAAATTAAAAAGAGTTTCCAGATATGGTGGCATTGTATGAATACACACTTATTGTAAGTAAGCTGGTGTTCAAGGCTAAGAAGATTAAATTTTTTAAAAATTTTTCGCTAGTTGGGAGAGGTTCTGGAAGAATCATTTTAACAGCTGTCTTGTACAGCGAATTGAGTCTGGCCATATGGACATCGCTGCACCCGTCCCAAACAGTGGAGGCATAAGTAACATGTGAGGTTATATGTGCGTTAAAAACAGCTTTCGGCTATGGATATCAGTTATGTGCCTTGGCTGAGAAAGTAAATATACATTTTTCGAAAGAGTTTTACACAGTGCATTTATCTGGGCCTCCCATTTCAGCTGATCGTCAACAATGACACCTAAAAATCGATGGTTTGTAACTTGCTGAACCGACTGGCCGTTCAAACAAAGGTTTAATGGGGACAGATGGCGCTGATGTTTTTGCCGCGTTGTGACTAGCATACTTTGTGTTTTATTGGGATGTAAGACCATGTGGTTGTCATGACACCATGTTACTACTTCATTTATGCTATCTTGCAAACAAATGTTTATTTCTGATACGTGTTTGCCGGTAGCATGCAAACTAGTATCATCAGCAAACATATCGCAGTTTACATTTGTGTTGGTAACATGCAGGGGTAGGTCGTTAATAAACAGGATAAATAGCAATGGGCCTAAGATGGACCCTGCGGTACCCCATAACGAACATGACGAGACAGAATGAGTGAAGTGACCAGTTTGACGGTGGAATCAGTGGACAGGTATTTGCGGATAGAAGAGATGCGGCGGAGATGGAAGTGGCAGCACTGAGAAATAAGGGCAAAGTTGTACTAGTCAACGAGTGAAGACAACACTGTAGGATTTGACACGGCCCCAAGTTGTACTAGTCAACGAGTGAAGACAACACTGTAGAATTTGATACGGCCCCAAGTTGTACTAGTCAACGAGTGAAGACAACACTGTAGGATTTGATACGGCCCCAAGTTGTACTAGTCAACGAGTGAAGACAACACTGTAGAATTTGACACGGCCCCAAGTTGTATTAGTCAACGAGTGAAGACAACACTGTAGAATTTGACACGGCCCCAAGTTGTACTAGTCAACGAGTGAAGACAACACTGTAGGATTTAACACGGCCCCAAGTTGTACTAGTCAACGAGTGAAGACAACACTGTAGCATATCCCTTACTTTCGCTTTGCCTTTAGTCTTCTGTTGGCTCATTGCCAACTTGTCAGATTGTGTAACACTCTGTGTGTGTGTGTGTGTGTGTGTGTGTGTGTGTGTGTGTGTGTGTAGGTGAAGCTGGAACAGGTGGACACCACGCTTACACCCAGCGGTTACATTTTCATGGGCGTCATGACAGTGGACCCCGCCAGTCACAGCTGCTCCAGTGTTGGGAATGCTACACGCTTGCCGTCGGCGTACGTCATGTGGGACACCCATATCAAGTGTCCGGGTAAACAACAGGTAGGGAACTCACTGTATCGCCTCACACGTGGTTTATCCAGTCCTTGTGGTTCATGGTGGACAATGGTGATGATGATACAGATGATGACGACAATGACGATGATGAATGACATCACTGGATGTATTGACGGTGTGCTCATTATTATCATATGACAAATAGATACTTGGCCATGTATACCTAGCACATAGTGTATTAGGTACACAGCGTAAGTTTTCTTCAGTAGAACAACAGGGGAAAAACACCTAGTAGTAGAGGTAGTAGTAGTAGTAGTAGTAGTGTTTGTAGTAGTAGTGGTGGTGGTGGTAGTTGTAGTAGTAGTAGGAGCAGAAATGGTGGTTGCAGTAGTAGTAGCAGTAGTGGTGATTGTAGTAGTAGTGGTAGTAGTTGTTGTAGTATAAGTAGTAGTAGTAGTAGTAGTAGAACAGTAGTTGTAATAGTAGTAGTGGCAGTAGCAGAATTACTAGTAGTAGCAGTAGTAATGTCATATCTCCATCTGTTGTCTGTCCAGCACCATATCTCCAGGTTTGTCGTCCAGTCTTTGTCCTACTTCTGCCCTCTCGTCTCCTGCCTTCCCAAACACACACATTCATGTTCACCTAACAGATCGCTTTCTCTCATTGTGTAGGGGGAGAGGTGGTGTGTAGGCGCCGCCCTGATCAGTGTGGGTGTCGGGGACCGTGTGGGAGTTCTGGTGGACGCCGCTAGGTGTCTCCACCTGTACGTCAATGGGACGGACCAGGGAGTTGCCGCCCGTGATGTGCCTCACCCATGTTACGCCTTCTTTGATCTCGGCTACTACTGGAAAAAGGTCAGTGTGTACAGACTGCTATGTTTGTATACAGACGAAGTAAAGACATGTTTCCTATTTTGTATCTTAAAAGTGGTTTCTACCACCCTCCCCCCCCCCCCCCCCCCCCCATACGCTGCTGTTCGCCATAAGACACAACACACTAGTAGACAAGAACATCATCATCTGTATCTGACCAAGTCCTGGCGGGCAGACAACTCGGGGTTACACTGTCACGAACGCGTTATTTCCCCTGCTTTAGACATGGAAGGTAGCAACCCTGTTCCGGGTCCGTCGCTAACTCTAGGTCCCTCCGACGACGCCCAAATCGGGCTAACCGAGACCGAGCCGAGCTAAGTGATACCTGTGTAGAAAAAAACCAAAACTTCTCGGTGACGAGGAAAGTGGACAGTTGCAAACAACTTTGAGGTCCCCGTGTTATTTCACAGTGTGCACAGAAGCGGTGAAAACTGTCGCATTCACCAGCACATTACATTTTCAGCTTGTTTAGAGATTATTGCCTGCATGAGTTGTCTCCCTTGCCGCAACAAGCACGCATTTTTCATGGCAGAGCACAAAGCTGTGTATGCACGGGGGACAACTCATGCAGGAAATACTCTCCAAACAGGTTGAAAATGTACTGTGCTAATGAATGTAACAGTTTTCACCGCTTCTGTGCACACTGTGAAATAACACGGAGACCTCAAAGTTGTCCGCAACTGTCAACTTTCCTTGTCACAGAGTATTTTTGTTTTTTCCTTCTTATGTATCACTTAGCTCGGCTAGTTCTCGGTTAGCCCATGCTCGGCCGGTCCTGAGTTCGAATCCCGCCTGGGGCCAAATATTTGTGCTGGCCTTTTTCTCGTTGATATCACCCATACGTGGTGGAAAAGGACGTTAAACTCCCAAACGCCCACCCACCCTCTCGGTTAGCCCGACTTGGACGTCGTCGCAGGGACCTAGAATTAGCGACGGACCCGAACCAGGGTTGGGAAGGTACTGCTTACTTTGTCACGTCTCTTTCTTTCCTCACTTTTCAGTTTTGTACGTATGTTGTTTTTTTTTGGGGGGGGGTTTTGGTTATTTCCTTGTATCGTCTGTGTCTGTGTGTTCAGGTGACAGCGCTTCCCGCGAGGACCGTCAACTAGTGCTGGACATGCACGTGCACCTCGTCCCACCTTCACCTTCACTTTGTCACGCGTGTGGAGAATATTCCGAAGACAGCACAGTGCCATTATCGGACTGGATGGAGCGAGACATTGTCTATGTTTTGTCTAGTGTCATGGACAGTTTGGTTTTTCCTTTGTTGTTTTCCTGTTCGTGTTGCTGTAGTTTGTAAGTGTTGTATCTCTACAGCCAATGTTCACCTTACTTGTTTTCCTACACCACGGACACCACTTTGACGCCTTGTGACAGTTCATGCGGAACAAACACAACAACAACGAGAGACAACAACCACAACTGCTTGTTGCTGTTTCTACACGGGAAACGTTGTACACTTTGTAGAGGATTTTCACTTGTTATAATAGTATTATGTTATGTCTTTTGATGATAGTATTGCTCGTATGTGATAATGTGTTACCATAGTAAAATGTCTTATGATGATTATATTGCTCGTATATGATAATGTGTTACAATCGTCTTATGTCATGTCTTACAATGATGATATTGCTCGTATAAATTATGATCACGTGTTCGGTGTATCAGTCGATTTATTGAAGATGACATGATAGAAAAACCAATACATGATAACAAACATTGATTATCGTTTTATCCACACATCGCCATTGTCATCGTGATGTCAGTGTGTGGTGGTTATGTTCATCACTACACCCTGTATCTACCTGTCTGTCGTGTACACACTGATTGTCACCCACGTGACCATGGACAAAGATACTGCTTCAAAGCGACCGTGTAGTGGCGCATTGTGTTACAATGAAAAAGAAGTTGGTGGTTTTGCTGTAGACCGACAGTCTTGTTTGACATGTACAGGACAATAATCCCACTCTTTGCTCTTCATGGTGGTAACAACATTCAGTTATCAACCCACACGGTTTACTGACATCAATGTATAATTAGTACTCTTGTGATTGTATCAACTGATATAGTGAATACAAACGTATTGTGTGAATACCTTGTAGGCACTTCATATACTCACATATACATCAGTGTACGATAAACTTTGCGACTGAATAATTTGAGGTTGTGAAAACAGACTTTCTGTGTAAACAGCTTGTAGACACTAGATATACATACATTGTGAAAACAGACTTTCTGTGTAAATAGCTTGTAGGTCGAAGGACACAAATACACAGGGCCTCAAAATGCCTATATAGTCCCTATTAGCCTCAGGCATCATAGTCACCCCCCAAAAATGCTTCCATCTAGAAACAATTACTACCATGAACAGACCATTCAAAGGCACGCACCTGACAGGGGTTTAAAAAAAAATGAATGACTCCTTTCCGCTCAGGTCTGACTGGAATAATGCACGTCTACTTTCTGTTTAGGCCAGAGAGGCAGTTCACATAAATCCGCTTGCCTCACTTGTGTCCCACCTCTGTGCAAAAAGTCCCAGCTTCACTGGCAGCTTGCCTCTTTTTCTGACCGCCTGCCATGCACATTGACCTATATAACACAAAAATCACGAAAATCACGCTTTTTCATGACAACAAAAATCACTGCAGACTAGCACACTCGCCAAACAGGATACCTCACATAAACACCAAGCATGACCCCCCGGTCATTTTCTGTCCTTACGCCTGTAGACACTTAATATACCTGCATTCACATTGTCTTTAGATGTGTAAATAGGTACACTTGATATACATACATCATGTGAGATGGTTTGTTACAGTGTGACACTTGGCTGAAAGAGATTTATACCTGTAGCTATTCAACAATGACAGATGACTTTTATATATCGCGACAGCTGAGAATCAGTCAATGGGATTATTGTCATGTGATTGTTGTGTGAAAATAGTCACTTGAAATGTTATACTGTTGATCAATAAACACTTCCATACATACAGAGTTTGACATCGTGTCTTTTGTCTTGTAGTTACAATGTGCACTGTTATGTCTGTGTTGACAGTGTGGTTACACTCTATGTAAATACATCTGTACATCGTGTGTTTTGTCTTGTAGTTACAATGTGCACTGTTATGTCCGTGTTGACAGTGTGGTTACACTCTATGTAAATACATCTGTACATCGTGTCTTTTGTCTTGTAGTTACAATGTGCACTGTTATGTCTGTGTTGACAGTGTGGTTACACTCTATGTAAATACATCTGTACATCGTGTGTTTTGTCTTGTAGTTACAATGTGCACTGTTATGTCTGTGTTGACAGTGTGGTTACACTCTATGTAAATACATCTGTACATCGTGTGTTTTGTCTTGTAGTTACAATGTGCACTGTTATGTCTGTGTTGACAGTGTGGTTACACTCTATGTAAATATAGCTGTACTGACTATGTGTCTGTCATCCTACAGTGACATCAATCCACGAAGCAAGCAATCAGTCGGTCACTTTACAATCCATCACGTGATATTCTCCATACATTTGTGTAAGTACACGGGGCAGCAATAAATCTTGTATGTATTATAATCAATTACTCAGTCAAGCAGTCATTGATAGGGAGAGAGAGACTTTAATACGGTCACGTGACATGGTGAAACAAGTGCCATTTCTCCCGGTATTATAATACATACAAGATTTGTTGCTGCCGCGTGTACTTACACAGATGTATGGACGATATCACGTGATGGATTTTGTTTCTGTCAGTCATCAGGTACAATAGATAATGTTGTACCTGATGACTGAAAGAAACACGTTTGTTTTGAACCCAGAAATACGTCAACCCGCCCCCCCCCCCCCCTTTTTTTTTTTAAATTAAATTTGTCAAAACCACAACAACTGAATCATGTTACACTTTTATTCACAGTACTTCTAGCTATCTATACCGGTCTTCACTATCTGAAGTTGGCGCTGTTTACACCACGTGACCCCGTATCTGTGACGTCACTACCGTCTGCGGGGCGGTGACGGACGGAGCTCACATCACAGGAACAGCAGTGACAGTGTGAGGGACAGTGAACAACTACACACTAACTACACGCGTGTCACACAGCTCCTTGTCAACCCGTGAGTCACAATCTTGACTGTGTGTCGGCTTTTACACAGCAACGTAGTGTTGATGAGTGTGTGAGGTGAGGTGGTTGTGTGAGTGGGGAACCCCGTCACGGCCGGCTACTTTCGGTTGTGACTGACAGCACAACACTCGGTCTGTCAGTCTCTCGGTATGCGGCTTACTTCACAAACATGTTCACGAAGTGATGGAAGCGTGTATGTGTGTTGTGATTGTGTAATCGTGGTGTCATTGTTTGATCCGTGTTGTTACCGTGTCACTGGTGTGTGTATGGTGTGTTGTGTGACATTCTCACTTCCGCCTTCCTGTTTCGATTAAGGTACAGGGGACACAAATCTTGCCATCCGTGTTGTTACCGTGTCACTGGTGTGTGTGTGTGTGTGTGTGTGTGTGTGTGTGTGTGTGTGTGTGTGTGTGTTGTGACATTCTCGCTTCCGCGTTCCTCAGTGTTTCAGTAAAGGTGCAGGGGACACAAACCGTGCCGTTACTTTTCTCACACTAACATGCTTACCTCCCTGAAAGGTTTCCTGTCTATTCCGGACGTGAACACGTTCAGTTGTTGGTTTGCACATTTTCGGAAAATAATACTTTGATTTATATAACATTTCTAATGATAAACCAGTTTACAATCAACACTCAAAACTGGCAAAACAAATTTTCATCTCTAACTACGAATCCCCGTCACCTCGGGAAAACTACAGTGATGTCACTGACGCGTCACACAGTACTGAAAGCTATAATGTTGTAGAAGGATCTTCTCGTCTGCTTCACGGCATGATGTACCGCATATCAAACTTCCCACATCATTCTGATCGTCACACACTTTGGTCAGTAGCTGAACATCTGACAAAAAGAGATAAAATCATGACAAACCATACTTCTAATCATTGTTTGTACTCAGTATAAGCACCGAGTCCTACCTCAATGGTTATCAGCTTCAACAACTTGTTTGTCACAGCTTGTTCCATCAGACGTCTACACAGAAACATGGCGACTGCTTGCCCATCCGTAGAAGCAGGCGACATGGAGTGTCCTGTATGTCACGAGGAGTTCTCCCAGCCGAAAATCTTGCCGTGCGCACACCTGCTGTGTCGTGACTGTCTGGTCACGTGGCTCAAGTCGGAAGGCGAGGCTGAGTGTCCGTTATGCCGCTGCGCCATCGTGGCGGCCAGTGAGCGAGGGAGCAAGAGTTGTGAGGAGGTGGCGGACGGGCTGCCCACTGACCTGGCCATGGCCGCCTTGGTGGACAGCGCTCGGACACTCAGAGACACTCACACGTGTCAGGCGTGTCTCAATGTGCCGGCTGTCTCCATCTGTCTCAACTGTGGAGATCTCATGTGTCGTTCCTGCTCCACTGTTCACGTAAGAATGTCCGTGGCGCGTCACCACACTACAGAAGACCTGAGCTCGCTGACTGCAGAACGTCTGGCCGCCAGTCGCCCCGCACTTTGTTCAGCTCACAATGATAAGACTTGCGAATTCTACTGTCCCACACACGGCGTTTCCATCTGTCACATGTGTGCTACAGCCAAACACCGCACATGTCCGGAAGTGACGGAGCTGGAAGAGAAAGTGAAGGAGGCGCAAGCGGTTCTGTCCGAGCTGGCGGCCATGTTGAGTGCGAGAGAGAGCGAGCTGGAGCGAGCCATGAGAGAGTTGGACCAGCACCTGATACAGACGGAGAAAAACTTACAGAGCGCCCTGGCCGACATAGACGCTGCCTGTGACCGTCTACAGAAGTGCGTTGAGGCGTGTCGCCGCCGCTTGAAGGAACTGGCCCTGGCCGCCAAGTCGGACGTAGTAGCGGCTGTCAATGGTGGAAAGAGCGTCCTTGTGGAACGACGCGGTAAGCTGACGTCACATAAACGCCTGGTGGAACGAGCTAAGATGACGTCACCACGCTCTTCTGTCGGCGACATGTCGACCACGCTGAAGTCCCGTATTAATGACCTCGACCGCAGCACCGACCTGCCAGCAAATGCCAAGGTCATCACCAAGGCGACACTTATCATTGACCCTCAGGCGCTGGCCCGGATAGAAAAAGAACTTGCGGAACTAGGAAAGGTGGATGTTGTCAATGCTTCAGTGAGTGTACAGGTGGGTGTGTTGTATCAGTACTACAGTGAGTGTACAGGTGGGTTTGTTGTTGTATCAGTACTACAGTGAGTGTACAGGTGGGTTTGTTGTATCAGTACTACAGTGAGTGTACAGGTGGGTGTGTTGTATCAGTACTACAGTGAGTGTACAGGTGGGTGTGTTGTATCAGTACTACAGGGAGTGTACAGGTGGGTGTGTTGTATCAGTACTACAGGGAGTGTACAGGTGGGTGTGTTGTATCAGTACTACAGTGAGTGTACAGGTGGGTTTGATGTATCAGTACTACAGTGAGTGTACAGGTGGGTGTGTTGTATCAGTACTACAGTGAGTGTACAGGTGGGTGTGTTGTATCAGTACTACAGTGAGTGTACAGGTGGGTGTGTTGTATCAGTACTACAGTGAGTGTACAGGTGGGTTTGTTGTATCAGTACTACAGTGAGTGTACAGGTGGGTGTGTTGTATCAGTACTACAGGGAGTGTACAGGTGGGGTGTGTTGTCTCAGTACTACAGGGAGTGTACAGGTGGGGTTTGATGTCTGAGTACTACAGTGAGTGTACAGGTGGGTTTGTTGTATCAGTACTACAGTGAGTGTACAGGTGGGTTTGTTGTATCAGTACTACAGTGAGTGTACAGGTGGGTTTGTTGTATCAGTACTACAGTGAGTGTACAGGTGGGTGTGTTGTATCAGTACTACAGTGAGTGTACAGGTGGGTTTGTTGTATCAGTACTACAGTGAGTGTACAGGTGGGTTTGTTGTATCAGTACTACAGTGAGTGTACAGTTGGGTTTGTTGTATCAGTACACTACTACAGTGAGTGTACAAGTGGATTTGTTGTATCAATACTACAGGTATCGGTTATTCAGTGAGTGTTCAGGTGGGTTTGTTGTATCAGTACTACAGTGAGTGTACAGGTGGGTTTGGTGTATCAGTACTACAGTGAGTGTACAGGTGGGTTTGTTGTATCAGTACTACAGTGAGTGTACAGGTGGGTTTGTTGTATCAGTACTACAGTGAGTGTGCAGGTGGGGTTGTTGCATCAGTACTACAGGTATCGGTTATTCAGTGAGTGTACAGGTGGGTTTGTTTTATTACAGATCCATCCTCGTAAGGAAGGAAATGTCGGTGGGTATGGATACTTTAAGTGTGTGTGTGTGTGTGTGTGTTGCGAGGTGTTAGGATGTATTGGCTCATGATTGTAAGAGTGCAGGTGATATGTAAGAGCTACGCAGTACAGTTGTCAACAGCAGCACGTTGAACGTGTCCGTTATTGTGTACGGTCATGTTGTGCACGGTCATGTTCGTTGTGAATCTCTTGTTGTGTGTTTCAGCCCAAGCCCCCACCAGGAACTGTATGGCGTTTCCATGGTAACCACGGGCAGCACATCACACTGAGTAACGACCAGCAGACGGCGGAGAGGACTGGGGATTATAGTTACGGAGTGGTTGTGTCGTGTGAACAGATGGTGGCCAACAGGCTCTATGAGGTGGGAAACTGTTTTCAGAATACATGTATCAAGTACTGTATTATATCAGTTATACACTCAAGTGGAAGCTGGTGTGTGAGCGAATATCGGATGTATAGATCTTAGCATTGTTTAGGATAATCTCGTGTAGTACAGGCATCAGTGTTTGTGGTTTTTCTGTCAACTCCACAGAGACATTCGAATGTAAAACGCTGATGTCTGCTGGCTGTGTGAACGAGAATTTGACACGGCCCCAAGCTGTACTAGACAACGAGTGAAGACAACACTGTAGGATTTGACACGGCCCCAAGTTGTACTAGTCAACGAGTGAAGACAACACTGTAGAATTTGACACGGCCCCAAGTTGTACTAGTCAACGAGTGAAGACAACACTGTAGAATTTGACACGGCCCCAAGTTGTACTAGTCAACGAGTGAAGACAACACTGTAGAATTTGACACGGCCCCAAGTTGTACTCGTCAACGAGTGAAGACAACATTGTAGCAAATGCCTTACTTTCGCTTTGCCTTTCGTATTTTGTTGGCTCAGTGCCAGCTGTGTAACTGTGTACGGGTCTATGTGTTTTTACAAATACCCCTATTTTATTTTTGACAGTGTTCACATGTGTGTGTGTGTGTGTGTGTGTGTGTGTGTGCGTGCGTGCGTGCGTGTGTGTGTGTGTGTGTGTGTGTGTGTGCGCGCGCGCGCGCGTGAGTGTGCGTGTGTGTGTGCGCGTATGTGTGCGTGTGTGTGTGCAGGTGAAGCTGGAACAGGTGGACACCACATATGGCCCGGGAATAGGCAATAAATTCATCGGCGTCATGACAGTGGACCCCGCCAGTCACAGCTGCTACAAGCTTGTGAATGCCCAGAGCCTGCCGTCGGCGTGTGTCATGTGGGAAGTGTGTATGTCAAGTGTCCGGGTAAACAGGTATTGAACTCACTGTATCGCCTCACACGTGGTTTATCCAGTCCTTGTGGTTCATGGTGGACAATGGTGATAATGGTACAGATGACGACGACCATGACGATGATGAATGACATCACTGGATGTATTGACAGTGTACTAATTATTATCATATGACAATTCATGGCTATGTATACCCTGTATATGTTTTGTTAGTTACAACGCGTAAGTTGTCTTCAGTAGAACAAAAGGGAAAGCACTTAGTAGTAGTAGTAGTAGTAGTGGTAGTAGTAGTAGTGGTAGATGAAGTAGTAGTAGTAGTAGTGGTGGTAGTAGTAGTAGTTGTAACGATAGCAGTAGTTGTAGTAGTGCAGTAGTAGTAGCAGTAGTGGTAGTGGTAGATGATGTAGTAGTAGTAGTAGTAGTGGTAGTAGTAGTAGTAGTGGTGGTAGGAGTAGTAGTTGTAACGATAGCAGTAGTTGTAGTAGTGCAGTAGTAGCAGTAGCCGTGGTAATAGTGATATTAGCAGCAGTTAGAACAGTAGTAGCAGCAGCAGTAGTAGAATTACTAGTAGTAGCAGTAGTAGTAGTAGTTGTTATAGTGGAAGTAGTAGTAGTAGTAACAGTAGTTGTAGTAGTAGTAGTGGAGTAGTAGAATTACTAGTAGTAGTAGTAGTAATGTTATATCTCCATCTGTTGTTGTCTGTCCAGCACCATATCTCCAGGTTTGTCGTCCAGTCTTTGTCCTACTTCTGCCCTCTCGTCTCCTGCCTTCCCAAACACACACATTCATGTTCACCTAACAGATCGCTTTCTCTCATTGTGTAGAGGGAGAGTTGTAGTGTAGGCGCCGCCCTGACCAGAGTGGATGTCGGGGACCGTGTGGGAGTTCTGGTGGACGCCGCTAGGTGTCTCCACCTGTACGTCAATGGGACGGACCAGGGAGTTGCCGCCCGTGATGTGCCTCACCCATGTTACGCCATCTTTGATCTCGGCTACTACTGGAAAAAGGTCGGTGTGTACAGACTGCTATGTTTGTATACAGACAAAGTAAAGACATGTTTCCTATTTTATATCTTAAAAGTGGTTTCTACCCCCCCCCCCCTCCCCCGCTGGTGTTCGCCATAAGACATAGTGTGAGCCTTGGACACAAAACACTAAACGAGAATATTAACTTAAACCACTCCATTTTTTGGACATAGATAGCATGAATACGGACTCTCAGCTAAGTGAATTTTGGAGGTTGTCGCTTTATACTTTTGGCGTAAGCCGTACCTGATGAAAGTGCTGGTGAACACACTTTAGATCTCAAAATCGCTCCTTCTATACATAGATAATGAGCCTGGGGTGCCATAAAAAATATACAAAAAATTTAGAAAAATTCACTGCAGCCGTTATCGTCAGTTGACTCGAAAATTTGTACTCACAGCACATTTCCTCTGCAAGCCACACGCCTCACAAACATCGAAGAAGAGACGCACGCGCACTGACGTAAAGTAAGTGCGTCATGTTTGATTGACGTGATGCTGTTTTTTCTTGGGGGTGTCTCGCCACTTTCTTTCCGAATTCCTCTGTTTGGAGACGTGGTGTATTTTACTTCTACTATGTCGCCATCTTCGTGCAATCGCAGAGAAGACACGGGATACAACAGAATACAACTCCAATACTTTATGAACAGAATATGCACGGAGAACAAATTCATGAAAGAAGAAGAACCCAGAACGCTGTGCATGGCTGCTTACGTACTGAACAGGTCAGATCTAGAACATTCCTCAACTTACTGGAAGGTTCGAAATCTTTCCAAGGTGACGTAATCTACTGACGTTACTGCACCAGCATGTTCTGGGATGGTCTTGAAATTATTTTGCATCGAAATGCAGTATCTTTTCGCGATCTCTACAACTTGACATGTGGATACGGGAATTTCAGTGGGTTTCGTTTTTGCCACTAACTCACACTCAGAAGCATAATGTGTGTGTGTGTGTGTGGGGGGGGGGGGGGTGCGTGCGTGCGTGAGCGCGCAAGCGCGCGTCTAAGGCGAGAGAGAGAGAGGGTCTCTTCTCCGATACCAGTAAGCAATCGTCTGTCAGTCAGGTCTGCGGGAAGTAACTCTGTCAAAGGGGAACGACTTTATTACAAGAATTCATTCACCCATGTAGAACCTCGCATACGCCAAAAAGTTTGTGACGTCAACCAGCTAGGCGAGCTCACACGACCTCATGTGTTTGGGGTTTTGCAAGTGCATAGAGGCACGATAAGGGTTTTCAGTACTTTCTTTATGTCAGCATGTCAGAGAGCTTGCGTTCCGGCGTGTGCGCGCGGGCTGCATACATGACACAACGACTACGACTGTGACTACAGCAGGTCATTGAATGGAAACAACATATTGGGCTGGTGGCCATCTTGTTCTTGGTTTCGGTTATTTCCATGTATCGTCTGTGTCTGTGTGTTCAGGTGACAGCGCTTCCCGCGAGGACCGTCAACTAGTGCTGGACATGCACGTGCACCTGTTACATGTGTTACAATCGTCTTATGTTATGTCTTATGATGATAATATTGCTCGTATATGTTAATGTGTTACAATCGTCTTATGTTATGTCTTATGATGATAATATTGCTCGTATAAATTATGATAATGTGTTCGGTGCATCAGTCGATTTATGAAAGATGACATGATAGGAAAACCAATACATGATAACAAACATTGATTATCGTTTTATCCACACATCGCCATTGTCATCGTGATGTCAGTGTGTGGTGGTTATGTTCATCACTACACCCTGTATCTACCTGTCTGTCGTGTACACACTGATTGTCACCCACGTGACCATGGACAAAGATACTGCTTCAAAGCGACCGTGTAGTGGCGCATTGTGTTACAATGAAAAAGAAGTTGGTGGTTTTGCTGTAGACCGACAGTCTTGTTTGACATGTACAGGAAAATAATCCCACTCTTTGCTCTTCATGGTGGTAACAACATTCAGTTATCAACCCACACGGTTTACTGACATCAATGTATAATTAGTACTCTTGTGATTCAGTGTATCAACTGATATAGTGAATACAAACGTATTGTGCGAATACATTGTAGGCACTTCATATACTCACATAAACATCACTGTACGATAAACTTTGCTACTGAACAATTTGAGGTTGTAAAAACAGACTTTCTGTGTACATCGCTTGTACACTTGATATACATACATTGTAACAAGATGGCCACCAGCCCAATATGTTCTTTCCATTTAATCACCTTCTGTCGTCACGGTCGTTCTTTTGTAATGCCATGTATCCGGGAGGACACACACACACACACACACACACACACACACACACACACACACACACACACACAGACGGCACTCACTGTGCCGGAGACGTGCGTTGCGGTGCAAATACTGTCGCACGCACCAGAGTGAATAGCAGGGTGGAGGTTTGCACATAAAGTAGCGCTTAGCGGCAGCAGGCTTTCACTGCTTCGTCCTCCAGCCCTGCGGCGCCGTGAGCATTTCAGGCTTTTCAGCAGAGATGGATATTTGCACCGAGGAGAAGTCTACCATACCATACCATACCATACCATACCATACCATACCACCATGCGCGTCAGTGAAGATGACATAATTTTCCCTACGTCACTCAGCGAGTTAGACTTGGATCATTTTGTCTCTGCCGAGAATGCAAGCGGCGTGCGTTTGTGCCACAAAAAGTTGACTTTGAACGTAGAAAAATCAGCCCGTCTTATAATGTTGTTTCCATTACTGTGGAAACAACATAAAAACAGACTTTCTTTGTAAATAGCTTTCAGACACTTGATATACATACATTGTGAAAACACACTGACTTTCTGTGTAAATAGCTTGTAGACACTTGATATACATACATTGTGAAAAAACACTGACTTTCTGTGTAAATAGCTTGTAGACACTTGATATACACACATTGTGAAAACACACTGACTTTCTGTGTAAATAGCTTGTAGACACTTGATATACATACATTGTGAAAACACACTGACTTTCTGTGTAAATAGCTTGTAGACACTTGATATACATACATTGTGAAAACACACTGACTTTCTGTGTAAATAGCTCAGTTGTAGACACTTGATATACATACATTGTGAAAACACACTCACTTTCTGTGTAAATAGCTCAGTTGTAGACACTTGATATACATACATTGTGAAAACACACTGACTTTCTGTGTAAATAGCTTGTAGACACTTGATATACATACATTGTGAAAACACACTGACTTTCTGTGTAAATAGCTCAGTTGTAGACACTTGATATACATACATTGTGAAAACACACTCACTTTCTGTGTAAATAGCTCAGTTGTAGACACTTGATATACATACATTGTGAAAACACACTGACTTTCTGTGTAAATAGCTTGTAGACACTTGATATCTACACACATTGTAAAAACACACTGACTTTCTGTGTAAATAGCTTGTAGACACTTGATATACATACATTGTGAAAACACACTGACTTTCTGTGTAAATAGCTTGTAGACACTTGATATACATACATTGTGAAAACACACTGACTTTCTGTGTAAATAGCTTGTAGACACTTGATATACACACATTGTGAAAACAGACTTTCTCTGTAAACATCTCGTAAACACTCGATTTACTTACATTGTAAGAACAAACTTTCTGTGTAAACAGGTTTTAGATACTGACAGATATTACATGCTATGTATAAATATAACTATACATAACTATATATGAATATTATTATTATTAGATATTACAATGACAGATGACTATTATATCAGTGAATGGGATTATTGTCATGTGATTGTTGTGTGAAAATAGTCACTTGGAATGTTATACTGTTGATCAATAAACACTTCCATACATACAGAGTTTGACATCGTGTGTTTTGTCTTGTAGTTACAATGTGCACTGTTATGTCTGTGTTGACAGTGTGGTTACACTCTATGTAAATACATCTGTACATCGTGTCTTTTGTCTTGTAGTTACAATGTGCACTGTTATGTCTGTGTTGACAGTGTGGTTACACTCTATGTAAATACATCTGTACATCGTGTCTTTTGTCTTGTAGTTACAATGTGCACTGTTATGTCCGTGTTGACAGTGTGGTTACACTCTATGTAAATACATCTGTACATCGTGTGTTTTGTCTTGTAGTTACAATGTGCACTGTTATGTCTGTGTTGACAGTGTGGTTACACTCTATGTAAATACATCTGTACATCGTGTGTTTTGTCTTGTAGTTACAATGTGCACTGTTATGTCTGTGTTGACAGTGTGCTTACACTCCGGCTATGCAAATAAATCTGTACTCTGTGTCTGTCAACTTTCATACAGTGACTGACATGAATCCACGAAGCAAGCAAGCAATCCGCAGACGGTCAGTCAGTTACAATCCATCACGTGATATCGTCCATACATTTGTGTAAGTACACGGGACAGCAACAAATCATGCATGTATTATAATCAATTACACAGTCGAGCAGTCACTGACACGTGACATGGTGAAACATGTGTTATTTATCCCATCTATTGTACCTGATGACTCAGTGAAAGAAACATCTTTGTTTTGAACCCAGAAATACGTCTTTGTTGTTGTCACAACCAGAAATACGTCAACCCGTGCCCCCTTTTTGTCACAACCAAAACAACTGAATCATGTTACACTTTCATTCACAGTACTTCTAGCTATCTATACCGGTCTTCGCCAACATGTCCGTTATTGTGCACGGTCATGTTGTGCACGGTCATGTTGTGCACGGTCATGTTCGTTGTGAATCTCTTCCTGTGTGCTTCAGCCCCAGGCGCCGCCAGTAACTGTATGGCGTTTCCATGGCAACCACGGGCAGCGCATCACCCTGAGTAACAACCAACAGACGGCGGAGAGGACTAGGAGTAGTTATTACGGAGTGGTTGTGTCGTGTGAACAGATGATGGCCAACAGGCTCTATGAGGTGGGAAACTGTTTTGAGATTACAATACATGTAACAAGTATATCAGTTATATACTCAAGTGGAAACTGGTGTGTGAGCGAATATCGGATTTACAGAAGTATCTTAGCATTGTTTAGGATAAACTCGTGTAGTACAGGCGTCAGTGTTTGTGGTTTTTCTGTAAACTCCACAGAGACATTCGAATGTAATACGCTGATGTCTGCTGGCTGTGTGAACGAGAATTTGACACGGCCCCAAGTTAATAATAATAATGACAGTACTTATATAGCGCTATAACCTATTGGTTGATAACAGTTCTAGGCGCTGAAAAAAAAATACAAAAATAGGGGGGAAATTGCAATGCCATAAGGTCAGGGCGCAACGACACACACACACACACACACACACACACACACACACACACACACACACACACACACACACGATGCAAACCAGAACAGTCAAATGTTGTTATGAGCAGAAAACAGGTGAGTCTTCAGGTTTTTCTTGAAAGTTTCAAGGGAGGGTGCTTGGCGGAGTGAAAGAGGGAGAGAATTCCAGGCTAAAGGACCAGTGTAGGAGAAAGCTCTAGTGCCAACGGTGGAAAGTTTAGTGCGGTGAATGTTGAGGGTAAGAGTGTCAGCTGAAGACCGGAGGGAGCGTGACGGAGTCAGTTTAGAGTTGGATCAGTTCAGAAAGGTAGGATGGGACAGAATCATGCAAACATTTGTAGCAAAGGGTGCAGAATCCTGTCAGAAACAGGAAGCCAGTGCAAGGAGCAGAGTGCAGGAGAGATGTGGTCAGACTTTTTCAAGCGTATGTCTAGGCGAGCAGCAATGTTCTGAATACGCTGAAGAGGGTGAATGGATGAAGCAGGGAGGCCAGCCAGGAGAGAGTTACAGTAGTCCAGACGAGACAGAATGAGTGAAGTGACCAGTTTGACGGTGGCATCAGTGGACAGGTATTTGCGGATAGAAGAGATGCGGCGGAGATGGAAGTGGCAGCACTGAGAAATAAGGGCAAAGTTGTACTAGTCAACGAGTGAAGACAACACTGTAGAATTTGACACGGCCCCAAGTTGTACTCGTCAACGAGTGAAGACAACACTGTAGAATGTGACACGGCCCCCAAGTTGTACTCGTCCACGAGTGAAGACAACACTGTAGAATTTGACACGGCCCCAAGTTGTACTAGTCAACGAGTGAAGACAACAGTGTAGCATATGCCGTACTTTCGCTTTGCCTTTAGTCTTCTGTTGGCTCATTGCCAACTTGTCAGATTGTGTAACACTGTGTGTGTGTGTGTGTGTGTGTGTGTGTGTGTGTGTGTGTGTGTGTGTGTGTGTGTGTGTGTGTGTGTGTGTGTGTGTAGGTGAAGCTGGAACAGGTGGACACCAGGTATACACCCAGCGGTTACATTTTCATGGGCGTCATGACAGTGGACCCCGCCAGTCACAGCTGCTCCAGTGTTTACTATGCTCTGAACTTGCCGTCGGCGTACGTCATGTGGGACACCCATATCAAGTGTCCGGGTAAACAACAGGTAGGGAACTCACTGTATCGCCTCACACGTGGTTTATCCAGTCCTTGTGGTTCATGGTGGACAATGGTGATGATGGTACAGATGACGACGACAATGACGATGATGAATGACATCACTGGATGTATTGACGGTGTGCTCATTATTATCATATGACAAATAGATACTTGGCCATGTATACCTAGCACATAGTGTATTAGGTACACAGCTCAAGGTTTGGTTTTTATTTCTTCAGTAGAACAACAGGGTGAAAACACCTAGTAGTAGGGTAAGGTGGGTTTGGGGGGGGGGGGGGTTAACGTTCTTTTCCACCACATACGGGGTATATCAAAGACGGGTTAACGATGAAAAAGCCAGCACAAATATTTGGCCCCAGCCGGGATACGAACTCACGACCCGAGTATTGGAAGTCCAACGCTCTACCATTCGGCCACCCCGGCTCCCCACACCTAGTAGTAGTGGTAGTAGTAGTAGTAGTAGTAGTGTTTGTAGTAGTAGTGCTGGTGGTAGTGGTAGTAGCAGTTGTGTTTGCAGTAGTAGAAGCAGTAGTGGTGGTTGTAGTAGCAGTGGGGTGGTGGGTGTTTGGGGGTTTAACGTCCTTTTCCACCACATAGGTGATATCAAAGACGGGGCAACGATAAAAAAGCCAGTAGTAGCAGTAGTAGTAGTAGTTGTTGTAGTAGGGGAAGTAGTAGTAGTAGTAACAGTAGTTGTGGTAGTAGTAGTAGCAGTAGTAGTGGCAGTAGCAGCAGCAGTAGTAGAATTACTAGTAGTAGCAGTAGTAGTGGCAGTAGTAGAATTACTAGTAGTAGTAGTAGTAGTAGTAGCAGTAGTAGCAGTAGCAGTAGTAATGTTATATCTCCATCTGTTGTTGTCTGTCCAGCACCATATCTCCAGGTTTGTCGTCCAGTCTTTGTCCTACTTGTGCCCTCCTGCCTTCCCAAACACACACATTCATGTTCACCTAACAGATTGCTTTCTCTCATTGTGTAGGGGGAGAGTTGTAGTGTAGGCGCCGCCCTGACCAGTGTGGGTGTCGGGGACCGTGTGGGAGTTCTGGTGGACGCCGCTAGGTGTCTCCACCTGTACGTCAATGGGACGGACCAGGGAGTTGCCGCCCGTGATGTGCCTCACCCATGTTACGCCATCTTTGATCTCGGCCACTACTGGAAAAAGGTATAAACCTGATCACCAAATAATTTATTGTATTGGAACTGCCTCTTTTCCATCCAGTTTTAATCCTGACAGCGGACACGGAATGTTTTTCTCTTTTTTACAATTTCTTATTTTTGATGTTTCTGATTAATTTGAGGCTGTTTCCTTGTATCGTCTGTGTCTCTGTGTCCAGGTTACAGCGCTTCCCGTGAGGACCGTCCCCTAGTGCTGGACATGCACGTGCACCTCGTCCCACCTTCACCTTCACTTTGTACATTTGAACGTTATGTAGAGGGCGCCAGTGTCAGTCGGTGCTGATAACAATAACGTTAGTTGTTTTCTGTCGGTCACAGTGTTTGTATTATCAGTCGGCGTAGTTTTCGAGTTCCATGCGTGCTGTATATTAATACTTAGCTTTTGTGTTTTTATTGAGATCGTGTGTTTGCTTTTTCATCGTCAGTTTCCAGTTTGTGTGTAAGAATTGAAAATGTAAACACTGACACATGCGTATGACTTATGCTTTATATATGAAAGAGAGTCGACGCACTATTGTTTAAACTGTTGAAGACACGAACCACGGACAAACTTTTATTTTTAGTGATAATTAGTGTAGTGTCACGGACAGACTTTTAGTGATAATTAGTGTAGTGTCACGGACAGACTTTTAGTTTTAGTGATAATTAGTGTAGTGTCACGGACAGACTTTTAGTTTTAGTGATAATTAGTGTAGTGTCACGGACAGACTTTTAGTTTTAGTGATAATTAGTGTAGTGTCACAACCGCTAAATGGCTGTAATTGTCGGCACTATACCAATTGTCCACATACGTGGTGGAAAAGGACGTTAAACTCCCGACCACCCACCAACCCGCCAATTGTCCATGCTTGTCACGACACGAATATTGATGATTTGCTTGAAGTATCACACAACTGATAACTACGACGTGTTAGGTGTCCAGTAGTGAAGTACATGTACCATCAAGTACCACCTCGGCTCCTTCACTTGATTCCTTCTGGGAGAGACGTGTTAGGTGTCCAGTAGTGAAGTACCATCAGGTACCACCTCGACTCCTTCACTTGAATCCTTTTGGGAGAGACGTGTTAGGTGTCCACTATACTAGTGAAGTACCATCAGGTACCACCTCGACTCCTTCACTTGAATCCTTCTGGGAGAGACGTGTTAGGTGTCCACTAGTGAAGTACCATCAAGTACCACCTCGGCTCCTTCACTTGAATCCTTCTGGGAGAGACGTGTTAGGTGTCCACTAGTGAAGTACCATCAAGTACCACCTCGACTCCTTCACTTGAGTCGTTCTGGGAGAGAACTTTTAGTTCTCCCTCCTGACCCCCTCCACACACTGAGTCACACCGCTGAGTTCAGGGACGACTCCACTCCCACCAGTCAAAAGGGTCGAGTCCCCAGAATTCAGCCAATCGCGTCTTGCGACATAATCGGCAACTTGCTCAGCAATGTAAGTTTCGGAATTTAGAGCTGCCTTTATTTATTAATTTTGTGGGCTGATCATTTCCAAAGTAGAGGGGGAGGAAGCCGGAGTACCCGGAGAGAACCCCTTGACAGTCGGCCCGAATGAACGGTGCCACATTCGAGAAGGAACAACCCTTTGCCCCGAGTAGGATACTACTTTATTGTCTCTTTCGGGAATTCCGGGCTGCTTCCCCCGGCGGAAGCGCGTCGCCACGGTGCAGCGCCACCCAGTACCTATCATTTTTGTTTTTACTCAATTTTGCTGGGGGAGGAAACGCGGATAACCCGGAGAGAAACACCCCCCCCCCCTCACCCCATGAGCAGCCCGGTAGCCAGGAAAAACCGGTATCAAATATCACAAGCTCGACCTGGGCTCAAACCCACGCTTCATCGCCATTACATTGGTGACGGCCGTTCAGTAGCGCATCGGCTAAATCCGACGCGCTACCTATTAGATCGCCCCTAATAATAATAATAATTCGTACTATGAATAGTCTCGCGTGTTTAGATGTATGAACAGCCTGTAGACACTTGATATACATACATTCACATTGTGTTTAGATGTGTAAATAGGTTGTAGACACTTGATATACATACATACACATTGTGTTTAGATGTGTAAATAGGTTGTAGACACTTGATATACACACATACACATTGTGTTTAGATGTGTAAATAGGTTGTAGACACTTGATATACATACATTCACATTGTGTTTAGATGTGTAAATAGGTTGTAGACACTTGATATACATACATTCACATTGTGTTTAGATGTGTAAATAGGTTGTAGACACTTGATATACATACATTCACATTGTGTTTAGATGTGTAAATAGATTGTAGACACTTGATATACATACATTCACATTGTGTTTAGATGTGTAATTAGGTTGTAGACACTTGATATACATACATTCACATTGTGTTTAGATGTGTAAATAGGTTGTAGACACTTGATATACACATATACACATTGTCTTTAGATGTGTAAATAGCCTGTAGACACTTGATATACATACATTCACATTGTGTTTAGATGTGTAAATAGGTTGTAGACACTTGATATACATACATTCACATTGTCTTTAGATGTGTAAATAGCCTGTAGACACTTTATATACATACATTCACATTGTGTTTAGATGTGTAATTAGGTTGTAGACACTTGATATACATACATTCACATTGTGTTTAGATGTGCAAATAGCCTGTAGACACGTGATATACATACATTCACATTGTGTTTAGGTGTGTAAATAGGTTGTAGACACTTGACGTACATACATACACAATGTGTTTAGACGTGTAAATAGCCTGTAGACACTTGATATACATACATTCACATTGTGTTTTCATGTTTAAATAGCCTGTAGACACTTGATATACCTACATTCACATTGTGTTTAGATGTGTAAATAGGTTGTAGACACTTGACGTACATACATACACAATGTGTTTAGACGTTTAAATAGGTTGTAGACACTTGATATACATACATTCACATTGTGTTTAGATGTGTTAATAGGTTGTAGACACTTGATATACATACATACACATTGTGTTTAGATGTGTAAATAGGTTGTAGACACTTGATATACATACATTCACATTGTGTTTTGATGTGTAAATAAGTTGTAGACACTTGATATACATACATACACATTGTGTTTAGATGTGTAAATAGGTTGTAGACACTTGATATACACACATACACATTGTGTTTAGATGTGTAAATAGGTTGTAGACACTTGATATACATACATACACATTGTGTTTAGATGTGTAAATTTTATAGCCTGTAGACACTTGATATACGTACATTCACATTGTGTTTAGATGTGTAATTAGGTTGTTGACACTTGATATACATACATTCACATTGTGTTTAGATGTGTAAATAGGTTGTACACACTTGCTATACATACATTCACATTGTGTTTAGATGTGTAATTAGGTCGTAGACACTTGATATACGTACATTCACATTGTGTTTAGATGTGTAAATAGGTTGTAGACACTTGATATACATACATTCACATTGTGTTTAGATGTGTAGAGATGGTTTGTTACAGTGTGACACTTGATTGACAGAGATTTATACCTGTAGCTATTCAACAATGACAGATGACTTTTATATGTCGCGACAGTTGAGAATCAGTCAATGGGATTATTGTCATGTGATTGATGTGTGAAAATAGTCACTTTAAATGTTATATTGTTGATCAATAAACGCTTCCATACATACAGAGTTTGACATCGCGTCTGTAAAGTTGATGGGGGGTTGCGTGATGTACACAGGGTTCGTATGACCTCGGGTGAGGGGAATGATCACCAGGCAACACCAGGCTGTAGTGTATAATACAGCAGCTCTTTATTCAAGGGGTTTCCTGAAGTAAACAGACTGGAGTAACAGATGTGAGTAACATCATTCAGCCAAGTTCTCAAGTGAATGTCGCTAGCTTGAGAATTTCTGACTACAATTTAAACTACATGTACATCTTACTCCGATTGGTCAGCCAGTAACTGTTGTTTATGGTCTGCTGCACACTGAGTACTCACATACACAAGCACTGAATAGTTACACACACGTGTACTGGCTCACACACAGACACACCCCCAGATATTCACACAGTCAGGCAAGCAAGAGCACACACACACACACACACACACACACACACACACACACACACACACACACACACACACTGCTACCTTACACACGCTATTTCTATCTGTCGAATCCGGCCTTCACTATCTGAAGTTGGCGCTGTTTACACCACGTGACCCCGTATCTGTGACGTCACTACCGTCTGCGGGGCGGTGACGGACGGAGCACATCAAGACAGGACCAGCAGTGACAGTGTGAGGGACAGTGAACAACTACACACTAACTACACGCGTGTCACACAGCTCCTTGTCAACCCGTGAGTCACAATCTTGACTGTGTGTCGGCTTTTACACAGCAACGTAGTGTTGATGAGTGTGTGAGGTGAGGTGGTTGTGTGAGTGGGGAACCCCGTCACGGCCGGCTACTTTCGGTTGTGACTGACAGCACAACACTCGGTCTGTCAGTCTCTCGGTATGCGGCTTACTTCACAAACCTGTTCACGATGTGATGGAAGCGTGTGTGTGTTGTGATTGTGTAATCGTGGTGTCATTGTTTGATCCGTGTTGTTACCGTGTCACTGGTGTGTGTGTTGTGTGTTGTGACTGACGTTCTCACTTCCGCCTTCCTGTTTCGATTAAGCTACAGAGGACACAAATCTTGCCATCAGTCCGTGTTGTTACCGTGTCACTGGTGTGTGTGTGTGTGTGTGTGTGTGTGTGTGTGTGTGTGTGTGTGTGTGGTGACATTCTCGCTTCCGCGTTCCTCAGTGTTTCAGTAAAGGTGCAGGGGACACAAACCGTGCCGTTACTTTTCTCACACTAACATGCTTACCTCCCTGAAAACGTTTCCTGTCTATTCCGGACGTGAACACGTTCAGTTGTTGGTTTGCACATTTTCGGAAAGTAATACTTTGATCTATAACGTTTCTAATGATAAACCAGTTTATAATCAACACTCAAAACTGGCAAAACAAATTTTCATCTCTAACTACGAATCCCCGTCACCTCGGAAAAACTACAGTGATGTCACTGACGCGTCACACAGTACTGAAAGCTATAATGTTGTAGAAGGATCTTCTCGTCTGCTTCACGGCATGATGTACCGCATATTAAACTTCCCACATCATTCTGATCGTCACACACTTTGGTCAATAGCTGAACATCTGACAAAAAGAGATAAAATCATGACAAACCATACTTCTAATCATTGTTTGTACTCAGTATAAGCACCGAGTCCTACCTCAATGGTTATCAGCTTCAACAACTTGTTTGTCACAGCTTGTTCCATCAGACGTCTACACAGAAACATGGCGACTGCTTCCCCATCCGTAGAAGCAGGCGACATGGAGTGTCCTGTATGTCACGAGGAGTTCTCCCAGCCGAAAATCTTGCCGTGCGCACACCTCCTGTGTCGTGACTGTCTGGTCACGTGGCTCAAGTTGGAAGGCGAGGCTGAGTGTCCGTTATGCCGCTGCGCCATCGTGGCGGCCAGTGAGCGAGGGAGCAAGAGTTGTGAGGAGGTGGCGGACGGGCTGCCCACTGACCTGGCCATGGCCGCCTTGGTGGACAGCGCTCGGACACTCAGAGACACTCACACGTGTCAGGTTGGTTTTCTGTTTTTATCTTTCATGCTTTTTGTTTCTTTCTTCAAGTTCCTTCTTTGGTGGGTCACTCAAAGTCAACACTATTATTATTTTATTATTTAACTGGTCTTGCTCAGTCACATGTGATGGGCATTTCCATTTCTTAATCTTTGTATCTGTCTAGACAGTAGCAAAAAACAAATAGTTTGACGTAAATCCAGACACTGACTTTGTGAAATTAATGGAAAGCCAACAGAAAATCCTACACATACTGCCTACTTCCATTTAAAATTACAGCACATCCATATCATTGTGTTAATTTGTATTGCTAAATCTCACAGGTTTGTCTCAGTGTGCCGGCTGTCTCCCTCTGTCTCAACTGTGGGGATTTCGTGTGTCGCGCATGCGCTGCTGGTCACCTAAGAATGTCCATGCTGCGTCACCACACTACAGCAGACCTGAGCTCGCTGACTGCAGAACGTCTGGCCGCCAGTCGCCCCGCACTTTGTTCAGCTCACAATGACAAGACTTGCGAACTCTACTGTCCCACACATGGCGTTTCCATCTGTCATCTGTGTGCCGCAGCCAAGCACCGCGCATGCCCGGAAGTGACGGAACTGGAAGAGAAAGTGAAGGAGGCGCAAGCGGTTCTGTCCGAGCTGGCGGCCATGTTGAGTGCGGGAGAGAGCGAGCTGGAGCGAGCCATGAGCGAGTTGGACCAGCACCTGATACAGACGGAGAAAAACACACAGAGCGCCCTGGCCGACATAGACGCTGCCTGTGACCGTCTGCAGAAGTGCGTTGAGGCGTGTCGGCGCCGCTTGAAGGAACTGGCCCTGGCCGCCAAGTCGGACGTAGCGGCGGCTGTCAACGGTGGAAAGAGCGTCCTTGTGGAACGACGCGGTAAGCTGACGTCACATAAACGCCTGGTGGAACGAGCCAAGATGACGTCACCACGCTCTTCTGTCGGCGACATGTCGACCACGCTGAAGTCCCGTGTTAATGACCTTGACCGCAGCTCCGACCTGCCAGCAAACGCCAAGGTCATCACCAAGGCGACACTGACCATTGACCCTCAGGCGCTGGCCCGGATAGAAAAAGAACTTGCGGAACTAGGAAAGGTGGATGTTGTCAATGCTTCAGTGAGTGTACAGGTGGGTTTGTTGTATCAGTACTACAGTGAGTGTACAGGTGGGCTTGTTGTATTAATACTACAGTGAGTGTACAGGTGGGTGTGTTGTATCAGTACTACAGTGAGTGTACAGGTGTGTTGTTGTATCAGTACTACAGGGAGGTACAGGTGTGTGTGTTGTATCAGTACTACAGGGAGTGTACAGGTGGGTGTGTTGTATCAGTACTACAGGGAGTGTACAGGTGGGTGTGTTGTATCAGTACTACAGGGAGTGTACAGGTGGGGTGTGTTGTATCAGTACTACAGGGAGTGTACAGGTAGGTGTGTTGTATCAGTACTACAGGGAGTGTACAGGTAGGTGTGTTGTATCAGTACTACAGGGAGTGTACAGGTGGGTGTGTTGTATCAGTACTACAGGGAGTGTACAGGTGGGTGTGTTGTATCAGTACTACAGGGAGTGTACAGGTGGGTGTGTTGTATCAGTACTACAGTGAGTGTACAGGTGGGTGTGTTGTATCAGTACTACAGTGAGTGTACAGGTGGGTGTGTTGTATCAGTACTACAGTGAGTGTACAGGTGGGTGTGTTGTATCAGTACTACAGTGAGTGTACAGGTGGGAGTGTTGTATCAGTACTACAGTGAGTGTACAGGTGGGAGTGTTGTAACAGTACTACAGTGAGTGTACAGGTGGGAGTGTTGTAACAGTACTACAGTGAGTGTACAGGTGGGAGTGTTGTAACAGTACTACAGTGAGTGTACAGGTGGGAGTGTTGTAACAGTACTACAGTGAGTGTACAGGTGGGAGTGTTGTAACAGTACTACAGTGAGTGTACAGGTGGGATTGTTTTTTTTGTTGTTGTTGTTGTTTTGCTGCCCCAACTCTTTTGCCAGCTCCAGTGGTGTTCCTCCCAGGTCATGGGTGGAACCCACGGAGGACTCGGAAGCTGGGACAATTTTTATTATGCATGATGATGGAGATGAGGATGATAGTAAGATGATGCTATGGAGGTCCATGTGGTTTGGGACTGCGGGACAGGTCCGCATCCCACGCTTCCTGTCATAAATATCCCGGCATTAACCAGGCCTGGGAACTACGGCACCTGCGGTGCCGGCCGTGTAATCATCCACATCATGAGACGTGTCATACAAAGGGAAGCACCCCCAAAGTCGCACCCGTGAAGTGGGTGAAGCTCGGCTGTGTGGCAACAGTCTCCCCATCGGGCCCATAGCACACCCGCTCTGGGTAGGAGCCGACCTAGGTATGAAAAATCCCGCTTGGCTCGGCTGGGATTCAAACCCGGGTCTCCCGGTCCATGATCCGAAGTGCTAACCACTACACTACGGGGGCCTGTACAGGTGGGATTGTTGTAACAGTACTACAGTGAGTGTACAGGTGGGAGTGTTGTAACAGTACTACAGTGAGTGTACAGGTGGGTTGTTGTATCAGTACTACAGGTATGGGTTATTCAGTGAGTGCATAGGTGGGTTCAGTTGTTGTATCAGAGACCCACCCTTCGAAGGATGAGAATGTTGGTGGGTATGGGTATTTCAAGTGGGGGAGGGTAGGATGTATTGGCTCATGATTGTAAGAGTGCAGGTGATAATTATGAGAGCTACACAGCGGTACAGTTGTCAACAGCAGCACGTTGAACGTGAACGTGCACGTATTGTGCACGGTTATGTTGTGCACGGTCATGTTGTGCACGGTCATGTTCGTTGTCAATCTCTTGCTGTGTGTTTCAGCCCCAGGCGCCGCCAGTAACTGTATGGCGTTTCCATGACAACCACGGGCAGAACATCACCCTGAGTAACAACCAGCAGACGGCGGAGAGGACTGGGGCTTGGGGTTACGGAGTGGTTGTGTCGTGTGAACAGATGGTGGCCAACAGGCTCTATGAGGTGGGAAACTGTTTTTAGAATACATGTAACAAGTATATCAATTATATACTCAAGTGGAAACTGGTCTGTGAGCGAATATCGGATTTATAGAAGTATCTTAGCATTGTTTAGGATAAACTCGTGTAGTACAGGCGTCAGTGTTTGTGGTTTTTCTGTCAACTCCACAGAGACATTCGAATGTAATACGCTGATGTCTGCTGGCTGTGTGAACGAGAATTTGACACGGCCCCAAGTTAATAATAATAATGACAGTACTTATATAGCGCTATAACCTATTGGTTGATAACAGTTCTAAGCGCTGGGGGAAAAAAATAAAAAATAGGGGGGGGGGGGGATTGCAATGCCATAAGGTCAGGGCGCAACCACACACACACACACACACACACACACACACACACACACACACACACACACACACACACACACACACGCGCGCGCGCGCGATGCAAAACAGGACAGGCAAATGTTACAAGCAGAAAACAGGTGGTTCTTCAGGTTTTTCTTGCAAGTTTCAAGGGAGGCTGCTTGGCGGAGTGAAAGAGGGAGGGAATTCCAGGCTAAAGGACCAGTGTAGGAAAAAGCTCTAGTTCCAACGGTGGAAAGTTTAGTGCGGTGAATGTTGAGGGTGAGAGTGTCAGCTGAAGACCGGAGGGAGCGTGACGGAGTGTAGAGTTGGATCAGTTCAGAAAGGTAGGATGGGGCAGAATCATGCAAACATTTGTAGCAAAGGGTGCAGAATCCTGTCAGAAACAGGAAGCCAGTGCAAGGAGCGGAGTGCAGGAGAGATGTGGTCAGACTTTTTCAAGCGAAGGACCAGGCGAGCAGCAATGTTCTGAATACGCTGAAGAGGGTGAATGGATGAAGCAGGGAGGCCAGCCAGGAGAGAGTTGCAGTAGTCAGACAGAATGAGTGAAGTGACCAGTTTGACGGTGGCATCAGTGGACAGGTATTTGCGGATATGCGGCGGAGATGGAAGTGACAGCACTGAGAAATAAGGGCAAAGTTGTACTATTCAACGAGTGACGGCAACACTGTAGGATTTGACACGACCCCAAGTTGTACTAGTCAACGAGTGAAGACAACACTGTAGGATTTGACACGGCCCCAAGTTGTACTCGTCAACGAGTGAAGACAACACTGTAGGATTTGACACGGCCCCAAGTTGTACTATTCAACGAGTGAAGACACCACTGTAGAATTTGACACGGCCCAAGTTGTACTCGTCAACGAGTGAAGACAACACTGTAGGATTTAACACGGCCCCAAGTTGTACTAGACAACGCGTGAAGACAACACTGTAGAATTTGACACGGCCCCAAGTTGTACTCGTCAACGAGTGAAGACAACACTGTAGGATTTGACACGGCCCCAAGTTGTACTAGACAACGAGTGAAGACAACACTGTAGAATTTGACACGGCCCCAAGTTGTATTAGTCAACGAGTGAAGACAACACTGTAGAATTTGACACGGCCCCAAGTTGTACTCGTCAACGAGTGAAGACAACACTGTAGGATTTAACACGGCCCCAAGTTGTACTAGACAACGCGTGAAGACAACACTGTAGAATTTGACACGGCCCCAAGTTGTACTCGTCAACGAGTGAAGACAACACTGTAGGATTTAACACGGCCCCAAGTTGTACTAGACAACGCGTGAAGACAACACTGTAGAATTTGACACGGCCCCAAGTTGTACTCGTCAACGAGTGAAGACAACACTGTAGGATTTGACACGGCCCCAAGTTGTACTAGTCAACGAGTGAAGACAACACTGTAGAATTTGACACGGCCCCAAGTTGTATTAGTCAACGAGTGAAGACAACACTGTAGAATTTGACACGGCCCCAAGTTGTACTCGTCAACGAGTGAAGACAACACTGTAGGATTTGACACGGCCCCAAGTTGTACTAGTCAACGAGTGAAGACAACACTGTAGAATTTGACACGGCCCCAAGTTGTACTAGTCAACGAGTGAAGACAACACTGTAGAATTTGACACGGCCCCAAGTTGTAGTAGTCAACGAGCGAAGACAACACTGTAGCATATCCCTTACTTTCGCTTTGCCTTTAGTCTTCTGTTGGCTCATTGCCAACTTGTCAGATTGTGTAACTCTGTGTGTGTGTGTGTGTGTGTGTGTGTGTGTGTGTGTGTGTGTGTGTGTGTGTGTGTGTAGGTGAAGATGGAACAGGTGGACACCAGGGATTCACCCAGCGGTCTGATTTTTATCGGCGTCATGACAGTGGACCCCGCCAGTCACAGCTGCTCCAGTGTTGGGGATGCTATGGACTTGCCGTCGGCGTACGTCATGTGGGACACCCATGTCCAGTGTCCGGGTAAACTACAGGTAGGGAACTCACTGTATCGCCTCACACGTGGTTTATCCAGTCCTTGTGGTTCATGGTGGACAATGGTGATGATGATACAGATGACGACGACAATGACGATGATGAATGACATCACTGGATGTATTGACGGTGTGCTCATTATTATCATATGACAAATAGATACTTGGCCATGTATACCTAGCACATAGTGTATTAGGTACACAGCTCAAGTTTTTCTTTTCTTCAGTAGAACAACTGAACATGGGAAAACACCTAGTAGTAGAGTGTTTGTAGTAGTTGTGGTGGTAGTAGTAGTAGTAGTGTTTGTAGCAGTAGTGGTGGTGGTGGTAGTAGTTGTAGCAGAAGTGGTGGTTGTAGTAGTAGTTGTTGTTGTAGTAGAATGACTAGTAGTAGTATCAGCAGTAGTAGAATGACTAGTAGTAGAAGTAGCAGTGGTAATGTTATATCTCCATCTGTTGTTGTCTGTCCAGCACCATATCTCCAGGTTTGTCGTCCAGTCTTTGTCCTACTTCTGCCCTCTCGTCTCCTGCCTTCCCAAACACACACATTCATGTTCACCTAACAGATCGCTTTCTCTCATTGTGTAGAGGGAGAGTTGTAGTGTAGGCGCCGCCCTGACCAGTGTGGGTGTCGGGGACCGTGTGGGAGTTCTGGTGGACGCCGCTAGGTGTCTCCATCTGTACGTCAATGGGACGGACCAGGGAGTTGCCGCCCTTGATGTGCCTCACCCATGTTACGCCATCTTTGATCTCAGCTACTACTGGAAAAAGGTCGGTGTGTACAGGCTGCTGTGTTTGTATACAGACGAAGTAAAGAAATGTTTCCTATTATATATCTGTGGTTTGTAAGTGGCCCCCCCCCCCCCCACGCTTTTGTTCGCCATAAGACATAGTGTGAGCCCTGGACACAATACGCTAGACAAGAACATCAACATCTGAATCTGACCAAGTCCTGGCGGGCAGACAACTCGGGGTTACAGTGTGTTAGACTCCAGAGTGCAGTCCCTTTTCGGCGGGGCGTGAAAATGTGACTGTTTACAGCCAGCGCCATTTTCAAAAATGGCGAATTTGTTTGTTTTTTTTTAGAAAAGCGAAGACTTGTGTGTCATATGATTCGATTTGAAACGAAGTCTTGAATATCCGACCACTTTTCGTTTGGGCAACATCTTTGCCAGCGGACAATTATTGTTGCGCTTTGATGGCACTGTTTACATGGTACACTGATCCAACAGGATGTGAGTAAACGGCAAGGGGGTTGCACTCTGACAGGCAAAGGTGCTGCACTCTACAGGCAAGTATTATTGCACGGTGCAGACGATCACGTACCTGCCTTGTGGTGGAATAAGAGACGATTACAAAAGCATACACACCCGTGCTCTACGACTGAATGTAATATAGATCTGTCCATTCAGACAGAGACATGTATGTATGTCTCTGATACAGAAACACGCCTACTTTCACTCTGAAGACAGCCTGCCATCACTTGAGCCATTGAGGATCCCTCTGGGTTCAATGCTGGTCAAGGATGACATAGTGCGCGATCTTGTGTTTGAGAGCACCGAGACAATTTAGGCTCGTCACGGTAGCGCAGTGAGCGCCATTTCCCCACCGTGCACAGAGGTACTTTCCACTGAAAGACTCTGTGCCCCAGAGAGTGACAGTGTGACGAACGAGTTATTTCCCCTGCTGTAGACATGGAAGGTAGCAACCCTGTTCCGGGTCCCTCGCTAACTCTGTGGCCCTGCGACGACGCCCAATTCGGGCTAACCGAGTCCGAGCCGAGCTAAGCGATACCTAAGAAGGAAAAAACAAAAATTCTCGGTGACAAGGAAAGTGGACAGTTGCTAACAACTTTGAGGTCCCCGTGTGATTTCACAGTTTGCACAGAAGCGGTGAAAACTGTCGCATTCACCAGCACAGTACATTTTCAGCCTGTTTAGAGATTATTGCCTGCATGAGTTGTCTTCCTTGCCACAACAAGCACGCATTTTTCGTGGCAGAGCACAAACCTGCCTCGAAAAATGCCGGCTGCGTGCTGCGGGTCTATGTATGCACGGGGGACAAGTCATGCAGGCAATAATCTCTAAACAGGCTGAAAATGTTCTGAGCTGGTGAATGCGACAGTTTTTTGTGCACACTGAAATAACAAGGGGACTTCAAAGTTCTTCGCAACTGTCCACTTTCCTTGTCACCTAGTATTATTGTTTTTTTTTTTTCTTTTTCTTTTTCTTCTTAGGTATCACTTAGCTCGGCTCGGTCTCGGTTAGCCCGACTTGGGCGTCGTCCCAGGAGCCTAGAGTTAGCGACGGACCCGGAACAGGGTTGGGAAGGTAGGAGACAGTGACTGCTTACTTTGTCACGTCTCTTTCTTTCCTCAGTTTTCAGTTTTGTATGTTGTTTTTCTTGGTTTCGGTTATTTCCTTGTATCGTCTGTGTCTGTGTGTTCAGGTGACAGCGCTTCCCGCGAGGACCGTCAACTAGTGCTGGACATGCACGTGCACCTCGTCCCACCTTCACCTTCACTTTGTCACGCGTGTGGAGAATATTCCCAAGACAGCACAGTGCCATTATCAGACTGGATGGAGCGAGATATTGTCTATATTTTGTCTAGTGTCATGGACAGTTTGGTTTTTCATTTGTTGTTGTCCTGTTCATATTGCTGTGCTTTGTGTTGTATCTCTACAGCCAATGTTCACCTTACTTGTTTTCCTGTTCATGCTGCTGTAGTTTGTAACTGTTGTATCTCTACAGCTAATGTTCACCTTACGTGTTTTCCTGTTCATGTTGCTGTAGTATGTGTTTTATCTCTACAGCCAATATTCACCTTACTTGTTTTCCTGTTCATGTTGCTGTAGTATGTAAGTGTTGTATCTCTACAGCCAATATTCACCTTACTTGTTTTCCTGTTCATGTTGCTGTAGTATGTAAGTGTTGTATCTCTACAGCCAATGTTCACCTTACTTGTTTTCCTGTTCATGTTGCTGTAGTTTGTAAGTGTTGTATCTCTACAGCCAATGTTCACCTTACTTGTTTTCCTGTTCATGTTGCTGTAGTATGTGAGTGTTGTATCTCTACAGCCAATGTTCACCTTACTTGTTTTCCTGTTCATGTTGCTGTAGTATGTAACTGTTGTATCTCTACAGCCAATGTTCACCTTACTTGTTTTCCTACACCACGGACACCACTTTGACGCCTTGTGACAGTTCATGCGGAACAAACACAACAACAACGAGAGACAACAACCACAACTGTTTGTTGCTGTTTCTACACGGAAAACGTTGTACACTTTGTAGAGGATTTTCACTTGTTATAATAGTATTATGTTATGTTTTATTTGAGTATTGCTCGTATATGAGAATGTGTTACCATAGTAAAATGTTTTATGATAATATTGCTCGTATATGTTAATGTGTTACAATCGTCTTATGTTATGTCATAAATTATAATATTGCTCCTATATCTTAATGTGTTACAATCGTCTATGTTATGTCTCATTATGATAATATTGCTCGTATATGATAATGTGTCATCTCTTATGAGGATAATATTGCTCGTACAAATTATGATCATGTGTTCGGTGCATCAGTCGATTTATGAAATATGACATGATAGGAAAACCAATACATGATAACAAACATTGATTATCGTTTTATCCACACATCGCCATTGTCATCGTGATGTCAGTGTGTGGTGGTTATGTTCATCACTACACCCTGTATCTACCTGTCTGTCGTGTACACACTGATTTTCACCCACGTGACCATGGACAAAGATACTGCTTCAAAGCGACCGTGTAGTGGCGCATTGTGTTACAATGAAAAAGAAGTTGGTGGTTTTGCTGTAGACCGACAGTCTTGTTTGACATGTACAGGACAATAATCCCACTCTTTGCTCTTCATGGTGGTACTGTAACAACATTCAGTTATCAACCCACACGGTTTACTGACATCAATGTATAATTAGTACTCTTGTGATTGTATCAACTGATATAGTGAATACAAACGTATTGTGTGAATACCTTATAGGCACTTCATATACTCACATATACATCAGTGTACGATAAACATTGCAACTGAATAATTTCAGGTGAAGAAAACAGACTTTCTGTGTAAATAGCTTCTCGACACTTGATATAGATACGTAGTGAAAACAGACTTTCTGTGTGAATATGTTGTAGACACTTGATATACATACATTCACATTGTGTTTAGATGTGTATTTAATAGGTTGTAGACACTTGATATACTTACATTCACATTGTGTTTAGATGTGTAAATAGCCTGTAGACACTTGATATACAGACATTCACATTGTGTTTAGATGTGTAAATAGCCTGTAGACACTTGATATAGATAAGTTCACATTGTGTTTAGATGTGTAAATAACCTGTAGACACGAAATACATTCACATTGTGTTTAGATGTGTAAATAGGTTGTAGACACTTGATATACAGACATTCACATTGTGTTTAGATGTGTAAATAGCCTGTAGACACTTGATATACAGACATTCACATTGTGTTTAGATGTGTAAATAGCCTGTAGACACTTGATCTATATACATTCACATTACGTTTAGATGTGTAAATAGCCTGTAGACACTTGATATACATACAATCACATGGTGTTTAGATGTGTAAATAGCCTCTAGACACTTGATATACATACATTCACATTGTGTTTAGATGTGTAAATAGCCTGTAGACACTTGATATACATACATTCACGTTGTGTTTAGATGTGTAAATAGCCTGTAGACACTTGATATACGTACATTCACATTGTGTTTAGATGTGTAAATAGCCTGTAGACACTTGATATACCTACATTCACATTGTGTTTAGATGTGTAAATCGCCTGTAGACACTTGATATACGTCATACATTCACATTGTGTATAGATGTGTAAATAGCCTGTAGACACTTGATCTACATACATTCACATTGTGTTTAGATGTGTAAATAGCCTGTAGACACTTGATATAGATAAGTTCACATTGTGTTTAGATGTGTAAATAACCTGTAGACACGAAATACATTCACATTGTGTTTAGATGTGTAAATAGGTTGTAGACACTTGATATACATACATTCACATTGTGTTTAGATGTGTAATTAGGTTGTAGACACTTGATATACATACATTCACATTGTGTTTAGATGTGTAAATAGGTTGTAGACACTTGATATACATACATCCACATTGTGTTTAGATGTGTAGAGATGGTTTGTTACAGTGTGACACTTGATTGACAGAGATTTATACCTGTAGCTATTCAACAATGACAGATGACTTTTATATATCGCGACAGTTGAGAATCAGTCAATGGGATTATTGTCATGTGATTATTGTGTGAAAATAGTCACTTGAAATGTTATACTGTTGATCAATAAACGCTTCCATACATACAGAGTTTGACATCGCGTCTGTAAAGTTGATGGGGGGTTGCGTGATGTACACATGGTTCGTATGACCTCGGGTGAGGGGAATGATCACCAGGCAACACCAGGGCGTAGTGTATAATACAGCAGCTCTTTATTCAAGGGGTTTCCTGAAGTAAACAGACTGGAGTAACAGATGTGAGTAACATCATTCAGCCAAGTTCTCAAGTGAATGTCGCTAGCTTGAGAATTTCTGACTACAATTTAAACTACATGTACATCTTACTCCGATTGGTCAGCCAGTAACTGTTGTTTATGGTCTGCTGCACACTGAGTACTCACATACACAAGCACTGAATAGTTACACACACGTGTACTGGCTCACACACAGACACACCCCCAGATATTCACACAGTCAGGCAAGCAAGAGCACACACACACACACACACACACACACACACACACACACACACTGCTACCTTACACACGCTATTTCTATCTGTCTAATCCGGCCTTCACGATCTGAAGTTGGCGCTGTTTACACCACGTGACCCCGTATCTGTGACGTCACTACCGTCTGCGGGGCGGTGACGGACGGAGCACACCAAGACAGGACCAGCAGTGACAGTGTGAGGGACAGTGAACAACTACACACTAACTACACGCGTGTCACACAGCTCCTTGTCAACCCGTGAGTCACAATCTTGACTGTGTGTCGGCTGTTACACCGCAACGTAGTGTTGATGAGTGTGTGAGGTGAGGTGGTTGTGTGAGTGGGGAACCCCGTCACGGCCGGCTACTTTCGGTTGTGACTGACAGCACAACACTCGGTCTGTCAGTCTCTCGGTATGCGGCTTACTTCACAAACCTGTTCACGATGTGATGGAAGTGTGTGTGTGTTGTGATTGTGTAATCGTGGTGTCATTGTTTGATCCGTGTTGTTACCGTGTCACTGGTGTGTGTATGGTGTGTTGTGTGTTGTGACATTCTCACTTCCGCCTTCCTGTTTCGATTAGGGTCGGTACCGAGGACACAAATCTTGCCATCCGTGTTGTTACCGTGTCACTGGTGTGTGTGTGTGTGTGTGTGTGTGTGTGTGTGTGTGTGTGTGTGTTGACATTCTCGCTTCCGCGTTCCTCAGTGTTTCAGTAAAGGTGCAGGGGACACAAACCGTGCCGTTACTTTTCTTACACTAACATGCTTACCTCCCTGCAAGGTTTCCTGTCTATTCCGGACGTGAACACGTTCAGTTGTTGGTTTGCACATTTTCGGAAAATAATACTTTGATCTATAACGTTTCTAATGATAAACCAGTTTATAATCAACACTCAAAACTGGCAAAACAAATTTTCATCTCTAACTACGAATCCCCGTCACCTCGGAAAAACTACAGTGATGTCACTGACGCGTCACACAGTACTGAAAGCTATAATGTTGTAGAAAACTACAGTGATGTCACTGACGCGTCACACAGTACTGAAAGCTATAATGTTGTAGAAGGATCTTCTCGTCTGCTTCACGTTATAATGTACCGCATATCAAACTTCCCACATCATTCTGATCGTCACACCAAAGACCTTGGAATCAGAAAGACGCGTCACTCCTGCCCTCGTAAGAGCGCTCTCTGGGGCACAGAGTCTTTCAGTGGAAAGTACCTCTGTGCACAGTGGGGAAATGGCGCTCACTGCGCTACCGTGACGGGCCTAAATTGTCTCGGTGCTCTCAAACACAAGGTCGCGCACTATGTCATCCTTGACCAGCTTTGAACCCAGAGGGATCCTCAATGGCGCAAGTGATGGCAGGCTGTCTTCAGAGTGAAAGTAGGCGTGTTTCTGAATCAGAGACATACATAACATGTCTCTGTCTGAATGGACAGATCTATTATTACATTCAGTCCTAGAGCACGGGTGTGTATGCTTTTGTAATCGTCTCTTATTCCACCACAAGGCAGGTACGTGATCGTCTGCACCGTTCAATAATACTTGCCTGTAGAGTGCAGCACCTTGGCCTGTCAGAGTGCACACCCCTTGCCGTTTACTCACATCCTGTTGGATCAGTGTACCACGTAAACAGTGCCATCAAAGCGCAACAATAATTGTCCGCTGGCAAAGATTTTGCCCAAACCAAAAGTGGTCGGTTATTCAAGACTTCGTTTCAAATCGATTCATATGACACACAAGTCTTCGCTTTTCAAAAAAATTTTCGCCATTTTTAAAAATGGCGCTGGGTGTAAGCAGTCACATTTTCACGCCCCGCCGAAAAGGGACTGCACTCTGGAGTCTATCGTAAGAGAGACATATAGCGGGACAACGCGAAGAGTTGTCTGCCCGCATTAGCGCGCATCCTAGATCTGGCCCCTATAGTGACAGCATGGCGGAAAGTGGAAAGCGATCACAAAAGCCGGGCTTGCAATTGTGTTCTGCTCCGAATTGTTCAAATAACAGACAAATATAAACGGGGAAATACTTCTTTTGGTATTCCTGTTGAAAAACAACCATTTTCCCCCCGCTTTCTTGTTAAAAAAAAAAAAAAAAGACTTCAAGTGGTACGTGTGCATGCAGTGTAAACAAACAGTTAACACACGCGGCTGACGCAGATACAGCGTACTTTTTTTTTCGGACAAGTTTACAAATCACGGTGACTTAAACTGTGCTAGCGGCTAGCTGCATCACACACACACACACACACACACACACACACACACACACACACACACACACACACACACACAGAGTTGTCACTCATACGTCGGCAGGTACGTTCATCGGCACTTACACATACTGTTGGGGGGAAATCTGTAGGTATGTACAAAACTCTTTTCTAAAAAAATCAAGAGGTTTGCATGCAGTGTAAACAAACAGCAGTAAACACACGTGGCAGGCGCAGACATCAGGTTTTGGTGTTGTTTTTGTTGTTTTGTTGGCGGTGGTGTATTATTTTTAACTTTACAAATAACGTTGACTTGACCTGTGCTAGCGGCAAGTTGCGCGCGCGCGCGCGCACACACACACACACACACACACACACACACACACACACACAGAACAAAATTAAATCATCCGGCTGAACTTCATTCTGTCCATTGTAAAACCATATCACAAGATAGATTCTGCTGGATCGTCGGTCGCAGGTATGATTAATGCTGAGAGCAGGAAGTATTCAGCGGATGCGTGCGTGCCATCTTTGGATCTCTCGCACAGCTATTCGATCTTTCTGTGTTCCGTACTAGTTTTACTTGAACACTGACATCGAACGAAATGCACTACGTAGCCTGCGTGCAGCAGTGAAAGCCAAACTAGATCTTGTTCGTTCTCGGGAACTTTGAAAATACTTATGTTTTCCATAGGCCTAAAACACATGCGAAATATATGGGGGAGACCACCTGTCAGTCGCTGACATCTTCGTTTTTGTTTATTTCGTTAAGATGTTTTACGGCGGCTAGTGTAGGGTTGGGTCAAACCTGAAACAGAGAATGTTTACAAGCATACGGATTCTATACTAAATTTATGCCAGTCACATGTCGTGGATGGGGCGATTTTGGTTTTCACGTGTGATACTGTGTGTTAGGTTTGCCGGGAGAAAACATAATCTTGGCTCCAACTTCGATACCGATCTTGGTTCCAACTTCGATACCTACCTCTTTTTTTCAAGGGGGAAATCTAAAGAAAGGTTTTCCCGTTCCTGGTGTTCGCTTCTGACAGCAATTCGGCGCTGCACACCATTGCACGCCCGAATTTTTGGTTTCTGGCTTTCTGCCATACTGCCATTACTGCGTAGATCTGCGGGATGCGCGCTAATGCGCGCAGACAGCTCTTACGCGTTGTCCCTCAAAGGGAGGTAAGTGAACTATCTTTATGTTTCCAAGATCTTTGGTCACACACTTTGGTCAATAGCTGAACATCTGACAAAAAGAGATAAAATCATGACAAACCATACTTCTAATCATTGTTTGTACTCAGTATAAGCACCGAGTCCTACCTCAATGGTTATCAGCTTCAACAACTTGTTTGTCACAGCTTGTTCCATCAGACGTCTACACAGAAACATGGCGACTGCTTGCCCATCCGTAGAAGCAAGCGACATGGAGTGTCCTGTATGTCACGAGGAGTTCTCCCAGCCGAAAATCTTGCCGTGCGCACACCTCCTGTGTCGTGACTGTCTGGTCACGTGGCTCAAGTCGGAAGGCGAGGCTGAGTGTCCGTTATGCCGCTGCGCCATCGTGGCGGCCAGTGAGCGAGGGAGCAAGAGTTGTGAGGAGGTGGCGGACGGGCTGCCCACTGACCTTGCCATGTCCGCCTTGGTGGACAGCGCTCGGACACTCAGAGACACTCACACGTGTCAGGTTGGTTTTCTGTTTTTATCTTTGTTGCTTTTTGTTTCTTTCTTCAAGTTCCTTCTTTGGTGGGTCACTCAAAGTCAAAACTATTATGATTTTATTATTTAACTGGTTTTGCTCAGTCACATGTGATGGGCATTTCCATTTCTTAATCTTTGTATCTGTCTAGACAGTAGCAAAAAACAAATAGTTTGACGTAAATCCAGACACTGACTTTGTGAAATTAATGGAAAGCCAACAGAAAATCCTACACATACTGCCTACTTCCATTTAAAATTACAGCACATCCATATCATTGTGTTAATTTGTATTGCTAAATCTCACAGGTTTGTCTCAATGTGCCGGCTGTCTCCATCTGTCTCAACTGTGGGGATGTCATGTGTCGCGCATGCGTTACTGGTCACCTAAGAATGTCGATGTTACGTCACCACACTACAGCAGACCTGAGCTCGCTGACTGCAGAACGTCTGGCCGCCAGTCGCCCCGCACTTTGTTCAGCTCACAATGATGAACCGTGCAAGTTGTTCTGTCCCACGCACGGCGTTTCCATCTGTCATCTGTGTGCCGCAGCCAAGCACCGCGCATGTCCGGAAGTGACGGAACTGGAAGAGAAAGTGAAGGAGGCGCAAGCGGTTCTGTCCGAGCTGGCGGCCATGTTGAGTGCGGGAGAGAGCGAGCTGGAGCGAGCCATGAGCGAGTTGGACCAGCACCTGATACAGACGGAGAAAAACACACAGAGCGCCCTGGCCGACATAGACGCTGCCTGTGACCGTCTGCAGAAGTGCGTTGAGGCGTGTCGGCGCCGCTTGAAGGAACTGGCCCTGGCCGCCAAGTCGGACGTAGCGGCGGCTGTCAATGGTGGAAAGAGCGTCCTTGTGGAACGACGCGGTAAGCTGACGTCACATAAACGCCTGGTGGAACGAGCCAAGATGACGTCACCACGCTCATCCGTCGGTGATATGTCGAACACGCTGAAGTCGCGTGTTAGTGACCTTGACCGCAGTACCGACCTGCCAGCAAATGCCAAGGTCATCACCAAGGCGACACTGATCATTGACCCTCAGGCGCTGGCCCGGGTAGAAAAAGAACTTGCGGAACTAGGAAAGGTGGATGTTGTCAATGCTTCAGTGAGTGTACAGGTGGGTTTGTTGTATCAGTACTACAGTGAGTGTACAGGTGGGTTTGTTGTATCAGTACTACAGTGAGTGTACAGGTGGGTTTGTTGTATCAGTACTACAGTGAGTGTACAGGTGGGTGTGTTGTATCAGTACTACAGTGAGTGTACAGGTGGGTGTGTTGTATCAGTACTACAGTGAGTGTACAGGTGGGTGTGTTGTATCAGTACTACAGTGAGTGTACAGGTGGGTTTGTTGTATCAGTACTACAGGTATCGGTTATTCAGTGAGTGCACAGGTGGGTTCAGTTGTTGTATCACAGACCCATCCTCGTAAGGAAGGGAATGTTGGTGGGTATGGATATTATCAGTGTGTGTGTTGGGGGGGGGGGTATGGGGGTGTTAGGGTGTATTGGCTCATGATTGTAAGAGTGCAGGTGATCTGTGAGAGCTACACAGTACAGTTGTCAACAGCAGCACGTTGAACATGTCCGTTATTGTGCACGGTCATGTTGTGCACGGTCATGTTCGTTGTGAATCTCTTGCTGTGTGTTTCAGCCCCAGCCCCCACCAGTAACTGTATGGCGTTTCCATGGCAACCACGGGCAGTTCATCACCCTGAGTAACAACCAGCAGACGGCGGAGAGGACTGGGATTGTCCTTACGGAGTGGTTGTGTCGTGTGAACAGATGGTGGCCAACAGGCTCTATGAGGTGGGAAACTGTTTTCAGATTAGAATACATGTATCAAGTTTATCAATTATATACTCAAGTGGAAACTGGTCTGTGAGCGAATATCGGATTTATAGAAGTATCTTAGCATTGTTTAGGATAAACTCGTGTAGTAGAGGCGTCAGTGTTTGTGGTTTTTCTGTCAACTCCACAGAGACATTCGAATGTAATACGCTGATGTCTGCTGGCTGTGTGAACGAGAATTTGACACGGCCCCAAGTTAATAATAATAATGACAGTACTTATATAGCGCTATAACCTATTGGTTGATAACAGTTCTAAGCGCTGAAAAACAAATACAAAAATAGGGGGGAAATTGCAATGCCATAAGGTCAGGGCGCAACCACACACACACACACACACACACACACACACACACACACACACACACACACACACACACACACGATGCAAACCAGAACAGTCAAATGTTGTTATGAGCAGAAAACAGGTGAGTCTTCAGGTTTTTCTTGAAAGTTTCAAGGGAGGGTGCTTGGCGGAGTGAAAGAGGGAGGGAATTCCAGGCTAAAGGACCAGTGTAGGAGAAAGCTCTAGTGCCAACGGTGGAAAGTTTAGTGCGGTGAATTGTGAGGGTAAGAGTGTCAGCTGAAGACCGGAGGGAGCGTGACGGAGTGTAGAGTTGGATCAGTTCAGAAAGGTAGGATGGGGCAGAATCATGCAAACATTTGTAGCAAAGGGTGCAGAATCCTGTCAGAAACAGGAAGCCAGTGCAAGGAGCGGAGTGCAGGAGAGATGTGGTCAGACTTTTTCAAGCGTAGGACCAGGCGAGCATCAGTGTTCTGAACACGCTGAAGAGGGCGAATGGATGAAGCAGGGAGGCCAGCCAGGAGAGAGTTACAGTAGTCCAGACGAGACAGAATGAGTGAAGTGACCAGTTTGACGGTGGCATGAGTGGACAGGTATTTGCGGATAGAAGAGATGCGGCGGAGATGGAAGTGGCAGCACTGAGAAATAAGGGCAAAGTTGTACTAGTCAACGAGTGAATACAACACTGCAGAATTTGACACGGCCCCAAGTTGTACTAGTCAACGAGTGAAGACAACACTGTAGAATGTGACACGGCCCCAAGTTGTACTAGACAACGAGTGCAGACAACACTGTAGAATTTGACACGCCCCAAGTTGTACTAGTCAACGAGTGAAGGCAATACTGTAGGATTTAACACGGCCCCAAGTTGTACTAGACAACGAGTGAAGACAACACTGTAGAATTTGACACGGCCCCAAGTTGTACTCGTCAACGAGTGAAGACAACACTGTAGCATATGCCTTACTTTCGTTTTGCCTTTAGTCTTCTGTTGGCTCATTGCCAACTTGTCAGATTGTGTAACTGTATCTCTGTGTGTGTGTGTGTGTGTGTGTGTGTGTGTGTGTGTGTGTGTGTGTGTGTAGGTGAAGATGGAACAGGTGGACACCAGGTATTCACCCAGCGGTCTGATTTTGATCGGCGTCATGACAGTGGACCCCGCCAGTCACAGCTGCTCCAGTGTTGACTATGCTCTGCGCTTGCCGTCGGCGTACGTCATGTGGGACACCCATATCCAGTGTCCGGGTAAACAACAGGTAGGGAACTCACTGTATCGCCTCACACGTGGTTTATCCAGTCCTTGTGGTTCATGGTGGACAATGGTGATGATGGTACAGATGACGACGACACTGACGATGATGAATGACATCACTGGATGTATTGACGGTGTGCTCATTATTATCATATGACAAATAGATACTTGGCCATGTATACCTAGCACATAGTGTATTAGGTACACAGCGTAAGTTTTTTTTTTCTTCAGTAGAACAACAGGGGAAAAACACCTAGTAGTAGAGTGTTTGTAGTAGTAGTGGTGGTTGTGGTGATGGTGGTAGTAGTAGTAGAAGTGTTTGTAGCAGTAGTGGTGGTGGTGGTAGTAGTTGTAGCAGCAGTGGTGGTTGTAGTAGTAGTAGTTGTTGTAGTAGAAGTAGTAACAGCAGTAGTAGAATTACTAGTAGTAGCAGTAGTAGTAGCAGTAGTAGTAGTAATGTTATATCTCCATCTGTTGTTGTCTGTCCAGCACCATATCTCCAGGTTTGTCGTCCAGTCTTTGTCCTACTTCTGCCCTCTCGTCTCCTGCCTTCCCAAACACACACATTCATGTTCACCTAACAGATCGCTTTCTCTCATTGTGTAGGGGGAGAGTTGTAGTGTAGGCGCCGCCCTGACCAGTGTGGGTGTCGGGGACCGTGTGGGAGTTCTGGTGGACGCCGCTAGGTGTCTCCACCTGTACGTCAATGGAGCTGACCAGGGAGTTGCCGCCCGTGATGTGCCTCACCCATGTTACGCCATCTTTGATCTTTGGGCATACTGGAAGAAGGTCAGTGTGTACAGATTGCTCTGTTTGTCAGTTTGTGTGCATATATCCTATATCATAATCACGTGAACACACACACACACACACACACACACACACACACACACACACACACACACACACACACACACACACACACACACACACACGCGCGCGCGCGCGCGCGCGGTAGGTTCACCATAAGACATAGAATGAGCCCTAGACACAGTACAGTAGACAAGAATATCAACATCTGAATCTGACCGTGTCCTGACGGGCAGGGTGGGTGTGGTGGGTGTTTGGGAGTTTAACGTCCTTTTCCACCACATACGGGTGATATCAAAGACGGGGCAACGATGAAAAAGCCAGCATAAAAATTTCGCCCGAGCAGGAATTCGAACTCAGAACCGAGTATTGGAAGTCCAACGCTCTACCATTCGGCCACCCCGGCTCCCCGTCCTGACGGGCAGACAACTCGGGCTTACACTGTGACGAACGCGTTATTTCCCCTGCTTTAGACATAGAAGGTAGGAGACAGTGACTGCTTTCTTTGTCACGTCTTTTTCTTTCCTTATTTTTCAGTTTTGTATGTTGTTTTTCTTGGTTTCGGTTATTTCCTTGTATCGTCTGTGTCTGTGTGTTCAGGTGACAGCGCTTCCCGCGAGGACCGTCAACTAGTGCTGGACATGCACGTGCACCTCGTCCCACCTTCACCTTCACTTTGTCACGCGTGTGGAGAATATTCCCAAGACAGCACAGTGCCATTATCGGACTGGATGGAGCGAGACATTGTCTATGTTTTGTCTAGTGTCATGGACAGTTTGGTTTTTCATTTGTTGTTTTCCTGTTCATGTTGCTGTAGTATGTAAGTGTTGTATCTCTACAGCCAATGTTCACCTTACTTGTTTTCCTGTTCATGTTGCTGTAGTATGTAAGTGTTGTATCTCTACAGCCAGTGTTCACCTTACTTGTTTTCCTGTTCATGTTGCTGTAGTATGTAAGTGTTGTATCTCTACAGCCAATGTTCACCTTACTTGTTTTTCTGTTCATGTTGCTGTAGGTTGTAAGTGTTGTATCTCTACAGCCAATGTTCATCTTACTTGTTTTCCTGTTCATGTTGCTGTAGTTTGTAAGTGTTGTATCTCTACAGCCAATGTTCACCTTACTTGTTTTCCTGTTCATGTTGCTGTAGTATGTAACTGTTGTATCTCTACAGCCAATGTTCACCTTACTTGTTTTCCTACACCACGGACACCACTTTGACGCCTTGTGACAGTTCATGCGGAACAAACACAACAACAACGAGAGACAACAACCACAACTGCTTGTTGCTGTTTCTACACGGGAAACGTTGTACACTTTGTAGAGGATTTTCACTTGTTATCATAGTATTATGTTATGTCTTATAATGAGTATTGCTCGTATGTGATAATGTGTTACCATAGTAAAATGTTTTTTGATGATAATATTGCTCGTATATGTTAATGTGTTACAATCGTCGTATGTCTTATGATGATAATATTGCTCGTATAAATTATGATCATGTGTTCGGTGCATCAGTCGATTTATGAAAGATGACATGATAGGAAAACCAATACATGATAACAAACATTGATTATCGTTTTATCCACACATCGCCATTGTCATCGTGATGTCAGTGTGTGGTGGTTATGTTCATCACTACACCCTGTATCTACCTGTCTGTCGTGTACACACTGATTTTCACCCACGTGACCATGGACAAAGATACTGCTTCAAAGCGACCGTGTAGTGGCGCATTGTGTTACAATGAAAAAGAAGTTGGTGGTTTTGCTGTAGACCGACAGTCTTGTTTGACATGTACAGGACAATAATCCCACTCTTTGCTCTTCATGGTGGTAACAACATTCAGTTATCAACCCACACGGTTTACTGACATCAATGTATAATTAGTACTCTTGTGATTGTATCAACTGATATAGTGAATACAAACGTATACTGTGAATAAATTGTAGGCACTTCATATACTCACATATACATCAGTTTGCTATAAACTTTGCAACTGAATAATTTGAGGTTGTGAAAACAGACTTTCTGTGTAAATAGCTTGTAGGTCGAAGGACACAAATACACAGGGCCTCAAAATGCCTATTAGCCTCAGGCACCATAGTCACCCCCAAAATGCTTCAGTCTAGAAACAATTACGTTTACTACCATGAACAGACCATTCAAAGGCACGCACCTGACAGGGGTTTAAAAAAATTTGAATGACTCCTTTCCGCTCAGGTCTCACTGGAATAATGCATGTCTACTTTCTGTTTAGGCCAGAGAGGTAGTTCACATAAATCCGCTTGCCTCACTTGTGTCCGGCCTCTGTGCAAAAAGTCCCAGCTTCACTGGCAGCTTGCCTCTTTTTCTGACCGCCTGCCATGCACATTGACCTATATAACACAAAAATCACGAAAATCACGCTTTTTCATGACAACAAAAATCACTGCAGACTAGCACACTCGCCAAACAGGATACCTCATATAAACATCAAGCATGACCCCCCGGTCATTTTCTGTCCTTACGCCTGTAGACACTTCATATACCTGCATTCACATTGTCTTTAGATGTGTAAATAGGTACACTTGATATACATACATCATGTGAGATGGTTTGTTACAGTGTGACACTTGGCTGACAGAGATTTATACCTGTAGCTATTCAACAATGACAGATGACTTTTATATATCGCGACAGTTGAGAATCCGTCAATGGGATTATTGTCATGTGAATATTGTGTGAAAATAGTCACTTGAAATGTTATACTGTTGATCAATAAACACTTCCATACATACAGAGTTTGACATCGTGTGTTTTGTCGTATAGTTACAATGTGCACTGTTATGTCTGTGTTGACAGTGTGGTTACACTCTATGTAAATACATCTGTACATCGTGTGTTTTGTCTTGTAGTTACAATGTGCACTGTTATGTCTGTGTTGACAGTGTGGTTACACTCTATGTAAACTGATACATCTGTACACCGTGTCTTTTGTCGTGTAGTTACAATGTGCACTGTTATGTCTGTGTTGACAGTGTGGTTACACTCTATGTAAATACATCTGTACATCGTGTGTTTTGTCTTGTAGTTACAATGTGCACTGTTATGTCTGTGTTGACAGTGTGGTTACACTCTATGTAAACTGATACATCTGTACACCGTGTCTTTTGTCGTGTAGTTACAATGTGCACTGTTATGTCTGTGTTGACAGTGTGGTTACACTCTATGTAAATACATCTGTACATCGTGTCTTCTGTCTGGTAGTTACAATGTGCACTGTTATGTCTGTGTTGACTGTGTGGTTACACTCTATGTAAATACATCTGTACATCGTGTCTTTTGTCTTGTAGTTACAATGTGCACTGTTTTGTCTGTGTTGACAGTGTGGTTACACTCTATGTAAATACATCTGTACACCGTGTGTTTTGTCTTGTAGTTACAATGTGCACTGTTATGTCTGTGTTGACAGTGTGGTTACACTCTATGTAAATACATCTGTACATCGTGTGTTTTGTCTTGTAGTTACAATGTGCACTGTTATGTCTGTGTTGACAGTGTGTTTACACTCTATGTAAATACATCTGTACATCGTGTCTTTTGTCTTGTAGTTACAATGTGCACTGTTTTGTCTGTGTTGACAGTGTGGTTACACTCTATGTAAATACATCTGTACACCGTGTCTTTTGTCTTGTAGTTACAATGTGCACTGTTATGTCTGTGTTGACAGTGTGGTTACACTCTATGTAAATACATCTGTACACCGTGTCTTTTGTCTTGAAGTTACAATGTGCACTGTTATGTCTGTGTTGACAGTGTGGTTACACTCTATGTAAATACATCTGTACATCGTGTCTTTTGTCTTGTAGTTACAATGTTATGTCTGTGTTGACAGTGTGGTTACACTCTATGCAAATACATCTGTACATCGTGTTTTGCCTTGTAGTTACAATGTTATGTCTGTGTTGACAGTGTGGTTACACTCTATGTAAATACATCTGTACATCGTGTCTTTTGTCTTGTAGTTACAATGTGCACTGTTATGTCTGTGTTGACAGTGTGGTTACACTCTATGTAAATACATCTGTACATCGTGTGTTTTGTCTTGTAGTTACAATGTGCACTGTTATGTCTGTGTTGACAGTGTGGTTACACTCTATGTAAATACATCTGTACATCGTGTCTTTTGTCTTGTAGTTACAATGTGCACTGTTATGTCTGTGTTGACAGTGTGGTTACACTCTATGCAAATACATCTGTACTTTGTGTCTGTCAACTTTCATACAGTGATATGAATCCACGAAGCAAGCAAGCAATCAGTCAGTCACTTTACAATCCATCACGTGATATCGTCCATACATTTGTGTAAGTACACGTGGCAGCAACAAATCTTGTATGTATTATAATCAATTACTCAGTCCAGCAGTCACTGATAGGGAGACAGACTTTAATACGGTCACGTGACATGGTGAAACATGTGTCATTTATCCCATCTATTGTACCTGATGAAAGAAACACCTTTATTGTGAAGTGAACAGAACTACGTCACTGATAGGGAGACAGACTTTGATACGATGACATAGTGAAACAGGTGTCATTTATCCCGGGATTACAATACATACAAGATTTGTTGCTGGGACGATATCACGTGATGGATTTGGTTTCTTTCAGTCATCAGGTACAATAGATAATGATGTACCTGATGACTGAAAGAAGCACCTTTGTTTTGAACCCAGAAATATACGTCAACCCGCGCACTTTTTTTTTTTTTTTTTTGGGGGGGGGGGGGGGGCACAACCACAACAACTGAATCATGTTACACTTTCATTCACAGTACTTCTAGCTATCTATACCGGTCTTCACTATCTGAAGTTGGCGCTGTTTACACCACGTGACCCCGTATCTGTGACGTCACTACCGTCTGCGGGGCGGTGACGGACGGAGCACATCAAGACAGGACCAGCAGTGACAGTGTGAGGGACAGTGAACAACTACACACTAACTACACGCGTGTCACACAGCTCCTTGTCAACCCGTGAGTCACAATCTTGACTGTGTGTCGGCTTTTACACAGCAACGTAGTGTTGATGAGTGTGTGAGGTGAGGTGGTTGTGTGAGTGGGGAACCCCGTCACGGCCGGCTACTTTCGGTTGTGACTGACAGCACAACACTCGGTCTGTCAGTCTCTCGGTATGCGGCTTACTTCACAAACCTGTTCACGATGTGATGGAAGCGTGTGTGTGTTGTGATTGTGTAATCGTGGTGTCGTTGTTTCATCCGTGTTGTTACCGTGTCACTGGTGTGTGTATGGTGTGTCAGTTGTGTGTTGTGACATTCTCACTTCCGCCTTCCTGTTTCGATTAGGGTACCGAGGACACAAATCTTGCCATCCGTGTTGTTACCGTGTCACTGGTGTGTGTATGGTGTCTTGTGTCAGTGTTGTGACATTCTCACTTCCGCCTTCCTCAGTGTAGTTTCGATTAAGGTACAGGGGACATAAATCTTGCCATCCGGCGTGTTGTTACCGTGTCACTGGTGTGTGTGTGTGTGTGTGTGTGTGTGTGTGTGTGTGTGTGTGTGTGTGTGTGTGTGTGTTGTGACATTCTCGCTTCCGCGTTCCTCAGTGTTTCAGTAAAGGTGCAGGGGGACACAAACCGTGCCGTTACCTTTCTCACACTAACATGCTTACCTCCCTGAAAGGTTTCCTGTCTATTCCGGACGTGAACACGTTCAGTTGTTGGTTTGCACATTTTCGGAAAATAATACTTTGATCTATAACGTTTCTAATGATAAACCAGTTTATAATCAACACTCAAAACTGGCAAAACAAATTTTCATCTCTAACTACGAATCCCCGTCACCTCGGGAAAACTACAGTGATGTCACTGACGCGTCACACAGTACTGAAAGCTATAATGTTGTAGAAAACTACAGTGATGTCACTGACGCGTCACACATTACTGAAAGCTATAATGTTGTAGAAGGATCTTCTCGTCTGCTTCACGTTATAATGTACCGCATATCAAACTTCCCACATCATTCTGATCGTCACACCGTGACACTTTGGTCAATAGCTGAACATCTGATAAAACGAGATAAAATCAAAGATCTTGGAAACATAAATCTGATTCCAAGGTCTTTGATAAAATCACGACAAACCATACTTCTAATCATTGTTTGTACTCTGTATAAGCACCGAGTCCTACCTCAATGGTTATCAGCTTCAACAACTTGTTTGTCACAGCTTGTTCCATCAGACGTCTACACAGAAACATGGCGACTGCTTCCCCATCCGTAGAAGCAGGCGACATGGAGTGTCCTGTATGTCACGAGGAGTTCTCCCAGCCGAAAATCTTGCCGTGCGCACACCTCCTGTGTCGTGACTGTCTGGTCACGTGGCTCAAGTCGGAAGGCGAGGCTGAGTGTCCGTTATGCCGCTGCGCCATCGTGGCGGCCAGTGAGCGAGGGAGCAAGAGTTGTGAGGAGGTGGCGGACGGGCTGCCCACTGACCTGGCCATGTCCGCCTTGGTGGACAGCGCTCGGACACTCAGAGACACTCACACGTGTCAGGTTGGTTTCCTTGTTGTTTTAGTGTGTCACGTACATAGATCTTACACGATTAGTTGGAGTGGTTTACCACAAAAGAAACCACTCGATGTTTCAATTTTTTTGCCGTAGCTACCGAGCCTCCGGCGAGGTAGCGGCTACAGTACGGCAAAAATTTAAACATCGAGTGGTTTCTTTGGTAGTAAACCACGAAAGCTCACCATATAAGCTGTTTATACCACGAGCATTCAGACTCTTACCTCTAGTAGCATACATTTTCGGCGACATTTTATTTTTCTGGTTGTGTGACTAGTGACACTAGTGTACCATCTCAACATTCTGCACTGATTTGTCAGAAAATGATGCGTATGGCGGGCGGTTGAAACGGCTTGATGTGAAGAAAGAAAATCATTGAAATCATGTGCACATGTACTTGTATCTTTATCTTTACAGTAACACAAAGAAATGATGATCGCCTAGACGTGCCTTCTTTGTAAAGTAGTGCAACAAGGACAGCAGTTCCCACATTGTGATCATTGGGTTTTTTTTTTTTTTTGTTTTGTTTTTTTTTTAACTCCTAAAGGTTCATGAATGTTCGGCGTTTTCCCATTTTCCGACATCCCTTCCAAATTCCACAGCTTGTGAAACACACAACACATCTTCAATGCTATCGTGTTGCACAGCTTATAAAAGATATTTTAAGAAAACTTTCAAGTCAGTAGACTGTAGATAAAGTGGAATATTTGTGACTGACAGTTTGAGTCTCTGAATGACATTGGACTTTTTCTTTTCTGTTTCTTTTTGTTATTGTTGTTGTTGTTGTTGCTAAGATCGAGCTTCTTGCGAACGATGAACCAACTATGAAGAAAATGTTTTTACTGTTACATGTATAAACACCTGCGTGTATTGCAATGATGGACTTGCATATTTGGAACATATCCATGTTTCTGTACTGTATTACAATGATGGACGTGCATATTTGGAACATATCCATGTTTCTGTACTGTATTACAATGATGGACGTGCATATTTGGAACATATCCATGTTTCTGTACTGGGTCCTTTATACTGCTACATGTATAAACAGCTACGTGTATTACAATGATGGACGTGCATATTTGGAACATATCCATGTTTCTGTACTGTATTACAATGATGGACGTGCATATTTGGAACATATCCATGTTTCTGTACTGTATTACAATGATGGACGTGCATATTTGGAACATATCCATGTTTCTGTACTGGGTCCTTTATACTGCTACATGTATAAACACCTGCGTGTATTACAATGATGGACGTGCATATTTGGAACATATCCATGTTTCTGTACTGGGTCCTTTAATCTGCTCACAAGTGGTTGGTAAACAACCCTTCCACTGACCGCTTTCCACTAACGGCTGCAGAATATTTTCACCACATCTTAAAGATCTAAGCTCCCAGCAAAAAGCTTTTTCTGAAATGTGAAAAAAAATTTACAGAGTCGACCGTGCAAGCACAGTCAACTCTCTCACAACTGCAGAGTTCACACAGTGTCCAAAAACCGCGACAAAACCGTCCGAAAAACTGCCCCCACTTCCTGTCGGGGTCCGTCCACGCTACTGTGCACATCACCAACAGACACCGACCCATTTACAACAATTGGAAAAAAAATTCTTTTTACCGGTGTCTCAAAAATTGAAACGAATTTGTTGCAAATGGACAAGTTACATTTTGAAAAACAACAACAACAAAAACAACAAAAACAATTGTCCAGAAATAAAGTGAATTAGCCGAATATCGGACGTCACAAAAACTAAACGTGCGGTTCGAAAACAACATACTCTTTACGTCATTTGTGAAATGTGAGGCTTAGATCCCTAGCTCACGTCGACAAAAGACTATTTCCATGTAGCATTGGTAGTGGAAAAGACCATCTTTATTCTGGTTACAATTTTACAGTACGTGAACCCTTGAGAGCTTTATTCACAGCAAATTTGTGGAATTCTGCTTTTGTTTGATCTCGCAGGTTTGTCTCAATGTGCCGGCTGTCTCCATCTGTCTCAACTGTGGAGATCTCATGTGTCAGTCATGTGCCACATTTCATCTGAGAATGTCTATTTCACGTCACCACACTACAGCAGACCTGAGCTCGCTGACTGCAGAACGTCTGGCCGCCAGTCGCCCCGCACTTTGTTCAGCTCACAATGATAAGACTTGTGAACTCTACTGTCCCACACACGGCATGTCCATCTGTAGTCTGTGTGCCGCAGCCAAGCACCGCGCATGTCCGGAAGTGACGGAGCTGGAAGAGAAAGTGAAGGAGGCGCAAGCGGTTCTGTCCGAGCTGGCGGCCATGTTGAGTGCGGGAGAGAGCGAGCTGGAGCGAGCCATGAGCGAGTTGGACCAGCACCTGATACAGACGGAGAAAAACACACAGAGCGCCCTGGCCGACATAGACGCTGCCTGTGACCGTCTGCAGAAGTGCGTTGAGGCGTGTCGGCGCCGCTTGAAGGAACTGGCCCTGGCCGCCAAGTCGGACGTAGCGGCGGCTGTCAGTGGTGGAAAGAGCGTCCTTGTGGAACGACGCGGTAAGCTGACGTCACATAAACGCCTGGTGGAACGAGCCAAAATGACGTCACCACGCTCTTCTGTCGGCGACATGTCGACCACGCTGAAGTCCCGTGTAAATGACCTTGACCGCAGCACTGACCTGCCAGCAAATGCCAAGGTCATCACCAAGGCGACACTGACCATTGACGCTCATGCGCTGGCCCGGATAGAAAAAGAACTTACGGAACTAGGAAAGGTGGATGTTGTCAATGCTTCAGTGAGTGTACAGGTGGGTGTGTTGTATCAGTACTACAGTGAGTGTACAGGTGGGTGTGTTGTATCAGTACTACAGTGAGTGTGCAGGTGGGTGTGTTGTATCAGTACTACAGTGAGTGTACAGGTGGGTGTGTTGTATCAGTACTACAGTGAGTGTACAGGTGGGTTTGTTGTATCAGTACTACAGTGAGTGTACAGGTGGGTGTGTTGTATCAGTACTACAGGTATCGGTTATTCAGTGAGTGCATAGGAGGGTTCTGTATCACAGACCCACCCTTGGAAGGAAGAGAATGTTGGTGGGTATGAATACTTTAAGTGTGTGGGGGGGGGGGGAGGGGGGAGGGTAGGATGTATTGGCTCATGATTGTAAGAGTGCAGGTGATAATTATGAGAGCTACACAGCGGTACAGTTGTCAACAGCAGCACGTTGAACGTGTCCGTTATTGTGCACGGTCATGTTGCTGCACGGTGATGTTCGTTGTGAATCTCTTGCTGTGTGTTTCAGCCCCAGCCCCCACCAGTAACTGTATGGCGTTTCCATGGTAACCACGGGCAGCACATCACCCTGAGTAACAACCAGCAGACGGCGGAGAGGACTGGGGTTCGGGGTTACGGAGTGGTTGTGTCGTGTGAACAGATGGTGGCCAACAGGCTCTATGAGGTGGGAAACTGTTTTCAGAATACATGTCAGTGACAAGTATATCAATTACATACTCAAGTGGAAACTGGTCTGTGAGCGAATATCGGATTTATAGAAGTATCGTAGCATTGTTTAGGATAAACTCGTGTAGTACAGGCGTCAGTGTTTGTGGTTTTTCTGTAAACTCCACAGAGACATTCGAATGTAATACGCTGATGTCTGCTGGCTGTGTGAACGAGAATTTGACACGGCCCCAAGTTAATAATAATAATGACAGTACTTATATAGCGCTATAACCTATTGGTTGATAACAGTTCTAAGCGCTGAAAAAAAGTATACAAAAATAGGGGGAAAATTGCAATGCCATAAGATCAGGGCGCAACCACACACACACACACACACACACACACACACACACACACACACACACACACACACGATGCAAACCAGAACAGTCAAATGTTGTTATGAGCAGAAAACAGGTGAGTCTTCAGGTTTTTCTTGAAAGTTTCAAGGGAGGGTGCTTGGCGGAGTGAAAGAGGGAGCGAATTCCAGGCTAAAGGACCAGTGTAGGAGAAAGCTCTAGTGCCAACGGTGGAAAGTTTAGTGCGGTGAATGTTGAGGGTAAGAGTGTCAGCTGAAGACCGGAGGGAGCGTGACGGAGTGTAGAGTTGGATCAGTTCAGAAAGGTAGGATGGGGCAGAATCATGCAAACATTTGTAGCAAAGGGTGCAGCATCCTGTCAGAAACAGGAAGCCAGTGCAAGGAGCGGAGTGCAGGAGAGATGTGGTCAGACTTTTTCAAGCGTATGACTAGGCGAGCAGCAATGTACTGCATACGCTGCAGAAGGTAAAAGGATGAAACAGTGAGGCCAGCCAGGAGAGAGTTACAGTAGTCCAGACGAGACAGAATGAGTGAAGTGACCAGTTTGACGGTGGCATGAGTGGACAGGTATTTGCGGATAGAAGAGATGCGGCGGAGATGGAAGTGGCAGCACTGAGAAATAAGGGCAAAGTTGTACTCGTCAACGAGTGAAGACAATACTGTAGGATTTGACACGGCCCCCCAAGTTGTACTAGACAAACGAGGTGAAGTACAAACACTGTAGGATTTGACACGGCCGCAGGTTGTACTAGACAACGAGTGAAGACAACACTGTAGAATTTGACACGGCCCCAAGTTGTACTAGTCAACGAGTGAAGACAACACTGTAGGATTTGACACGGCCCCAAGTTGTACTAGACAACGAGTGAAGACAACACTGTAGGATTTGACACGGCCCCAAGTTGTACTAGACAACGAGTGAAGACAACACTGTAGAATTTGACACGGCCCCAAGTTGTACTAGTCAACGAGTGAAGACAACACTGTAGAATTTGACACGGCCCCAAGTTGTACTAGTCAACGAGTGAAGACAACACTGTAGCATATGCCTTACTTTCGCTTTGCCTTTAGTCTTCTGTTGGCTCATTGCCAACTTGTCAGATTGAGTAACTCTGTGTGTGTGTGTGTGTGTGTGTGTGTGTGTGTGTGTGTGTGTGTGTGTGTGTGTGTGTGTGTGTGTAGGTGAAGCTGGAACAGGTGTACACCAGGTATCCACCCAGCGGTTACATTTTCATGGGCGTCATGACAGTGGACCCCGCCAGTCAGGGCTGCTCCAGTGTTTACCGTGCTCTGAACTTGCCGTCGGCGTACGTCATGTGGGACACCCATATCAAGTGTCCGGGTAAACAACAGGTAGGGAACTCACTGTATCGCCTCACACGTGGTTTATCCAGTCCTTGTGGTTCATGGTGGACAATGGTGATGATGATACAGATGATGACGACCATGACGATGATGAATGACATCACTGGATGTATTGACAGTGTGCTCATTATCATCATATGACAAATAGATATTCAGCCATGAGTACATTCCATATGTTTTGTTAGTTACAACGCTTTTTTTTAAAAAGAAAAACAACAGATGAAAAACACCTAGTCGTAGTAGTGGTTGTAGTAGTAGTAGTGGTGGTAGTAGTGTCAGTGATAATAGTGGTAGTCATAGTAGTGGTAGTCGTAGTGGTAGTAGTAGTGATAGTGGTGGTTGTGGTTTGTAGTAGTAGTAGTGGTGGTTGTGGTAGTAGTAGTTGTGGTGGTTGTAGTAGCAGTGGTTGTGGTAGTAGTAGTAGTGGTGGTGGTGGTGGTTGTAGTAGCAGTAGTTGTAGTAGTAGCATCAGTAGTAGTAGTGGCAGTAGTAGTGGAAATAGTAGTAGTAGTAGTAGTAGTAGTAGTAGCAGTAGTAATGTTATATCTCCATCTGTTGTTGTCTGTCCAGCACCATATCTCCAGGTTTGTCGTCCAGTCTTTGTCCTACTTCTGCCCTCTCGTCTCCTGCCTTCCCAAACACACACATTCATGTTCACCTAACAGATCGCTTTCTCTCATTGTGTAGGGGGAGAGTTGTAGTGTAGGCGCCGCCCTGACCAGTGTGGGTGTCGGGGACCGTGTGGGAGTTCTGGTGGACGCCGCTAGGTGTCTCCATCTGTACATCAATGGGACGGACCAGGGAGTTGCCGCCCGTGATGTGCCTCACCCATGTTACGCCATCTTTGATCTTTATGCATACTGGAAAAAGGTATAAACCTGATCGCCAAACAATTTATGCTTGTATTGGAACTGCCTCTTTTCCATCCAGTTTTAATCCTGACAGTGGACACGGAATATTTTCCTCTTTTTTACAATTTCTTATTTTTGATGTTCCTGATTAATTTGAGGCTATTTCCTTGTACTCGTATCGTCTGTGTCTCTGTGTCCAGGTTACAGCGCTTCCCGTGAGCACCGTCCCCTAGTGCTGGACATGCACGTGCACCTCGTCCGACCTTCACCTTCACTTTGTTCATTTGAACGTAATGTAGAGGGCGCCAGCGTCAGTCGGTGCTGATAACAATAACGTTAGTTGTTTTCTGTCGGTCACAGTGTTTGTATTATCAGTCGGCGTAGTTTTCGAGTTCCACGCGTGCTGTATATCAATGCTTAGCTTTTGTGTTTGTATGGCACCTGCGGCCATTGAGATCGTGTGTTTGCTTTTTCATCGTCAGTTTCCAGTTTGTGTGTAAGAATTGAAAATGTAAACACTGACACATGCGTATGACTTATGCTTTATATATGAAAGAGAGTCGACGTACTATTGTTTAAACTGTTGAAGGCACGAACCACGGGCAGACTTTTATTTTTAGTGATAATTAGTGTAGTGTCACGGACAGACTTTTAGTTTTAGTGATAATTAGTGTAGCGTCGCGGACAGACTTTTAGTTTTAGTGATAATTAGTGTAGTGTCACGGACGGACTTTTATGTTTAGTGATAATT
>JACVVK020000012.1:100000-125000 GCA_018292915.2 Batillaria attramentaria
CCCCGCCAATTGTCCATGCTTGTCACGCCACGAGTATTGATGATTTGTTTGAAGCATCACACAACTGATAACTACGACGTGTTACGTGTCCAGTAGTGAAGTAGGCTACATGTACCATCAAGTACCACCTCGACTCCTTCACTTGATTCCTGGGAGAGACGTGTTAGGTGTCCACTAGTGAAGTACCATCAAGTACCACATCGGCTCCTTCACTTGATTCCTGGGAGAGACGTGTTAGGTGTCACTAGTGAAGTACCATCAAGTACCACCTCGGCTCCTTCACTTAAATCCTGGGAGAGACGTGTTAGGTGTCCACTAGTGAAGTACCATCAAGTACCAGCTCGACTCCTTCACTTGAATCCTTCTGGGAGAGACGTGTTAGGTGTCCACTAGTGAAGTACCATCAAGTACCACCTCGACTCCTTCATTCCTTCTGGGAGAGACGTGTTAGGTGTCCACTAGTGAAGTACCATCAAGTACCACCTCGGCTCCTTCACTTGAATCCTGGGAGAGACGTGTTAGGTGTCCACTAGTGAAGTACCATCAAGTACCACCTCGGCTCCTTCACTTGAGTCGTTCTGGGAGAGAACTTTTACTTCTCCCTCCTGACCCCCTCCACACATTGTCACACCGTTGAGTTCAGGGACGACTCCACTCCCACCAGTCAAAAGGGTCGAGTCCCCAGAATTCAGCCAATCGCGTCTTGCGACATAATCGGCAACTTGCTCAGCAATGTAAGTTTCGGAATTTAGAGCTGCCTTTATTTATTAATTTTGTGGGCTGATCATTTCCAAAGTAGAGGGTGAGGAAGCCGGAGTACCCGGAGAGAACCTCCGACAGTCGGCCCGAATGAACGGTGCCACATTCGAGAAGGAACAACTCTTTGCCCCGAGTAGGATACTACTTTATTGTCTCTTTCGGGAATTCCGGGCTGCTTCCCCCGGCGGAAGCGCGTCGCCACGGTGCAGCGCCACCCAGTACCTATCATTTTTTTTTCACTCAATTTTGCTGGGGGAAGGAAACGCGGGTAACCCAGAGACCCCCCCCCCCCCTCACCCCATGAGCAGCCCGGTAGCCAGGAAAAACCGGTATCAAATATCACAAGCTCGACCTGGGCTCGAACCCACGCTTCATCGCCATGACATTGGTGACGGCCGTTCAGTAGCGCATCGGCTAAATCCGACGCGCTACCTCTTAGATCACCCCTAATAATAATAATAATTCGTAATATGAATAGTCTCGCGTGTTTAGATGTATGAACAGCCTGTAGACACTTGATATACATACATTCACATTGTGTTTAGATGTGTAAATAGGTTGTAGACACTTGACGTACATACATACACAATGTGTTTTAGATGTGTAAATAGCCTGTAGACACTTGATATACATACATTCACATGGTGTTTAGATGTGTAAATATGTTGTAGACACTTGATATACATACATTCACATTGTGTTTAGATGTGTAAATAGGTTGTAGACACTTGATATACATACATTCACATTGTGTTTAGATGTGTAAATAGGTTGTAGACACTTGATATACATACATTCACATTGTGTTTAGATGTGTAAATAGGTTGTAGACACTTGATATACATACATCCACATTGTGTTTAGATGTGTAAATAGGTTGTAGACACTTGATATACGTACATACACATTGTGTTTAGATGTGTAAATAGGTTGTAGACACTTGATATACGTACATTCACATTGTGTTTAGATGTGTAAATAGCTTGTAGACACTTGATATACATACATTCACATTGTGTTTAGATGTGTAAATAGGTTGTAGACACTTGATATACATACATTCACATTGTCTTTAGATGTGTAAATAGCCTGTAGACATTTGATATACATACATTCACATTGTGTTTAGATGTGTAAATAGGTTGTAGACACTTGATATACATACATTCACATTGTCTTTAGATGTGTAAATAGGATGTAGACACTTGATATACATACATTCACATTGTGTTTAGATGTGTAAATAGGTTGTAGACACTTGATATACATACATTCACATTGTCTTTAGATGTGTAAATAGGATGTAGACACTTGATATACATACATTCACATTGTGTTTAGATGTGCAAATAGCCTGTAGACACTTGATATACATACATTCACATTGTGTTTAGATGTGTAAATAGCCTGTAGACACTTGATATACATACATTCACATTGTGTTTAGATGTGTAAATAGCCTGTAGACACTTGATATACATACATTCACATTGTGTTTAGATGTGCAAATAGCCTGTAGACACTTGATATACATACATTCACATTGTGTTTAGATGTGTAAATAGGTTGTAGACACTTGATATACATACATTCACATTGTGTTTAGATGTGTAAATAGGTTGTAGACACTTGATATACGTACATTCACATTGTGTTTAGATGTGTAATTAGGTTGTAGACACTTGATATACGTACATTCACATTGTGTTTAGATGTGTAAATAGGTTGTAGACACTTGATATACATACATTCACATTGTCTTTAGATGTGTAAATAGCCTGTAGACACTTGATATACATACATTCACATTGTGTTTAGATGTGTAAATAGCCTGTAGACACTTGATATACATACATTCACATTGTGTTTAGATGTGTAAATAGGTTGTAGACACTTGATATACCTACATTCACATTGTGTTTAGATGTGTAAATAGGTTGTAGACACATGATATACCTACATTCACATTGTGTTTAGATGTGTAAATAGGTTGTAGACACTTGATATACCTACATTCACATTGTGTTTAGATGTGTAAATAGGTTGTAGACACTTGATATACCTACATTCACATTGTGTTTAGATGTGTAAATAGGTTGTAGACACTTGATATACATACATTCACATTGTGTTTAGATGTGTAAATAGGTTGTAGACACTTGATATACATACATTCACATTGTGTTTAGATGTGTAGAGATGGTTTGTTACAGTGTGACACTTGATTGACCGAGATTTATACCTGTAGCTATTCAACAATGACAGATGACTTTTATATGTCGCGACAGTTGAGAATCAGTCAATGGGATTATTGTCATGTGATTGATGTGTGAAAATAGTCACTTTAAATGTTATATTGTTGATCAATAAACGCTTCCATACATACAGAGTTTGACATCGCGTCTGTAAAGTTGATTGAGGGTTGCGTGATGTACGCAGGGTTCGTATGACCTCGGGTGAGGGGAATGATCACCAGGCAACACCAGGTTGTAGTGTATAATACAGCAGCTCTTTATTCAAGGGGTTTCCTGAAGTAAACAGACTGGAGTAACAGATGTGAGTAACATCATTCAGCCAAGTTCTCAAGTGAATGTCGCTAGCTTGAGAATTTCTGACTACAATTTAAACTACAGTGGACTCCACTTATAAGGACCTCCGATATAAGAACCATCGCTTATAGGGACACCCCAAAGCAGGTCCCTGCCAAAGTTGTTCTTTGTGATCACTTATTAAAACTCGCATAGAAGAACCCTCTGATATAGGGTTCATCGCTTATATGGACAGCACTTGCTAGGTCCCCACATCAAACTTTCCTCGGATATAAGAACCGCAAGTAGGAATGATCATTTCTAGGAAGTCTGCGATTATTCTATTTTTGGAACCCTCGCTTGTAAAGACACCATCTGCTTGTTCCCAACACGACCTCCCCTCGGATATAAGAACCGAAAGTAGAAGTTATATGCTAGGTTCATTTTCGTTTCGTTTCATTTCCCGGAATTTCCAAGAAACATTAATTCTTCTACAAGATGGCGGAGCGTAAGAGAAAGGCATTGTCTCTCGAACAAAAAATCGAAATAATTAGAGAGGTCGAGCGTAACCCTCAGAAAAGCAAAAATCTCATCGCTGATGAAATGAAAGTTCCGAGGGCGACTTTGCTCAACATCGTAAGAGAAAAAGCCAAATACGTTGGGCAGTTTGAAATAAATTTCCTTGTATCCTTGTATTCTTTAAAGTCATTTTGTCAAAATGTGATCGTAACTCTCTCTCTCTCTCATTTTCATTAAGACAGCTATTGTTACATAACTTCTAGAGTTATTTGCATTAAATTTATGTTTCACGTACGCAAAAGAAGTAAACTACAGTACTCCTCGCTTAAGGTGACCCCCCACGGGACCAAAAATGTTTTTGATCTTATCCGAGGGGCACGCTAAACAGTCCTCTGATAAGATCAACTACCAGTAAAAAACTTGATCTTATCCGAGGAGCTCAATATTTGGCGATTATGTCATTTTTTTAAATTTTAGACCGAAAGACTTTCCGCCAAAATATGTAATTCTACACACACACACACACACACACACACACACACACACACACACACACACACACGCAAGCACAAACGAACGCAAATGCATATACCCCCCCACCCCCCACCCCCCTTTTTATTTTTTTTCCGAACCCTGTGGATCGCCCCTGTTGAGGGATGGTTGCACTGATGTTTCGTGAACAGCAAAAGTACTTCAACTTGCCTTCCGACTAAGCCTAGAAATTAACCAGGTCTCTCGCTCTCCCCCCCCCCCTCCCCTCCCTCCCTTTCTAACAACATAAGTATCACCACCACCACCATCATATCGCCACATTGCTCCCTGCATTCCAGCTCTTATATCACAAAGATTGTACCAATTTCTAGATCTAAAAGGACCCTGAACGAAATAAGAAATCTTTTGTAAGTATACTCATCTGCGGTAAACTATCTTTATCGTCAGTTCATCAAAAACAAGCCCCCCCCCCCCCCCTTTCAGTTTCCATTTTCATTCTTTGGGTATCATCTCGTGGAATAAAAATGAAATAAAAATTCGTCTGTTTCGTCTTCGCCTTGCAGTGCAAATCCGGGTGTTTCCAAGGGAAGCCACTCTCATCACATGGATTTCATCTTAAGCGGTAGTCTTCTCCATTTGGGAACCAAAACGGGGGTGACGTAATCCGAGGTTTTCCCTTATCCGAGGTGACGCTAAGCGAGGAATTCTAAATGGTACAAAGAAGGCTTTTGGCCGGGACCAACAACCTGATTGATCTTATCAGAGGTGTGACCTTAAACGGTATAGTGACGTTAAGCGAGGAGTACTGTATATTGCATCGAGATCAAGCCAACCAACAAGTTCCACTTCATTGACGCAAAGGCTTAAACAAGCAAGAGGATTGCCGTGCACACACACACACACACACACACACACACACACACGCACGCACGCACGCACACAGACCATTAGAGGTCGATATACGACTCTTTTTAGCTTGTCCACAATATTTTCTTCTTTCCTTGGTTATAAGGACACACACTAGCACAACTGACCTTATATCCGAGGTATGCTTTATAAGATCCCTCGCTTATAAGGACACCCAAATGCTGGCCCCGGCGCTGTTCTTAAATCCGAAGTCCACTGTACATGTACATCTTACTCCGATTGGTCATCCAGTAACTGTTGTTTATGGTCTGCTGCACACTGAGCTCTCACTCACACACACAAGCACTGAATAGTTACACACACGTGTACTGGCTCACACACAGACACACCCCCAGATATTCACACAGTCAGGCAAGCAAGAGCACACACACACACACACACACACACTGCTACCTTACACACGCTATTTCTATCTGTCTAATCCGGTCTTCACTATCTGAAGTTGGCGCTGTTTACACCACGTGACCCCGTATCTGTGACGTCCACTACCGTCTGCGGGGCGGTGACGGACGGAGCACACCAGCAGTGACAGTGTGAGGGACAGTGAACAACTACACACTAACTACACGCGTGTCACACAGCTCCTTGTCAACCCGTGAGTCACAATCTTGACTGTGTGTCGGCTTTTACACAGCAACGTAGTGTTGATGAGTGTGTGAGGTGAGGTGGTTGTGTGAGTGGGGAACCCCGTCACGGCCGGCTACTTTCGGTTGTGACTGACAGCACAACACTCGGTCTGTCAGTCTCTCGGTATGCGGCTTACTTCAAAAACCTGTTCACGATGAGACGGAAGTGTGTGAGTGTTGTGATTGTGTAATCGTGGTGTCATTGTTTGATCCGTGTTGTTACCGTGTCACTGGTGTGTGTATGGTGTGTTGTGTGTTGTGACATTCTCACTTCCGCCTTCCTGTTTCGATTAGGGTCGGTACCGAGGACACAAATCTTGCCATCCGTGTTCTTAACCGTGTCACTGGTGTGTGTGTGTGTGTGTGTGTTGTGTGTGTGTGTGTGTGTGTGTGTGTTGACATTCTCGCTTCCGCGTTCCTCACTGTTTCAGTAAAGGTGTAGGGGACACAAACCGTGCCGTTACTTTTCTCATACTAACATGCTTACCTCTCTGAAAGGTTTCCTGTCTATTCCGGACGTGAACACGTTCAGATTGTTTGTTTGCATATTTTCGGAAAATAATAATTTGATATTTAACGTTTCTAATGATAAAACCAGTTTACAATCAACACTCAAAACTGGCAAAACAAATTTTCATCTCTAACTACGAATCCCCGTCACCTCGGAAAAACTACAGTGATGTCACTGACGCGTCACACAGTACTGAAAGCTTATAATGTTGTAGAAAACTACAGTGATGTCACTGACGCGTCACACAGTACTGAAAGCTATAATGTTGTAGAAGGATCTTCTCGTCTGCTTCACGTTATAATGTACCCGGCATATCAAACTTCCCACATCATTCTGATCGTCACACCAAAGACGCTTGGAATCAGAAAGAGCGCGTCACTCCTGCCCTCGTAAGAGAGACGATATAGCGGGACAACGCGAAGAGTTGTCTGCCCGCATTAGCGGCGCATCCTAGATCGTGCCCCTATAGTGACAGCATGGCGGAAAGTGGAAATGCGATCACAAAAGCCGGGCTTGCAATTGTGTTTCGTGCTCCGGAATTGTTCAAATAGACAGGACAAATATAAGGAACGGGAAATACTTCTTTTGGTATTCTGTTGATATAAACAACCATTTTCCACCCCGCTTTTCGTATGTTAAAAAAAAAAAAAAAAAAGACCTCAAGTGGTACGTGTGCATGCAGTGTAAACAAACAGTTAACAACACGCGGCTGACGCAGATACAGCGTACTTTTTTTTCGGACACACTTTACACATCACGGTGACTTAAACTGTGGCTAGCGGCTAGCTGCATCTACACACACACACACACACACACCACAGCACACACCCACACACACACACAGAGTTGTCACTCATACGTCGGCAGGTACGTTCATCGGCACTTTTTCCAGTTCACATACTGTTGGGGGGAAATCTGTAGGTATGTACAAAACTCTTTTCTAAAAAAATCAAGAGGTTTGCATGCAGTGTAAACAATCAGCAGTAAACACACGTGGCAGGCGCAGACATCAGGTTTTGGTGTTGTTTTTGTTTTGTTGGCGGTGGTGTATTAGTTTTAACTTTACAAATAACGTTGACTTGACCTGTGCTAGCGGCAAGTTGCGCGCGCGCGCGCGCGCACACACACACACACACACACACACACACACACACACACACAGAACAAAATCATCCGGCTGAACTTCATTCTATCCATTGTAAAACCATATCACAACACAGATTCTGCTGGATCGTCGGTCGCAGATATGATTAATGCTGAGAGCAGGAAGTATTCAGCGGATGCGTGCGTGCCATCTTTGGATCTCTCGCACAGCTATTCGATCTTTGTGTTCCGTACTAGTTTTACTTGAACACTGACATCGAACGAAATGCACTACACAGCAGTGAAAGCCAAACTAGATCTTGTTCGTTCTCGGGAACTTTGAAAATACTTATGTTTTCCATAGGCCTAAAACACATGCGAAATATATGGGGGAGACCACCTGTCAGTCGCTGACATCTTCGTTTTTGTTTATTTCGTTAAGAATGTTTTACGGCGGGTAGTGTAGGGTTGGGTCAAACCTGAAACAGAGAATGTTTACAAGCATACGGATTCTATACTAAATTTATGCCAGTCACGTGTCGTGGATGGGGCGATTTTGGTTTTCACGTGTGATACTGTGTGTTAGGTTTGGGAGAAAACATAATCTTGGCTCCAACTTCGATACCGATCTTGGCTCCAACTTCGATATCGTAGGCATACCTACCTCTTTTTTTCAAGGGGGAAATCTAAAGAAAGGTTTTCCCGTTCCTGGTGTTCGCTTCTGACAGCAATTCGGCGCTGCACACCATTGCACGCCCGAATTTTTGGTTTCTGGCTTTCTGCCATACTGCCATTACTGCGTAGATCTGCGGGATGCGCGCTAATGCGCGCAGACAGCTCTTACGCGTTGTCCCTCAAAGGGAGGTAAGTGAACTATCTTTATGTTTCCAAGATCTTTGGTCACACACTTTGGTCAATAGCTGAACATCTGACAAAAAGAGATAAAATCATGACAAACCATACTTCTAATCATTGTCTGTACTCAGTATAAGCACCGAGTCCTACCTCAATGTTTATCAGCTTCAACAACTTGTTTGTCACAGCTTGTTCCATCAGACGTCCACACAGAAACATGGCGACTGCTTCCCCATCCGTAGAAGCAAGCGACATGGAGTGTCCTGTATGTCACGAGGAGTTCTCCCAGCCGAAAATCTTGCCGTGCGCACACCTCCTGTGTCGTGACTGTCTGGTCACGTGGCTCAAGTCGGAAGGCGAGGCTGAGTGTCCGTTATGCCGCTGCGCCATCGTGGCGGCCAGTGAGCGAGGGAGCAAGAGTTGTGAGGAGGTGGCGGACGGGCTGCCCACTGACCTGGCCATGTCCGCCTTGGTGGACAGCGCTCGGACACTCAGAGACACTCACACGTGTCAGGTTGGTTTTCTGATTTTATCTTTCATGCTTTTTGTTTCTTTCTTCAAGTTCCTTCTTTGGTGGGTCACTCAAAGTCAAAACTATTATGATTTTATTATTTAACTGGTTTTGCTCAGTCACATGTGATGGGCATTTCCATTTCTTAATTCTTTGTATCTGTCTAGACAGTAGCAAAAAACAAATAGTTTGACGTAAATCCAGACACTGACTTTGTGAAAGTAATGGAAAGACGACAGAAAATCCTGCACATACTGCCTACTTCCATTTAAAATTACAGCACATCCATATCATTGTGTTTGTATTGCTAAATCTCACAGGTTTGTCTCAATGTGCCGGCTGTCTCCATCTGTCTCAACTGTGGGGATGTCATGTGTCGCGCATGCGTTACTGGTCACCTAAGAATGTCGATGGCGCGTCAGCACACTACAGCAGACCTGAGCTCGCTGACTGCAGAACGTCTGGCCGCCAGTCGCCCCGCACTTTGTTCAGCTCACAATGATGAACCGTGCAAGTTGTTCTGTCCCACACACGGCGTTTCCATCTGTCATCTGTGTGCCGCAGCCAAGCACCGCGCATGTCCGGAAGTGACGGAACTGGAAGAGAAAGTGAAGGAGGCGCAAGCGGTTCTGTCCGAGCTGGCGGCCGTGTTGAGTGCGGGAGAGAGCGAGCTGGAGCGAGCCATGAGCGAGTTGGACCAGCACCTGATACAGACGGAGAAAAACACACAGAGCGCCCTGGCCGACATAGACGCTGCTTGTGATCGTCTGCAGAAGTGCGTTGAGGCGTCGGCGCCGCTTGAAGGAACTGGCCCTGGCCGCCAAGTCGGACGTAGCGGCGGCTGTCCATGGTGGAAAGAGCGTCCTTGTGGAACGACGCGGTAAGCTGACGTCACATAAACGCCTGGTGGAACGAGCCAAGATGACGTCACCACGCTCTTCTGTCGGCGACATGTCGACCACGCTGAAGTCCCGTGTAAATGACCTTGACCGCAGCACCGACCTGCCAGTAAATGCCAAGGTCATCACCATGGCGACACTTATGATTGACCCTCAGGCGCTGGCCCGGGTAGAAAAAGAACTTGCGGAACTGGGAAACGTGGATGTTGTCAATGCTTCAGTGAGTGTACAGGTGGGTGTGTTGTATCAGTACTACAGTGAGTGTACAGGTGGGTTTGTTGTATCAGTACTATAGTGAGTGTACAGGTGGGTTTGTTGTATCAGTACTACAGTGAGTGTACAGGTGGGTTTGTTGTATCAGTACTACAGTGAGTATACAGGTGGGATTGTTGTATCAGTACTACAGTGAGTGTACAGGTGGGTTTGTTGTATCAGTACTACAGTGAGTATACAGGTGGGATTGTTGTATCAGTACTACAGTGAGTGTACAGGTATTCAGTGAGTGCAGGTGGGTTCAGTTGTTGTATCACAGACCCATCCTCGTAAGGAAGGGAATGTTGGTGGGTATGGATATTTTAAGTGTGTGTGTTGGGGGGGGGGGGATGGGGTGTTAGGGTGTATTGGCTCATGATTGTAAGAGTGCAGGTGATCTGTGAGAGCTACACAGTACAATTGTCAACAGCAGCACGTTGAACATGTCCGTTATTGTGCACGGTCGTGTTGTGCACAGTCATGTTCGTTGTGAATCTCTTGCTGTGTGTTTCAGCCCCAGCCGGCCCCACCAGTAACTGTATGGCGTTTCCATGACAACCACGGGCAGTTCATCACCCTGAGTAACAACCAACAGACGGCGGAGAGGACTGGGATTGGCCTTACGGAGTGGTTGTGTCGTGTGAACAGATGGTGGCCAACAGGCTCTATGAGGTGGGAAACTGTTTTCAGATTACAATACATGTAACAAGTATATCAATTATATACTCAAGTGGAAACTGGTCTGTGAGCGAATATCGGATTTATAGAAGTATCTTAGCATTGTTTAGGATAAACTCGTGTAGTACAGGCGTCAGTGTTTGTGGTTTTTCTGTAAACTCCACAGAGACATTCGAATGTAATACGCTGATGTCTGCTGGCTGTGTGAACGAGAATTTGACACGGCCCCAAGTTAATAATAATAATGACAGTACTTATATAGCGCTATAACCATTGGTTGATAACAGTTCTAAGCGCTGAAAAACAAATACAAAGGGGGGAAATTGCAATGCCATAAGGTCAGGGCGCAACCACACACACACACACACACACACACACACACACACACACACACACACACACACACGATGCAAACCAGAACAGTCAAATGTTGTTATGAGCAGAAAACAGGTGGTTCTTCAGGTTTTTCTTGAAAGTTTCAAGGGAGGGTGCTTGGCGGAGTGAAAGAGGGAGGAATTCCAGGCTAAAGGACCAGTGTAGGAGAAAGCTCTAGTGCCAACGGTGGAAAGTTTAGTGGTGAATGTGAGGGTAAGAGTGTCAGCTGAAGACCGGAGGGAGCGTGACGGAGTGTAGAGTTGGATCAGTTCAGAAAGGTAGGATGGGGCAGAATCATGCAAACATTTGTAGCAAAGGGTGCAGAATCTGGTCAGAAACAGGAAGCCAGTGCAAGGAGCGGAGTGCAGGAGATATGTGGTCAGACTTTTTCAAGCGTAGGACCAGGCGAGCATCAGTGTTCTGAACACGCTGAAGAGGGCGAATGGATGAAGCAGGGAGGCCAGCCAGGAGAGAGTTACAGTAGTCCAGACGAGACAGAATGAGTGAAGTGACCAGTTTTGACGGTGGCATGAGTGGACAGGTATTTGCGGATAGAAGAGATGCGGCGGAGATGGAAGTGGCAGCACTGAGAAATAAGGGCAAAGTTGTACTAGTCAAACGAGTGAATACACACTGCAGAATTTGACACGGCCCCAAGTTGTACTAGTCAACGAGTGAAGACAACACTGTAGAATGTGACACGGCCCCAAGTTGTACTAGACAACGAGTGCAGACAACACTGTAGAATTTGACACGCCCCAAGTTGTACTAGTCAACGAGTGAAGGCAATACTGTAGGATTTAACACGGCCCCAAGTTGTACTAGACAACGAGTGAAGACAACACTGTAGAATTTGACACGGCCCCAAGTTGTACTCGTCAACGAGTGAAGACACACTGTAGCGTATGCCTTACTTTCGTTTTGCCTTTAGTCTTCTGTTGGCTCATTGCCAACTTGTCAGATTGTGTAACTGTATCTCTGTGTGTGGTGTGTGTGTGTGTGTGTGTGTGTGTGTGTGTGTGTGTGTGTGTAGGTGAAGATGGAACAGGTGGACACCAGGTATCCACCCAGCGGTCTGATTTTGATCGCGTCATGACAGTGGACCCCGCCAGTCACAGCTGCTCCAGTGTTGACTATGCTCTGCGCTTGCCGTCGGCGTACGTCATGTGGGACACCCATATCCAGTGTCCGGGTAAACAACAGGTAGGGAACTCACTGTATCGCCTCACACGTGGTTATATCCAGTCCTTGTGGTTCATGGTGGACAATGGTGATGATGGTACAGATGACGACAACACTGACGATGATGAATGACATCCTTGGATGTATTGACGGTGTGCTCATTATTATCATATGACAAATAGATACTTGGGCCATGTATACCTAGTACATAGTGTATTAGGTACACAGCGTACGTTTTTTTTTTTTCGGTAGAACAACTGGGGAAAAACACCTAGTAGTAGAGTGTTTGTAGTAGTAGTGGTGGTTGTGGTGATGGTGGTAGTAGTAGTAGAAGTGTTTGTAGCAGTAGTGGTGGTGGTGGTAGTAGTTGTAGCAGCAGTGGTGGTTGTAGTAGTAGTAGTTGTTGTAGTAGAAGTAGTAACAGCAGTAGTAGAATTACTAGTAGCAGCAGTAGTAGTAGCAGTAGTAGTAGTAATGTTATATCTCCATCTGTTGTTGTCTGTCCAGCACCATATCTCCAGGTTTGTCGTCCAGTCTTTGTCCTACTTCTGCCCTCTCGTCCTCCTGCCTTCCCAAACACACACATTCATGTTCCCCTAACAGATCGCTTTCTCTCATTGTGTAGAGGGAGAGTTGTAGTGTAGGCGCCGCCCTGACCAGTGTGGGTGTCGGGGACCGTGGGGAGTTCTGGTGGACGCCGCTAGGTGTCCTCCACCTGTACGTCAATGGAGCTGACCAGGGAGTTGCCGCCCGTGATGTGCCTCACCCATGTTACGCCATCTTTGATCTTTGGGCATACTGGAAGAAGGTCAGTGTGTACAGATTGCTCTGTTTGTCAGTTTTGTGTGCATATATCCTATATCATAATCACGTGAACACACACACACACAAACACACACACACACACACACACACACACACACACACACACACACACACACACACACACACACGCGCGCGCGCGCGCGCGCGGTAGGTTTACCATGAGACATAGAATGAGCCCTGGACACAGTACAGTAGACAAAAATATCAACATCTGAATCTGACCGTGTCCTGACGGGCAGGGTGGGTGTGGTGGGTGTTTGGGAGTTTAACGTCCTTTTCCACCACATACGGGTGATATCAAAGACGGGGCAACGATGAAAACGCCAGCATAAAAATTTCGCCCGAGCAGGAATTCGAACTCAGAACCGAGTATTGGAAGTCCAACGCTCTACTATTCGGCCACCCGGGCTCCCCGTCCTGACGGGCAGACAACTCGGGCTTACACTGTGACGAACGCGTTATTTCCCCTGCTTTAGACATAGAAGGTAGGAGACAGTGACTGCTTTCTTGTCACGTCTTTTTCTTTCCTTATTTTTCAGTTTTGTATGTTGTTTTTCTTGGTTTCGGTTATTTCCTTGTATCGTCTGTGTCTGTGTGTTCAGGTGACAGCGCTTCCCGCGAGGACCGTCAACTAATGCTGGACATGCACGTGCACCTCGTCCCACCTTCACCTTCACTTTGTCACGCGTGTGGAGAATATTCCCAAGACAGCACAGTGCCATTATCGGACTGGATGGAGCGAGACATTGTCTATGTTTTGTCTAGTGTCATGGACAGTTTGGTTTTTCATTTGTTGTTTTCCTGTTCATGTTGCTGTAGTATGTAAGTGTTGTATCTCTACAGCCATGTTCACCTTACTTGTTTTCCTGTTCATGTTGCTGTAGTATGTAAGTGTTGTATCTCTACAGCCAGTGTTCACCTTACTTGTTTTCCCTGTTCATGTTGCTGTAGTATGCAAGTGTTGTATCTCTACAGCCAATGTTCACCTTACTTGTTTTTCTGTTCATGTTGCTGTAGGTTGTAAGTGTTGTATCTCTACAGCCAATGTTCATCTTACTTGTTTTCCTGTTCATGTTGCTGTAGTATGTAAGTGTTGTATCTCTACAGCCAATGTTCACCTTACTGGTTGTCCTGTTCATGTTGCTGTAGTTTGTAACTGTTGTATCTCTACAGCCAATGTTCACCTTACTTGTTTTCCTACACCACGGACACCACTTTGACGCCTTGTGACAGTTCATGCGGAACAACATAACAACAACGAGAGACAACAACCACAACTGCTTGTTGCTGTTTCTACACGGGAAACGTTGTACACTTTGTAGAGGATTTTCACTTGTTATCATAGTATTATGTTATGTCTTATAATGAGTATTGCTCGTATGTGATAATGTGTTACCATAGTAAAATGTTTTATGATGATAATATTGCTCGTATATGTTAATGTGTTACAATCGTCGTATGTCTTATGATGATAATATTGCTCGTATAAATTATGATCATGTGTTCGGTGCATCAGTCGATTTATGAAAGATGACATGATAGGAAAACCAATACATGATAACAAACATTGATTATCGTTTTATCCACACATCGCCATTGTCATCGTGATGTCAGTGTGTGGTGGTTATGTTCATCACTACACCCTGTATCTACCTGTCTGTCGTGTACACACTGATTTTCACCCACGTGACCATGGACAAAGATACTGCTTCAAAGCGACCGTGTAGTGGCGCATTGTGTTACAATGAAAAAGAAGTTGGTGGTTTTGCTGTAGACCGACAGTCTTGTTTGACATGTACAGGACAATAATCCCACTCTTTGCTCTTCATGGTGGTAACAACATTCAGTTATCAACCCACACGGTTTACTGACATCAATGTATAATTAGTACTCTTGTGATTGTATCAACTGATATAGTGAATACAAACGTATACTGTGAATAAATTGTAGGCACTTCATATACTCACATATACATCAGTTTGCTATAAACTTTGCAACTGAATAATTTGAGGTTGTGAAAACAGACTTTCTGTGTAAATAGCTTGTAGGTCGAAGGACACAAATACACAGGGCCTCAAAATGCCTATTAGCCTCAGGCACCATAGTCACCCCCAAAATGCTTCAGTCTAGAAACAATTACGTTTACTACCATGAACAGACCATTCAAAGGCACGCACCTGACAGGGGTTTAAAAAAATTTGAATGACTCCTTTCCGCTCAGGTCTCACTGGAATAATGCATGTCTACTTTCTGTTTAGGCCAGAGAGGTAGTTCACATAAATCCGCTTGCCTCACTTGTGTCCGGCCTCTGTGCAAAAAGTCCCAGCTTCACTGGCAGCTTGCCTCTTTTTCTGACCGCCTGCCATGCACATTGACCTATATAACACAAAAATCACGAAAATCACGCTTTTTCATGACAACAAAAATCACTGCAGACTAGCACACTCGCCAAACAGGATACCTCATATAAACATCAAGCATGACCCCCCGGTCATTTTCTGTCCTTACGCCTGTAGACACTTCATATACCTGCATTCACATTGTCTTTAGATGTGTAAATAGGTACACTTGATATACATACATCATGTGAGATGGTTTGTTACAGTGTGACACTTGGCTGACAGAGATTTATACCTGTAGCTATTCAACAATGACAGATGACTTTTATATATCGCGACAGTTGAGAATCCGTCAATGGGATTATTGTCATGTGAATATTGTGTGAAAATAGTCACTTGAAATGTTATACTGTTGATCAATAAACACTTCCATACATACAGAGTTTGACATCGTGTGTTTTGTCGTATAGTTACAATGTGCACTGTTATGTCTGTGTTGACAGTGTGGTTACACTCTATGTAAATACATCTGTACATCGTGTGTTTTGTCTTGTAGTTACAATGTGCACTGTTATGTCTGTGTTGACAGTGTGGTTACACTCTATGTAAACTGATACATCTGTACACCGTGTCTTTTGTCGTGTAGTTACAATGTGCACTGTTATGTCTGTGTTGACAGTGTGGTTACACTCTATGTAAATACATCTGTACATCGTGTGTTTTGTCTTGTAGTTACAATGTGCACTGTTATGTCTGTGTTGACAGTGTGGTTACACTCTATGTAAACTGATACATCTGTACACCGTGTCTTTTGTCGTGTAGTTACAATGTGCACTGTTATGTCTGTGTTGACAGTGTGGTTACACTCTATGTAAATACATCTGTACATCGTGTCTTCTGTCTGGTAGTTACAATGTGCACTGTTATGTCTGTGTTGACTGTGTGGTTACACTCTATGTAAATACATCTGTACATCGTGTCTTTTGTCTTGTAGTTACAATGTGCACTGTTTTGTCTGTGTTGACAGTGTGGTTACACTCTATGTAAATACATCTGTACACCGTGTGTTTTGTCTTGTAGTTACAATGTGCACTGTTATGTCTGTGTTGACAGTGTGGTTACACTCTATGTAAATACATCTGTACATCGTGTGTTTTGTCTTGTAGTTACAATGTGCACTGTTATGTCTGTGTTGACAGTGTGTTTACACTCTATGTAAATACATCTGTACATCGTGTCTTTTGTCTTGTAGTTACAATGTGCACTGTTTTGTCTGTGTTGACAGTGTGGTTACACTCTATGTAAATACATCTGTACACCGTGTCTTTTGTCTTGTAGTTACAATGTGCACTGTTATGTCTGTGTTGACAGTGTGGTTACACTCTATGTAAATACATCTGTACACCGTGTCTTTTGTCTTGAAGTTACAATGTGCACTGTTATGTCTGTGTTGACAGTGTGGTTACACTCTATGTAAATACATCTGTACATCGTGTCTTTTGTCTTGTAGTTACAATGTTATGTCTGTGTTGACAGTGTGGTTACACTCTATGCAAATACATCTGTACATCGTGTTTTGCCTTGTAGTTACAATGTTATGTCTGTGTTGACAGTGTGGTTACACTCTATGTAAATACATCTGTACATCGTGTCTTTTGTCTTGTAGTTACAATGTGCACTGTTATGTCTGTGTTGACAGTGTGGTTACACTCTATGTAAATACATCTGTACATCGTGTGTTTTGTCTTGTAGTTACAATGTGCACTGTTATGTCTGTGTTGACAGTGTGGTTACACTCTATGTAAATACATCTGTACATCGTGTCTTTTGTCTTGTAGTTACAATGTGCACTGTTATGTCTGTGTTGACAGTGTGGTTACACTCTATGCAAATACATCTGTACTTTGTGTCTGTCAACTTTCATACAGTGATATGAATCCACGAAGCAAGCAAGCAAGCAGTCAGTCACTTTACAATCCATCACGTGATATCGTCCATACATTTGTGTAAGTACACGGGGCAGCAACAAATCTTGTATGTATTATAATCAATTACTCAGTCCAGCAGTCACTGATAGGGAGACAGACTTTAATACGGTCACGTGACATGGTGAAACTGTGTCATTTATCCCATCTAGTGTACCTGATGAAAGAAACACCTTTATTGTGAAGTGAACAGAACTACGTCACTGATAGGGAGACAGACTTTGATACGATGACATGGTGAAACAGGTGTCATTTATCCCGGGATTACAATACATACAAGATTTGTTGCTGGGACGATATCACGTGATGGATTTGGTTTCTTTCAGTCATCAGGTACAATAGATAATGATGTACCTGATGACTGAAAGAAGCACCTTTGTTTTGAACCCAGAAATATACGTCAACCCGCGCACTTTTTTTTTTTTTTTTTGGGGGGGGGGGGGGGGGGCACAACCACAACAACTGAATCATGTTACACTTTCATTCACAGTACTTCTAGCTATCTATACCGGTCTTCACTATCTGAAGTTGGCGCTGTTTACACCACGTGACCCCGTATCTGTGACGTCACTACCGTCTGCGGGGCGGTGACGGACGGAGCACATCAAGACAGGACCAGCAGTGACAGTGTGAGGGACAGTGAACAACTACACACTAACTACACGCGTGTCACACAGCTCCTTGTCAACCCGTGAGTCACAATCTTGACTGTGTGTCGGCTTTTACACAGCAACGTAGTGTTGATGAGTGTGTGAGGTGAGGTGGTTGTGTGAGTGGGGAACCCCGTCACGGCCGGCTACTTTCGGTTGTGACTGACAGCACAACACTCGGTCTGTCAGTCTCTCGGTATGCGGCTTACTTCACAAACCTGTTCACGATGTGATGGAAGTGTGTGTGTGTTGTGATTGTGTAATCGTGGTGTCGTTGTTTCATCCGTGTTGTTACCGTGTCACTGGTGTGTGTATGGTGTGTCAAGTCGTGTGTTGTGACATTCTCACTTCCGCCTTCCTGTTTCGATTAGGGTACCGAGGACACAAATCTTGCCATCCGTGTTGTTACCGTGTCACTGGTGTGTGTATGGTGTCTTGTGTCAGTGTTGTGACATTCTCACTTCCGCCTTCCTCAGTGTAGTTTCGATTAAGGTACAGGGGACATAAATCTTGCCATCCGGCGTGTTGTTACCGTGTCACTGGTGTGTGTGTGTGTGTGTGTGTGTGTGTGTGTGTGTGTGTGTGTGTGTGTGTGTGTGTGTTGTGACATTCTCGCTTCCGCGTTCCTCAGTGTTTCAGTAAAGGTGCAGGGGGACACAAACCGTGCCGTTACTTTTCTCACACTAACATGCTTACCTCCCTGAAAGGTTTCCTGTCTATTCCGGACGTGAACACGTTCAGTTGTTGGTTTGCACATTTTCGGAAAATAATACTTTGATCTATAACGTTTCTAATGATAAACCAGTTTATAATCAACACTCAAAACTGGCAAAACAAATTTTCATCTCTAACTACGAATCCCCGTCACCTCGGGAAAACTACAGTGATGTCACTGACGCGTCACACAGTACTGAAAGCTATAATGTTGTAGAAAACTACAGTGATGTCACTGACGCGTCACACATTACTGAAAGCTATAATGTTGTAGAAGGATCTTCTCGTCTGCTTCACGTTATAATGTACCGCATATCAAACTTCCCACATCATTCTGATCGTCACACCGTGACACTTTGGTCAATAGCTGAACATCTGATAAAACGAGATAAAATCAAAGATCTTGGAAACATAAATCTGATTCCAAGGTCTTTGATAAAATCACGACAAACCATACTTCTAATCATTGTTTGTACTCTGTATAAGCACCGAGTCCTACCTCAATGGTTATCAGCTTCAACAACTTGTTTGTCACAGCTTGTTCCATCAGACGTCTACACAGAAACATGGCGACTGCTTCCCCATCCGTAGAAGCAGGCGACATGGAGTGTCCTGTATGTCACGAGGAGTTCTCCCAGCCGAAAATCTTGCCGTGCGCACACCTCCTGTGTCGTGACTGTCTGGTCACGTGGCTCAAGTCGGAAGGCGAGGCTGAGTGTCCGTTATGCCGCTGCGCCATCGTGGCGGCCAGTGAGCGAGGGAGCAAGAGTTGTGAGGAGGTGGCGGACGGGCTGCCCACTGACCTGGCCATGTCCGCCTTGGTGGACAGCGCTCGGACACTCAGAGACACTCACACGTGTCAGGTTGGTTTCCTTGTTGTTTTAGTGTGTCACGTACATAGATCTTACACGATTAGTTGGAGTGGTTTACCACAAAAGAAACCACTCGATGTTTCAATTTTTTTGCCGTAGCTACCGAGCCTCCGGCGAGGTAGCGGCTACAGTACGGCAAAAATTTAAACATCGAGTGGTTTCTTTGGTAGTAAACCACGAAAGCTCACCATATAAGCTGTTTATACCACGAGCATTCAGACTCTTACCTCTAGTAGCATACATTTTCGGCGACATTTTATTTTTCTGGTTGTGTGACTAGTGACACTAGTGTACCATCTCAACATTCTGCACTGATTTGTCAGAAAATGATGCGTATGGCGGGCGGTTGAAACGGCTTGATGTGAAGAAAGAAAATCATTGAAATCATGTGCACATGTACTTGTATCTTTATCTTTACAGTAACACAAAGAAATGATGATCGCCTAGACGTGCCTTCTTTGTAAAGTAGTGCAACAAGGACAGCAGTTCCCACATTGTGATCATTGGGTTTTTTGTTTTTTTTAACTCCTAAAGGTTCATGAATGTTCGGCGTTTTCCCATTTTCCGACATCCCTTCCAAATTCCACAGCTTGTGAAACACACAACACATCTTCAATGCTATCGTGTTGCACAGCTTATAAAAGATATTTTAAGAAAACTTTCAAGTCAGTAGACTGTAGATAAAGTGGAATATTTGTGACTGACAGTTTGAGTCTCTGAATGACATTGGACTTTTTCTTTTCTCTTTCTTTTTGTTATTGTTGTTGTTGTTGCTAAGGTTGAGCTTCTTGCGAACGATGAACCAACTATGAAGAAAATGTTTTTACTGTTACATGTATAAACACCTGCGTGTATTGCAATGATGGACGTGCATATTTGGAACATATCCATGTTTCTGTACTGTATTACAATGATGGACGTGCATATTTGGAACATATCCATGTTTCTGTACTGTATTACAATGATGGACGTGCATATTTGGAACATATCCATGTTTCTGTACTGGGTCCTTTATACTGCTACATGTATAAACAGCTACGTGTATTACAATGATGGACGTGCATATTTGGAACATATCCATGTTTCTGTACTGTATTACAATGATGGACGTGCATATTTGGAACATATCCATGTTTCTGTACTGTATTACAATGATGGACGTGCATATTTGGAACATATCCATGTTTCTGTACTGGGTCCTTTATACTGCTACATGTATAAACACCTGCGTGTATTACAATGATGGACGTGCATATTTGGAACATATCCATGTTTCTGTACTGGGTCCTTTAATCTGCTCACAAGTAGTTGGTAAACAACCCTTCCACTGACCGCTTTCCACTAACGGCTGCAGAATATTTTCACCACATCTTAAAGATCTAAGCTCCCAGCAAAAAGCTTTTTCTGAAATGTGAAAAAAAATTTACAGAGTCGACCGTGCAAGCACAGTCAACTCTCTCACAATTGCAGAGTTCACACAGTGTCCAAAAACCGCGACAAAACCGTCCGAAAAACTGCCCCCACTTCCTGTCGGGGTCCGTCCACGCTACTGTGCACATCACCAACAGACACCGACCCATTTACAACAATTGGAAAAAAAATTCTTTTTACCGGTGTCTCAAAAATTGAAACGAATTTGTTGCAAATGGACAAGTTACATTTTGGAAAAAAAAAAAAAAAAAAGCAGACAAACAAAAAACACAATTGTCCAGAAATAAAGTGAATTAGCCGAATATCGGACGTCACTAAAACTAAACGTGCGGTTCGAAAACAACATACTCTTTACGTCATTTGTGAAATGTGAGGCTTAGATCCCTAGCTCACGTCGACAAAAGACTATTTCCATGTAGCATTGGTAGTGGAAAAGACCATCTTTATTCTGGTTACAATTTTACAGTACGTGAACCCTTGAGAGCTTTATTCACAGCAAATTTGTGGAATTCTGCTTTTGTTTGATCTCGCAGGTTTGTCTCAATGTGCCGGCTGTCTCCATCTGTCTCAACTGTGGTGATCTCATGTGTCAGTCATGTGCCACATTTCATCTGAGAATGTCTATTTCACGTCACCACACTACAGCAGACCTGAGCTCGCTGACTGCAGAACGTCTGGCCGCCAGTCGCCCCGCACTTTGTTCAGCTCACAATGATAAGACTTGTGAACTCTACTGTCCCACACACGGCATGTCCATCTGTAGTCTGTGTGCCGCAGCCAAGCACCGCGCATGTCCGGAAGTGACGGAGCTGGAAGAGAAAGTGAAGGAGGCGCAAGCGGTTCTGTCCGAGCTGGCGGCCATGTTGAGTGCGGGAGAGAGCGAGCTGGAGCGAGCCATGAGCGAGTTGGACCAGCACCTGATACAGACGGAGAAAAACACACAGAGCGCCCTGGCCGACATAGACGCTGCCTGTGACCGTCTGCAGAAGTGCGTTGAGGCGTGTCGGCGCCGCTTGAAGGAACTGGCCCTGGCCGCCAAGTCGGACGTAGCGGCGGCTGTCAATGGTGGAAAGAGCGTCCTTGTGGAACGACGCGGTAAGCTGACGTCACATAAACGCCTGGTGGAACGAGCCAAGATGACGTCACCACGCTCTTCTGTCGGCGACATGTCGACCACGCTGAAGTCCCGTGTAAATGACCTTGACCGCAGCACTGACCTGCCAGCAAATGCCAAGGTCATCACCAAGGCGACACTGACCATTGACGCTCATGCGCTGGCCCGGATAGAAAAAGAACTTACGGAACTAGGAAAGGTGGATGTTGTCAATGCTTCAGTGAGTGTACAGGTGGGTGTGTTGTATCAGTACTACAGTGAGTGTACAGGTGGGTGTGTTGTATCAGTACTACAGTGAGTGTGCAGGTGGGTGTGTTGTATCAGTACTACAGTGAGTGTACAGGTGGGTGTGTTGTATCAGTACTACAGTGAGTGTACAGGTGGGTTTGTTGTATCAGTACTACAGTGAGTGTACAGGTGGGTGTGTTGTATCAGTACTACAGGTATCGGTTATTCAGTGAGTGCATAGGAGGGTTCTGTATCACAGACCCACCCTTGGAAGGAAGAGAATGTTGGTGGGTATGAATACTTTAAGTGTGTGGGGGGGGGGGAGGGGGGAGGGTAGGATGTATTGGCTCATGATTGTAAGAGTGCAGGTGATAATTATGAGAGCTACACAGTACAGTTGTCAACAGCAGCACGTTGAACGTGTCCGTTATTGTGCACGGTCATGTTGCTGCACGGTGATGTTCGTTGTGAATCTCTTGCTGTGTGTTTCAGCCCCAGCCCCTACCAGTAACTGTATGGCGTTTCCATGGTAACCACGGGCAGCACATCACCCTGAGTAACAACCAGCAGACGGCGGAGAGGACTGGGGTTCGGGGTTACGGAGTGGTTGTGTCGTGTGAACAGATGGTGGCCAACAGGCTCTATGAGGTGGGAAACTGTTTTCAGAATACATGTCAGTGACAAGTATATCAATTACATACTCAAGTGGAAACTGGTCTGTGAGCGAATATCGGATTTATAGAAGTATCGTAGCATTGTTTAGGATAAACTCGTGTAGTACAGGCGTCAGTGTTTGTGGTTTTTCTGTAAACTCCACAGAGACATTCGAATGTAATACGCTGATGTCTGCTGGCTGTGTGAACGAGAATTTGACACGGCCCCAAGTTAATAATAATAATGACAGTACTTATATAGCGCTATAACCTATTGGTTGATAACAGTTCTAAGCGCTGAAAAAAAGTATACAAAAATAGGGGGAAAATTGCAATGCCATAAGATCAGGGCGCAACCACACACACACACACACACACACACACACACACACACACACACACACACACACACGATGCAAACCAGAACAGTCAAATGTTGTTATGAGCAGAAAACAGGTGAGTCTTCAGGTTTTTCTTGAAAGTTTCAAGGGAGGGTGCTTGGCGGAGTGAAAGAGGGAGCGAATTCCAGGCTAAAGGACCAGTGTAGGAGAAAGCTCTAGTGCCAACGGTGGAAAGTTTAGTGCGGTGAATGTTGAGGGTAAGAGTGTCAGCTGAAGACCGGAGGGAGCGTGACGGAGTGTAGAGTTGGATCAGTTCAGAAAGGTAGGATGGGGCAGAATCATGCAAACATTTGTAGCAAAGGGTGCAGCATCCTGTCAGAAACAGGAAGCCAGTGCAAGGAGCGGAGTGCAGGAGAGATGTGGTCAGACTTTTTCAAGCGTATGACTAGGCGAGCAGCAATGTACTGCATACGCTGCAGAAGGTAAAAGGATGAAACAGTGAGGCCAGCCAGGAGAGAGTTACAGTAGTCCAGACGAGACAGAATGAGTGAAGTGACCAGTTTGACGGTGGCATGAGTGGACAGGTATTTGCGGATAGAAGAGATGCGGCGGAGATGGAAGTGGCAGCACTGAGAAATAAGGGCAAAGTTGTACTCGTCAACGAGTGAAGACAATACTGTAGGATTTGACACGGCCCCAAGTTGTACTAGACAACGAGTGAAGACAACACTGTAGGGTTTGACACGGCCCCAAGTTGTACTAGACAACGAGTGAAGACAACACTGTAGGATTTGACACGGCCGCAGGTTGTACTAGACAACGAGTGAAGACAACACTGTAGAATTTGACACGGCCCCAAGTTGTACTAGTCAACGAGTGAAGACAACACTGTAGGATTTGACACGGCCCCAAGTTGTACTAGACAACGAGTGAAGACAACACTGTAGGATTTGACACGGCCCCAAGTTGTACTAGACAACGAGTGAAGACAACACTGTAGAATTTGACACGGCCCCAAGTTGTACTAGTCAACGAGTGAAGACAACACTGTAGAATTTGACACGGCCCCAAGTTGTACTAGTCAACGAGTGAAGACAACACTGTAGCATATGCCTTACTTTCGCTTTGCCTTTAGTCTTCTGTTGGCTCATTGCCAACTTGTCAGATTGAGTAACTCTGTGTGTGTGTGTGTGTGTGTGTGTGTGTGTGTGTGTGCGTGTGTGTGTGTGTGTGTGTGTGTGTAGGTGAAGCTGGAACAGGTGTACACCAGGTATCCACCCAGCGGTTACATTTTCATGGGCGTCATGACAGTGGACCCCGCCAGTCAGGGCTGCTCCAGTGTTTACCGTGCTCTGAACTTGCCGTCGGCGTACGTCATGTGGGACACCCATATCAAGTGTCCGGGTAAACAACAGGTAGGGAACTCACTGTATCGCCTCACACGTGGTTTATCCAGTCCTTGTGGTTCATGGTGGACAATGGTGATGATGATACAGATGATGACGACCATGACGATGATGAATGACATCACTGGATGTATTGACAGTGTGCTCATTATCATCATATGACAAATAGATATTCAGCCATGAGTACATTCCATATGTTTTGTTAGTTACAACGCTTTTTTTTAAAAAGAAAAACAACAGATAAA
>JACVVK020000012.1:130000-292500 GCA_018292915.2 Batillaria attramentaria
CGAACCCACGCTTCATCGCCATGACATTGGTGACGGCCGTTCAGTAGCGCATCGGCTAAATCCGACGCGCTACCTATTAGATCACCCCTAATAATAATAATAATTCGTAATATGAATAGTCTCGCGTGTTTAGATGTATGAACAGCCTGTAGACACTTGATATACATACATTCACATTGTGTTTAGATGTGTAAATAGGTTGTAGACACTTGACGTACATACATACACAATGTGTTTAGATGTGTAAATAGCCTGTAGACACTTGATATACCTACATTCACATGGTGTTTAGATGTGTAAATAGATTGTAGACACTTGATATACATACATTCACATTGTGTTTAGATGTGTAAATAGGTTGTAGACACTTGATATACATACATTCACATTGTGTTTAGATGTGTAAATAGGTTGTAGACACTTGATATACATACATTCACATTGTGTTTAGATGTGTAAATAGGTTGTAGACACTTGATATACATACATACACATTGTGTTTAGATGTGTAAATAGGTTGTAGACACTTGATATACGTACATACACATTGTGTTTAGATGTGTAAATAGGTTGTAGACACTTGATATACGTACATTCACATTGTGTTTAGATGTGTAAATAGCTTGTAGACACTTGATATACATACATTCACATTGTGTTTAGATGTGTAAATAGGTTGTAGACACTTGATATACATACATTCACATTGTGTTTAGATGTGTAAATAGCCTGTAGACATTTGATATACATACATTCACATTGTGTTTAGATGTGTAAATAGGTTGTAGACACTTGATATACATACATTCACATTGTCTTTAGATGTGTAAATAGGATGTAGACACTTGATATACATACATTCACATTGTGTTTAGATGTGTAAATAGGTTGTAGACACTTGATATACATACATTCACATTGTCTTTAGATGTGTAAATAGGATGTAGACACTTGATATACATACATTCACATTGTGTTTAGATGTGCAAATAGCCTGTAGACACTTGATATACATACATTCACATTGTGTTTAGATGTGTAAATAGCCTGTAGACACTTGATATACATACATTCACATTGTGTTTAGATGTGTAAATAGCCTGTAGACACTTGATATACATACATTCACATTGTGTTTAGATGTGCAAATAGCCTGTAGACACTTGATATACATACATTCACATTGTGTTTAGATGTGTAAATAGGTTGTAGACACTTGATATACATACATTCACATTGTGTTTAGATGTGTAAATAGGTTGTAGACACTTGATATACGTACATTCACATTGTGTTTAGATGTGTAATTAGGTTGTAGACACTTGATATACGTACATTCACATTGTGTTTAGATGTGTAAATAGCTTGTAGACACTTGATATACATACATTCACATTGTCTTTAGATGTGTAAATAGCCTGTAGACACTTGATATACATACATTCACATTGTGTTTAGATGTGTAAATAGCCTGTAGACACTTGATATACATACATTCACATTGTGTTTAGATGTGTAAATAGGTTGTAGACACTTGATATACCTACATTCACATTGTGTTTAGATGTGTAAATAGGTTGTAGACACATGATATACCTACATTCACATTGTGTTTAGATGTGTAAATAGGTTGTAGACACTTGATATACCTACATTCACATTGTGTTTAGATGTGTAAATAGGTTGTAGACACTTGATATACCTACATTCACATTGTGTTTAGATGTGTAAATAGGTTGTAGACACTTGATATACATACATTCACATTGTGTTTAGATGTGTAAATAGGTTGTAGACACTTGATATACATACATTCACATTGTGTTTAGATGTGTAGAGATGGTTTGTTACAGTGTGACACTTGATTGACAGAGATTTATACCTGTAGCTATTCAACAATGACAGATGACTTTTATATGTCGCGACAGTTGAGAATCAGTCAATGGGATTATTGTCATGTGATTGATGTGTGAAAATAGTCACTTTAAATGTTATATTGTTGATCAATAAACGCTTCCATACATACAGAGTTTGACATCGCGTCTGTAAAGTTGATTGAGGGTTGCGTGATGTACGCAGGGTTCGTATGACCTCGGGTGAGGGGAATGATCACCAGGCAACACCAGGTTGTAGTGTATAATACAGCAGCTCTTTATTCAAGGGGTTTCCTGAAGTAAACAGACTGGAGTAACAGATGTGAGTAACATCATTCAGCCAAGTTCTCAAGTGAATGTCGCTAGCTTGAGAATTTCTGACTACAATTTAAACTACAGTGGACTCCACTTATAAGGACCTCCGATATAAGAACCATCGCTTATAGGGACACCCCAAAGCAGGTCCCTGCCAAAGTTGTTCTTTGTGATCACTTATTAAAACTCGCATAGAAGAACCCTCTGATATAGGGTTCATCGCTTATATGGACAGCACTTGCTAGGTCCCCACATCAAACTTTCCTCGGATATAAGAACCGCAAGTAGGAATGATCATTTCTAGGAAGTCTGCGATTATTCTATTTTTGGAACCCTCGCTTGTAAAGACACCATCTGCTTGTTCCCAACACGACCTCCCCTCGGATATAAGAACCGAAAGTAGAAGTTATATGCTAGGTTCATTTTCGTTTCGTTTCATTTCCAAGAAACATTAATTCTTCTACAAGATGGCGGAGCGTAAGAGAAAGGCATTGTCTCTCGAACAAAAAATCGAAATAATTAGAGAGGTCGAGCGTAACCCTCAGAAAAGCAAAAATCTCATCGCTGATGAAATGAAAGTTCCGAGGGCGACTTTGCTCAACATCGTAAGAGAAAAAGCCAAATACGTTGGGCAGTTTGAAATAAATTTCCTTGTATCCTTGTATTCTTTAAAGTCATTTTGTCAAAATGTGATCGTAACTCTCTCTCTCTCTCATTTTCATTAAGACAGCTATTGTTACATAACTTCTAGAGTTATTTGCATTAAATTTATGTTTCACGTACGCAAAAGAAGTAAACTACAGTACTCCTCGCTTAAGGTGACCCCCCACGGGACCAAAAATGTTTTTGATCTTATCCGAGGGGCACGCTAAACAGTCCTCTGATAAGATCAACTACCAGTAAAAAACTTGATCTTATCCGAGGAGCTCAATATTTGGCGATTATGTCATTTTTTTAAATTTTAGACCGAAAGACTTTCCGCCAAAATATGTAATTCTACACACACACACACACACACACACACACACACACACACACACACACACACACACAAGCACAAACGAACGCAAATGCATATACCCCCCCCCCCCACCCCCCACCCCCCTTTTTATTTTTTTTCCGAACCCTGTGGATCGCCCCTGTTGAGGGATGGTTGCACTGATGTTTCGTGAACAGCAAAAGTACTTCAACTTGCCTTCCGACTAAGCCTAGAAATTAACCAGGTCTCTCGCTCTCCCCCCCCCCCCTCCCCTCCCTCCCTTTCTAACAACATAAGTATCACCACCACCACCATCATATCGCCACATTGCTCCCTGCATTCCAGCTCTTATATCACAAAGATTGTACCAATTTCTAGATCTAAAAGGACCCTGAACGAAATAAGAAATCTTTTGTAAGTATACTCATCTGCGGTAAACTATCTTTATCGTCAGTTCATCAAAAACAAGCCCCCCCCCCCCCCCCCCCCTTTCAGTTTCCATTTTCATTCTTTGGGTATCATCTCGTGGAATAAAAATGAAATAAAAATTCGTCTGTTTCGTCTTCGCCTTGCAGTGCAAATCCGGGTGTTTCCAAGGGAAGCCACTCTCATCACATGGATTTCATCTTAAGCGGTAGTCTTCTCCATTTGGGAACCAAAACGGGGGTGACGTAATCCGAGGTTTTCCCTTATCCGAGGTGACGCTAAGCGAGGAATTCTAAATGGTACAAAGAAGGCTTTTGGCCGGGACCAACAACCTGATTGATCTTATCAGAGGTGTGACCTTAAACGGTATAGTGACGTTAAGCGAGGAGTACTGTATATTGCATCGAGATCAAGCCAACCAACAAGTTCCACTTCATTGACGCAAAGGCTTAAACAAGCAAGAGATTGCCGTGCACACACACACACACACACACACACACACACACGCACGCACGCACGCACACAGACCATTAGAGGTCGATATACGACTCTTTTTAGCTTGTCCACAATATTTTCTTCTTTCCTTGGTTATAAGGACACACACTAGCACAACTGACCTTATATCCGAGGTATGCTTATAAGATCCCTCGCTTATAAGGACACCCAAATGCTGGCCCCGGCGCTGTTCTTAAATCCGAAGTCCACTGTACATGTACATCTTACTCCGATTGGTCAGCCAGTAACTGTTGTTTATGGTCTGCTGCACACTGAGCTTTTACTCACACACACAAGCACTGAATAGTTACACACACGTGTACTGGCTCACACACAGACACACCCCCAGATATTCACACAGTCAGGCAAGCAAGAGCACACACACACACACACACACACACTGCTACCTTACACACGCTATTTCTATCTGTCTAATCCGGTCTTCACTATCTGAAGTTGGCGCTGTTTACACCACGTGACCCCGTATCTGTGACGTCACTACCGTCTGCGGGGCGGTGACGGACGGAGCACAGTGTGAGGGACAGTGAACAACTACACACTAACTACACGCGTGTCACACAGCTCCTTGTCAACCCGTGAGTCACAATCTTGACTGTGTGTCGGCTTTTACACAGCAACGTAGTGTTGATGAGTGTGTGAGGTGAGGTGGTTGTGTGAGTGGGGAACCCCGTCACGGCCGGCTACTTTCGGTTGTGACTGACAGCACAACACTCGGTCTGTCAGTCTCTCGGTATGCGGCTTACTTCACAAACCTGTTCACGATGAGACGGAAGTGTGTGAGTGTTGTGATTGTGTAATCGTGGTGTCATTGTTTGATCCGTGTTGTTACCGTGTCACTGGTGTGTGTATGGTGTGTTGTGTGTTGTGACATTCTCACTTCCGCCTTCCTGTTTCGATTAGGGTCGGTACCGAGGACACAAATCTTGCCATCCGTGTTCTTACCGTGTCACTGGTGTGTGTGTGTGTGTGTGTGTGTGTGTGTGTGTGTGTGTGTGTGTGTTGACATTCTCGCTTCCGCGTTCCTCACTGTTTCAGTAAAGGTGTAGGGGACACAAACCGTGCCGTTACTTTTCTCATACTAACATGCTTACCTCTCTGAAAGGTTTCCTGTCTATTCCGGACGTGAACACGTTCAGTTGTTTGTTTGCATATTTTCGGAAAATAATAATTTGATATTTAACGTTTCTAATGATAAACCAGTTTACAATCAACACTCAAAACTGGCAAAACAAATTTTCATCTCTAACTACGAATCCCCGTCACCTCGGAAAAACTACAGTGATGTCACTGACGCGTCACACAGTACTGAAAGCTATAATGTTGTAGAAAACTACAGTGATGTCACTGACGCGTCACACAGTACTGAAAGCTATAATGTTGTAGAAGGATCTTCTCGTCTGCTTCACGTTATAATGTACCGCATATCAAACTTCCCACATCATTCTGATCGTCACACCAAAGACCTTGGAATCAGAAAGACGCGTCACTCCTGCCCTCGTAAGAGAGACATATAGCGGGACAACGCGAAGAGTTGTCTGCCCGCATTAGCGCGCATCCTAGATCGTGCCCCTATAGTGACAGCATGGCGGAAAGTGGAAAGCGATCACAAAAGCCGGGCTTGCAATTGTGTTCTGCTCCGAATTGTTCAAATAACAGACAAATATAAACGGGGAAATACTTCTTTTGGTATTCCTGTTGAAAAACAACCATTTTCCCCCCGCTTTCTTGTTAAAAAAAAAAAAAAAAAAGACCTCAAGTGGTACGTGTGCATGCAGTGTAAACAAACAGTTAACACACGCGGCTGACGCAGATACAGCGTACTTTTTTTTCGGACAACTTTACACATCACGGTGACTTAAACTGTGCTAGCGGCTAGCTGCATCACACACACACACACACACACACACACACACACACACACACACACACACAGAGTTGTCACTCATACGTCGGCAGGTACGTTCATCGGCACTTTTTCCAGTTCACATACTGTTGGGGGGAAATCTGTAGGTATGTACAAAACTCTTTTCTAAAAAAATCAAGAGGTTTGCATGCAGTGTAAACAATCAGCAGTAAACACACGTGGCAGGCGCAGACATCAGGTTTTGGTGTTGTTTTTGTTGTTTTGTTGGCGGTGGTGTATTAGTTTTAACTTTACAAATAACGTTGACTTGACCTGTGCTAGCGGCAAGTTGCGCGCGCGCGCGCGCGCACACACACACACACACACACACACACACACACACACACACAGAACAAAATTAAATCATCCGGCTGAACTTCATTCTATCCATTGTAAAACCATATCACAACACAGATTCTGCTGGATCGTCGGTCGCAGATATGATTAATGCTGAGAGCAGGAAGTATTCAGCGGATGCGTGCGTGCCATCTTTGGATCTCTCGCACAGCTATTCGATCTTTCTGTGTTCCGTACTAGTTTTACTTGAACACTGACATCGAACGAAATGCACTACACAGCAGTGAAAGCCAAACTAGATCTTGTTCGTTCTCGGGAACTTTGAAAATACTTATGTTTTCCATAGGCCTAAAACACATGCGAAATATATGGGGGAGACCACCTGTCAGTCGCTGACATCTTCGTTTTTGTTTATTTCGTTAAGATGTTTTACGGCGGGTAGTGTAGGGTTGGGTCAAACCTGAAACAGAGAATGTTTACAAGCATACGGATTCTATACTAAATTTATGCCAGTCACGTGTCGTGGATGGGGCGATTTTGGTTTTCACGTGTGATACTGTGTGTTAGGTTTGGGAGAAAACATAATCTTGGCTCCAACTTCGATACCGATCTTGGCTCCAACTTCGATATCGTAGGCATACCTACCTCTTTTTTTCAAGGGGGAAATCTAAAGAAAGGTTTTCCCGTTCCTGGTGTTCGCTTCTGACAGCAATTCGGCGCTGCACACCATTGCACGCCCGAATTTTTGGTTTCTGGCTTTCTGCCATACTGCCATTACTGCGTAGATCTGCGGGATGCGCGCTAATGCGCGCAGACAGCTCTTACGCGTTGTCCCTCAAAGGGAGGTAAGTGAACTATCTTTATGTTTCCAAGATCTTTGGTCACACACTTTGGTCAATAGCTGAACATCTGACAAAAAGAGATAAAATCATGACAAACCATACTTCTAATCATTGTCTGTACTCAGTATAAGCACCGAGTCCTACCTCAATGTTTATCAGCTTCAACAACTTGTTTGTCACAGCTTGTTCCATCAGACGTCCACACAGAAACATGGCGACTGCTTCCCCATCCGTAGAAGCAAGCGACATGGAGTGTCCTGTATGTCACGAGGAGTTCTCCCAGCCGAAAATCTTGCCGTGCGCACACCTCCTGTGTCGTGACTGTCTGGTCACGTGGCTCAAGTCGGAAGGCGAGGCTGAGTGTCCGTTATGCCGCTGCGCCATCGTGGCGGCCAGTGAGCGAGGTAGCAAGAGTTGTGAGGAGGTGGCGGACGGGCTGCCCACTGACCTGGCCATGTCCGCCTTGGTGGACAGCGCTCGGACACTCAGAGACACTCACACGTGTCAGGTTGGTTTTCTGATTTTATCTTTCATGCTTTTTGTTTCTTTCTTCAAGTTCCTTCTTTGGTGGGTCACTCAAAGTCAAAACTATTATGATTTTATTATTTAACTGGTTTTGCTCAGTCACATGTGATGGGCATTTCCATTTCTTAATCTTTGTATCTGTCTAGACAGTAGCAAAAAACAAATAGTTTGACGTAAATCCAGACACTGACTTTGTGAAAGTAATGGAAAGACGACAGAAAATCCGACACATACTGCCTACTTCCATTTAAAATTACAGCACATCCATATCATTGTGTTAATTTGTATTGCTAAATCTCACAGGTTTGTCTCAATGTGCCGGCTGTCTCCATCTGTCTCAACTGTGGGGATGTCATGTGTCGCGCATGCGTTACTGGTCACCTAAGAATGTCGATGGCGCGTCAGCACACTACAGCAGACCTGAGCTCGCTGACTGCAGAACGTCTGGCCGCCAGTCGCCCCGCACTTTGTTCAGCTCACAATGATGAACCGTGCAAGTTGTTCTGTCCCACACACGGCGTTTCCATCTGTCATCTGTGTGCCGCAGCCAAGCACCGCGCATGTCCGGAAGTGACGGAACTGGAAGAGAAAGTGAAGGAGGCGCAAGCGGTTCTGTCCGAGCTGGCGGCCGTGTTGAGTGCGGGAGAGAGCGAGCTGGAGCGAGCCATGAGCGAGTTGGACCAGCACCTGATACAGACGGAGAAAAACACACAGAGCGCCCTGGCCGACATAGACGCTGCCTGTGACCGTCTGCAGAGGTGCGTTGAGGCGTGTCGGCGCCGCTTGAAGGAACTGGCCCTGGCCGCCAAGTCGGACGTAGCGGCGGCTGTCCATGGTGGAAAGAGCGTCCTTGTGGAACGACGCGGTAAGCTGACGTCACATAAACGCCTGGTGGAACGAGCCAAGATGACGTCACCACGCTCTTCTGTGGGCGACATGTCGACCACGCTGAAGTCCCGTGTGAATGACCTTGACCGCAGCTCCGACCTGCCAGTAAATGCCAAGGTCATCACCATGGCGACACTTATGATTGACCCTCAGGCGCTGGCCCGGGTAGAAAAAGAACTTGCGGAACTGGGAAACGTGGATGTTGTCAATGCTTCAGTGAGTGTACAGGTGGGTGTGTTGTATCAGTACTACAGTGAGTGTACAGGTGGGTTTGTTGTATCAGTACTACAGTGAGTGTACAGGTGGGTTTGTTGTATCAGTACTACAGTGAGTGTACAGGTGGGTTTGTTGTATCAGTACTACAGTGAGTATACAGGTGGGATTGTTGTATCAGTACTACAGTGAGTGTACAGGTGGGTTTGTTGTATCAGTACTACAGTGAGTGTACAGGTGGGATTGTTGTATCAGTACTACAGTGAGTGTACAGGTGGGTTTGTTGTGTCAGTACTACAGTGAGTGTACAGGTGGGATTGTTGTATCAGTACTACAGTGAGTGTACAGGTGGGTGTGTTGTATCAGTACTACAGTGAGTATACAGGTGGGATTGTTGTATCAGTACTAGTACTACAGTGAGTGTACAGGTGGGTTTGTTGTATCAGTACTACAGTGAGTGTACAGGTGGGTGTGTTGTATCAGTACTACAGTGAGTGTACAGGTGGGTGTGTTGTATCAGTACTACAGTGAGTGTACAGGTGGGTTTGTTGTATCAGTACTACAGGTATCGGTTATTCAGTGAGTGCATAGGAGGGTTCAGTTGTTGTATCACAGACCCACCCTTGGAAGGAAGAGAATGTTGGTGGGTATGGATATTTTAAGTGTGTGTGTGGGGGGGGGGGGGGGGGGGAGGGGGGTAGGATGTATTGGCTCATGATTGTAAGAGTGCAGGTGATAATTATGAGAGCTACACAGCGGTACAGTTGTCAACAGCAGCACGTTGAACGTGTCCGTTATTGTGCACGGTCATGTTGTGCACGGTCATGTTGTGCACGGTCATGTTCGTTGTGAATCTCTTGTTGTGTGTTTCAGCCCCAGCCCCCACCAGGAACTGTATGGCGTTTCCATGGTAACCACGGGCAGCACATCACCTTTAGTAACAACCAGCAGACGGCGGAGAGGACTGGGGATTGGGGTTACGGAGTGGTTGTGTCGTGTGAACAGATGGTGGCCAACAGGCTCTATGAGGTGGGAAACTGTTTTCAGAATACATGTCAGTGACAAGTATATCAATTACATACTCAAGTGGAAACTGGTCTGTGAGCGAATATCGGATTTACAGAAGTATCTTAGCATTGTTTAGGATAAACTCGTGTAGTACAGGCGTCAGTGTTTGTGGTTTTTCTGTAAACTCCACAGAGACATTCGAATGTAATACGCTGATGTCTGCTGGCTGTGTGAACGAGAATTTGACACGGCCCCAAGTTAATAATAATAATGACAGTACTTATATAGCGCTATAACCTATTGGTTGATAACAGTTCTAAGCACTGAAAAAAGGTATACAAAAATAGGGGGGAAAATTGCAATGCCATAAGGTCAGGGCGCAACCACACACACACACACACACACACACACACACACACACACACACACACACACACGATGCAAACCAGAACAGTCAAATGTTGTTATGAGCAGAAAACAGGTGGGTCTTCAGGTTTTTCTTGAAAGTTTCAAGGGAGAGTGCTTGGCGGAGTGAAAGAGGGAGCGAATTCCAGGCTAAAGGACCAGTGTAGGAGAAAGCTCTAGTGCCAACGGTGGAAAGTTTAGTGCGGTGAATGTTGAGGGTAAGAGTGTCAGCTGAAGACCGGAGGGAGCGTGACGGAGTGTAGAGTTGGATCAGTTCAGAAAGGTAGGATGGGGCAGAATCATGCAAACATTTGTAGCAAAGGGTGCAGAATCCTGTCAGAAACAGGAAGCCAGTGCAAGGAGCGGAGTGCAGGAGAGATGTGGTCAGACTTTTTCAAGCGTATGACTAGGCGAGCAGCAATGTTCTGAATACGCTGCAGAAGGTAAATGGGTGAAACATGGAGGCCAGCCAGGAGAGAGTTACAGTAGTCCAGATGAGACAGAATGAGTGAAGTGACCAGTTTGACGGTGGTATCAGTGGACAGGTATTTGCGGACAGAAGATATGCGGCGGAGATGGAAGTGGTAGCACTGTGAAATAAGGGCAAAGTTGTACTAGTCAACGAGTGAAGACAACACTATAGGATTTGACACGGCCCCAAGTTGTACTAGTCAACGAGTGAAGACAACACTGTAGAATTTGACACGGCCCCAAGTTATAGTAGTCAACGAGTGAAGACAACACTGTAGAATTTGACACGGCCCCAAGTTGTAGTAGTCAACGAGTGAAGACAACACTGTAGAATTTGACACGGCCCCAAGTTGTACTAGTCAACGAGTGAAGACAACACTGTAGCATATGCCTTACTTTCGCTTTGCCTTTAGTCTTCTGTTGGCTCATTGCCAACTTGTCAGATTGAGTAACTCTGTGTGTGTGTGTGTGTGTGTGTGTGTGTGTGTGTGTGTGTGTGTGTGTGTAGGTGAAGATGGAACAGGTGGACACCGGGTATACACCCAGCGGTTACATTTTCATGGGCGTCATGACAGTGGACCCCGCCAGTCACAGCTGCTCCAGTGTTGTGAATGCTACATACTTGCCGTCGGCGTACGTCATGTGGGACACCGGTATCCAGTGTCCGGGTAAACAACAGGTAGGGAACTCACTGTATCGCCTCACACGTGGTTTATCCAGTCCTTGTGGTTCATGGTGGACAATGGTGATGATGGTACAGATGACGACGACCATGACGATGATGAATGACATCACTGGATGTATTGACGGTGTGCTCATTATTATCATATGACAAATAGATACTTGGCCATGTATACCTAGCACATAGTGTATTAGGTACACAGCGTGAGTTTTGTTGGTTTTTTTTTCTTCAGTAGAACAACAGGGGAAAAACACCTAGTAGTAGAGGTAGTAGTAGTAGTGTTTGTAGTAGTAGTGGTGGTGGTGGTGGTGGTAGTAGTAGTAGCAGAAGTGGTGGTTCCAGTAGTAGTAGCAGTAGTGGTGGATGTAGTAGTAGTTGTTGTAGAAGTAGTAGATTTAGTAGCAGTAGTAGAATTACTAGTAGAAGCAGTAGCAGTAGTAATGTCATATCTCCATCTGTTGTCAGTCTAGCACCATATCTCCAGGTTTGTCGTCCAGTCTTTGTCCTACTTCTGCCCTCTCGTCTCCTGCCTTCCCAAACACACACATTCATGTTCACCTAACAGATCGCTTTCTCTCATTGTGTAGAGGGAGAGGTGTAGTGTAGGCGCCGCCCTGACCAGTGTGGGTGTCGGGGACCGTGTGGGAGTTCTGGTGGACGCCGCTAGGTGTCTCCACCTGTACGTCAATGGGACGGACCAGGGAGTTGCCGCCCGTGATGTGCCTCACCCATGTTACGCCTTCTTTGATCTTCGGGCATACTGGAAGAAGGTCAGTGTATACAGACTGCTCTCTTTGTCAGTTTGTGTGCATATATCCTATATCATAATCACGTGAACACACACACACACACACACACACACACACACACACACACACACACACACACACACACACACACACAAACGCGCGCGCGGTAGATTGACCATAAGACATAGAATGAGCCCTAGACACAGTACAGTAGACAAGAATATCAACATCTGAATCTGACCGTGTCCTGACGGGCAGGGTGGGTGTGGTGGGTGTTTGGGAGTTTAACGTCCTTTTCCACCACATACGGGTGATATCAAAGACGGGGCAACGATGAAAAAGCCAGCACAAATATTTGGCCCCAACAGGAATTCGAACTCAGAACCGAGTATTGGAAGTCCAACGCTCTACCATTCGGCCACCCCGGCTCCTCGTCCTGACGGGCAGACAACTCGGGCTTACACTGTGACGAACGCGTTATTTCCCCTGCTTTAGACATGGAAGGTACGAGACAGTCACTGCCTTCTTTGTCACGTCTCTTTCTTTCCTCGGTTTTCAGTTTCGTAATTTTTTCTTGTTGTTTCGGTTATTTCCTTGTATCGTCTGTGTCTGTGTGTTCAGGTGACAGCGCTTCCCGCGAGGACCGTCAACTAGTGCTGGACATGCACGTGCACCTCGTCCCACCTTCACCTTCACTTTGTCACGCGTGTGGAGAATATTCCCAAGACAGCACAGTGCCATTATCGGACTGGATGGAGCGAGACATTGTCTATATTTTGTCTAGTGTCATGGACAGTTTGGTTTTTCATTTGTTGTTTTCCTGTTCATGTTGCTGTAGTTTGTAACTGTTGTATCTCTACAGCCAATGTTCACCTTACTTGTTTTCCTGTTCATGTTGCTGTAGTATGTAAGTGCTGTATCTCTACAGCCAATGTTCACCTTACTTGTTTTCCTGTTCATGTTGCTGTAGTATGTAAGTGTTGTATCTCTACAGCCAATGTTCACCTTACTTGTTTTCCTGTTCATGTTGCTGTAGTATGTAAGTGTTGTATCTCTACAGCCAATGTTCACCTTACTTGTTTTCCTGTTCATGTTGCTGTAGTATGTAAGTGTTGTATCTCTACAGCCAGTGTTCACCTTACTTGTTTTCCTACACCACGGACACCACTTTGACGCCTTGTGACAGTTCATGCGGAACAAACACAACAACAACGAGAGACAACAACCACAACTGCTTGTTGCTGTTTCTACACGGGAAACGTTGTACACTTTGTAGAGGATTTTCACTTTTTATCATAGTATTATGTTATGTCTTATGATGAGTATTTGCTCATATATGATATTGTGTTACCATAGTAAAATGTTTTATGATGATAATATTGCTCGTATATATTAAGTGTGTGGTGGAAAAGGACGTTAAACTCCCAAACACCCACCCACCCACCCCACCCTCGTATATGTTAATGACGGTGTTACAATCGTCTTACGTTACATGCATCTCTTATGATGATAATATTGCTCGTAAATGATAAAGTGTTAAATCGTCTTATGTCATGTCTTATGATGATAATATTGCTCCTATATGTTAATGTGTTACAATCGTCTTATGTCATGTCTTATGATGATAATATTGCTCGTATAAATTATGATCATGTGTTCAGTGCATCAGTCGATTTATGTAAGATGACATGATAGGAAAACCAATACATGATAACAAACATTGATTATCGTTTTATCCACACATCGCCATTGTCATCGTGATGTCAGTGTGTGGTGGTTATGTTCATCACTACACCCTGTATCTACCTGTCTGTCGTGTACACACTGATTGTCACCCACGTGACCATGGACAAAGATACTGCTTCAAAGCGACCGTGTAGTGGCGCATTGTGTTACAATGAAAAAGAAGTTGGTGGTTTTGCTGTAGACCGACAGTCTTGTTTGACATGTACAGGACAATAATCCCACTCTTTGCTCTTCATGGTGGTAACAACATTCAGTTATCAACCCACACGGTTTACTGACATCAATGTATAATTAGTACTCTTGTGATTGTATCAACTGATATAGTGAATACAAACGTATTGTGTGAATACCTTATAGGCACTTTATATACTCACATATACATCAGTGTACGATAAACTTTGCGACTGAATAATTTGAGGTTGTGAAAACAGACTTTCTGTGTAAATAGCTTGTCGACACTTGATATACATACATTGTGAAAACAGACTTTCTGTGTAAATAGCCTGTAGACACTTGATATACATACATTCACATTGTGTTTAGATGTGTAGATAGGTTGTAGACACTTGATATACATACATTCACATTGTGTTTAGATGTGTAAATAGGTTGTAGACACTTGATATACATACATTCACGTTGTGTTTAGATGTGTAAATAGCCTGTGAACACTTGATATACATACATTCACGTTGTGTTTAGATGTGTAAATAGGTTGTAGACACTTGATATACATACATTCACATTGTGTTTAGATGTGTAAATAGGTTGTAGACACTTGATATACATACATTCACATTGTGTTTAGATGTGTAAATAGGTTGTAGACACTTGATATACATACATTCACATTGTGTTTAGATGTGTAAATAGCCTGTAGACACTTGATATACATACATTCACATTGTGTTTAGATGTGTAAATAGCCTGTAGACACTTGATATACATACATTCACATTGTGTTTAGATGTGTAAATAGCCTGTAGACACTTGATATACATACATTCACATTGTGTTTAGATGTGTGAATAGCCTGTAGACACTTGATATACATTCACATTGCGTTTAGATGTGTAAATAGGTTGTAGACACTTGATATACATACATTCACATTGTGTTTAGATGTGTAAATAGGTTGTAGACACTTGATATACATACATTCACATTGTGTTTAGATGTGTAAATAGCCTGTAGACACTTGATATACATACATTCACATTGTGTTTAGATGTGTAAATAGGTTGTAGACACTTGATATACACACATTCACATTGTGTTTAGATGTGTAAATAGCCTGTAGACACTTGATATACATACATTCACATTGTGTTTAGATGTGTAAATAGGTTGTAGACACTTGATATACAGACATTCACATTGTGTTTAGATGTGTAAATAGGTTGTAGACACTTGATATACATACATTCACATTGTGTTTAGATGTGTAAATAGGTTGTAGACACTTGATATACAGACATTCACGCTGTGTTTAGATGTGTAAATAGGTTGTAGACACTTGATATACATACATTCACATTGTGTTTAGATGTGTAAATAGGTTGTGGACACTTGATATACATACATTCACATTGTGTTTAGATGTTTAAATAGCCTGTAGACACTTGATATACATACATTCACATTGTGTTTAGATGTTTAAATAGCCTGTAGACACTTGATATACATACATTCACATTGTGTTTAGATGTGTGAATAGCCTGTAGACACTTGATATACATTCACATTGCGTTTAGATGTGTAAATAGGTTGTAGACACTTGATATACATACATCCACATTGTGTTTAGATGTGTAAATAGGTTGTAGACACTTGATATACATACATTCACATTGTGTTTAGATGTGTAAATAGCCTGTAGACACTTGATATACATACATTCACATTGTGTTTAGATGTGTAAATAGCCTGTAGACACTTGATATACATACATTCACATTGTGTTTAGATGTTTAAATAGCCTGTAGACACTTGATATACATACATTCACATTGTGTTTAGATGTGTGAATAGCCTGTAGACACTTGATATACATACATTCACATTGTGTTTAGATGTGTGAATAGCCTGTAGACACTTGATATACATACATTCACATTGTGTTTAGATGTGTGAATAGCCTGTAGACACTTGATATACATACATTCACATTGTGTTTAGATGTGTGAATAGCCTGTAGACACTTGATATACATTCACATTGCGTTTAGATGTGTAAATAGGTTGTAGACACTTGATATACATACATCCACATTGTGTTTAGATGTGTAAATAGGTTGTAGACACTTGATATACATACATTCACATTGTGTTTAGATGTGTAAATAGCCTGTAGACACTTGATATACAGACATTCACATTGTGTTTAGATGTGTAAATAGGTTGTAGACACTTGATATACACACATTCACATTGTGTTTAGATGTGTAAATAGCCTGTAGACACTTGATATACATACATTCACATTGTGTTTAGATGTGTAAATATGTTGTAGACACTTGATATACATACATTCACATTGTGTTTAGATGTGTAAATAGGTTGTAGACACTTGATATACATACATTCACATTGTGTTTAGATGTGTAAATAGGTTGTAGACACTTGATATACACACATTCACATTGTGTTTAGATGTGTAAATAGGTTGTAGACACTTGATATACACACATTCACATTGTGTTTAGATGTGTAAATAGCCTGTAGACACTTGATATACATACATTCACATTGTGTTTAGATGTGTAAATAGGTTGTAGACACTTGATATACACAGATTCACATTGTCTTTAGATGTGTAAATAGCCTGTAGACACTTGATATACACACATTCACATTGTGTTTAGATGTGTAAATAGGTTGTAGACACTTGATATACACACATTCACATTGTGTTTAGATGTGTAAATAGCCTGTAGACACTTGATATACATACATTCACATTGTGTTTAGATGTGTAAATAGGTTGTAGACACTTGATATACACACATTCACATTGTGTTTAGATGTGTAAATAGCCTGTAGACACTTGATATACATACATTCACATTGTGTTTAGATGTGTAAATAGCCTGTAGACACTTGATATACATACATTCACATTGTGTTTAGATGTGTAAATAGCCTGTAGACACTTGATATACATACATTCACATTGTGTTTAGATGTGTAAATAGGTTGTAGACACTTGATATACATACATTCACATTGTGTTTAGATGTGTAAATAGCCTGTAGACACTTGATATACACACATTCACATTGTGTTTAGATGTGTAAATAGCCTGTAGACACTTGATATACAGACATTCACATTGTGTTTAGATGTGTAAATAGGTTGTAGACACTTGATATACACACATTCACATTGTGTTTAGATGTGTAAATAGCCTGTAGACACTTGATATACATACATTCACATTGTGTTTAGATGTGTAAATAGGTTGTAGACACTTGATATACAGACATTCACATTGTGTTTAGATGTGTAAATAGCCTGTAGACACTTGATATACATACATTCACATTGTGTTTAGATGTGTAAATAGCCTGTAGACACTTGATATACATACATTCACATTGTGTTTAGATGTGTAAATAGGTTGTAGACATTTGATATACATACATTCACATTGTGTTTAGATGTGTAAATAGCCTGTAGACACTTGATATACATACATCCACATTGTGTTTAGATGTGTAAATAGGTTGTAGACACTTGATATACATACATTCACATTGTGTTTAGATGTGTAGAGATGGTTTGTTACAGTGTGACACTTGGTTGACAGAGATTTATACCTGTAGCTATTCAACAATGACAGATGACTTTTATATATCGCGACAGTTGAGAATCAGTCAATGGGATTATTGTCATGTGATTGTTGTGTGAAAATAGTCACTTGAAATGTTATACTGTTGATCAATAAACGCTTCCATACATACAGAGTTTGACATCGTGTGTTTTGTCTTGTAGTTACAATGTGCACTGTTATGTCTGTGTTGACAGTGTGGTTACACTCTATGTAAATACATCTGTACATCGTGTCTTTTGTCTTGTAGTTACAATGTGCACTGTTATGTCTGTGTTGACAGTGTGGTTACACTATGTAAATACATCTGTACATCGTGTCTTTTGTCTTGTAGTTACAATGTGTACTGTTATGTCTGTGTTGACAGTGTGGTTATACATCTGTCCATCGTGTCTTTTGTCTTGTAGTAAGCAAGCAAGCAAGCAATCAGTCAGTTTACAATCCATCACGTGATATCGTCCATACATTTGTGTAAGTACACGGGGCAGCGACAAATCTTTCATGTATTATAATCAATAACTCAGTCAAGCAGTCTCTGATAGGGAGACAGACTTTAATACGGTCACGTGACGTGGTGAAACAGGTGTCATTTATCCATTGTACCTGATGACTGAACGAAACACCTTTGTTTTGCACCCAGAAATACGTCTTTGTTGTTGTCACAACCAAAACAACTGAATCATGTTACACTTTCATTCACAGTACTTCTAGCTATCTATACCGGTCTTCACTATCTGAACTTGGCGCTGTTTACACCACGTGACCCCGTATCTGTGACGTCACTACCGTCTGCGGGGCGGTGACGGACGGAGCACACCAAGACAGGACCAGCAGTGACAGTGTGAGGGACAGTGAACAACTACACACTAACTACACGCGTGTCACACAGCTCCTTGTCAACCCGTGAGTCACAATCTTGACTGTGTGTCGGCTTTTACACAGCAACGTAGTGTTGATGAGTGTGTGAGGTGAGGTGGTTGTGTGAGTGGGGAACCCCGTCACGGCCGGCTACTTTCGGTTGTCACTGACAGCACAACACTCGGTCTGTCAGTCTCTCGGTATGCGGCTTACTTCACAAACCTGTTCACGATGTGATGGAAGCGTGTGTGTGTTGTGATTGTGTAATCGTGGTGTCATTGTTTGTTACCGTATCACAGGTGTGTGTGTTGTGTGTTGTGACATTCTCACTTCCGCCTTGCTGTTTCGATTAAGGTACAGGGGACACAAATCTTGCCATCCGTGTTGTTACCGTGTCACTGGTGTGTGTGTGTGTGTGTGTGTGTGTTGTGACATTCTCGCTTCCGCGTTCCTCAGTGTTTCAGTAAAGGTGCAGGGGACACAAACCGTGCCGTTACTTTTCTCACACTAACATGCTTACCTCCCTGAAAAAGTTTCCTGTCTATTCCGGACGTGAACACGTTCAGCTGTTGGTTTGCACATTTTTGGAAAATAATACTTTTATTTATATAAGATTTCTAATGATAAACCAACACCCCTAATCTATAACGTTTCTAACTGATAAACCAGTTTATAATCAACACTCAAAACTGGCAAAACAAATTTTCATCTCTAACTACGAATCCCCGTCACCTCGGAAAACTACAGTGATGTCACTGACGCGTCACACAGTACTGAAAGCTATAATGTTGTAGAAGGATCTTCTCGTCTGCTATGATGTACCGCATATCAAACTTCCCACATCATTCTGATCGTCACACACTTTGGTCAATAGCTGAACATCTGACAAAAAGAGATAAAATCACGACAAACCATACTTCTAATCATTGTTTGTACTCAGTATAAGCACCGAGTCCTACCTCAATGGTTATCAGCTTCAACAACTTGTTTGTCACAGCTTGTTCCATCAGACGTCTACACAGAAACATGGCGACTGCTTCCCCATCCGTAGAAGCAAACGACATGGAGTGTCCTGTATGTCACGAGGAGTTCTCCCAGCCGAAAATCTTGCCGTGCGCACACCTGCTGTGTCGTGACTGTCTGGTCACGTGGCTCAAGTCGGAAGGCGAGGCTGAGTGTCCGTTATGCCGCTGCGCCATCGTGGCGGCCAGTGAGCGAGGGAGCAAGAGTTGTGAGGAGGTGGCGGACGGGCTGCCCACTGACCTGGCCATGGCCGCCTTGGTGGACAGCGCTCGGACACTCAGAGACACTCACACGTGCCAGGCGTGTCTCAATGTACCGGCTGTCTCTCTCTGTCTCAACTGTGGAGATCTCATGTGTCGTTCCTGCTCCACTGTTCACGTAAGAATGTCGATGGCGCGTCACCACACTACAGCAGACCTGAGCTCGCTGACTGCAGAACGTCTGGCCGCCAGTCGCCCCGCACTTTGTTCAGCTCACAATGATAAGACTTGTGAACTCTACTGTCCCACACACGGCGTTTCCATCTGTCATCTGTGTGCCGCAGCCAAGCACCGCGCATGTCCGGAAGTGACGGAGCTGGAAGAGAAAGTGAAGGAGGCGCAAGCGGTTCTGTCCGAGCTGGCGGCCATGTTGAGTGCGGGAGAGAGCGAGCTGGAGCGAGCCATGAGCGAGTTGGACCAGCACCTGATACAGACGGAGAAAAACACACAGAGCGCCCTGGCCGACATAGACGCTGCCTGTGACCGTCTACAGAAGTGCGTTGAGGCGTGTCGGCGCCGCTTGAAGGAACTGGCCCTGGCCGCCAAGTCGGACGTAGCGGCGGCTGTCCATGGTGGAAAGAGCGTCCTTGTGGAACGACGCGGTAAGCTGACGTCACATAAACGTCTGGTGGAACGAGCCAAGATGACGTCACCACGCTCTTCCGTCGGTGACATGTCGACCACGCTGAAGTCCCGTGTCAATGACCTTGACCGCAGCACTGACCTGCCAGCAAATGCCAAGGTCATTACCAAGGCGACACTTATCATTGACCCTCAGGCGCTGACCCGAGTAGAAAAAGAACTTGCGGAACTAGGAAAGGTGGATGTTGTCAATGCTTTAGTGAGTGTACAGGTGGGTGTGTTGTATCAGTACTAGAGTGAGTGTACAGGTGGGTTTGTTGTATCAGTACTACAGTGAGTGTACAGGTGGGTTTGTTGTATCAGTACTACAGTGAGTATATAGGTGGGTGTGTTGTATCAGTACTACAGTGAGTGAACAGGTGGGTTTGTTGTATCAGTACTACAGTGAGTATATAGGTGGGTGTGTTGTATCAGTACTACAGTGAGTGAACAGGTGGGTTTGTTGTATCAGTACTACAGTGAGTGTACAGGTGGGTGTGTTGTATCAGTACTACAGTGAGTGTACAGGTAGGTTTGTTGTATCAGTACTACAGTGAGTGTACAGGTGAGTTTGTTGTATCAGTACTACAGTGAGTGTACAGGTGGGCTTGTTGTATCAGTACTACAGTGAGTGTACAGGTGGGTGTGTTGTATCAGTACTACAGTGAGTGTACAGGTGGGTTTGTTGTATCAGTACTACAGTGAGTGTACAGGTGGGTGTGTTGTATCAGTACTACAGTGAGTGTACAGGTGGGTTTGTTGTATCAGTACTACAGTGAGTGTACAGGTGGGTTTGTTGTATCAGTACTACAGTGAGTGTACAGGTGGGTTTGTTGTATCAGCACTACAGTGAGTGTACAGGTGGGTGTGTTGTATCAGTACTACAGTGAGTGTACAGGTGGGTGTGTTGTATCAGTACTACAGTGAGTGTACAGGTGGGTTTGTTGTATCAGTACTACAGTGAGTGTACAGGTGGGTGTGTTGTATCAGTACTACAGTGAGTGTACAGGTGGGTGTGTTGTATCAGTACTACAGTGAGTGTACAGGTGGGTTTGTTGTGTCAGTACTACAGGTATCGGTTATTCAGTGAGTGCACAGGTGGGTTCAGTTGTTGTATCACAGACCTATACTCGTCAGGAAGGGAATGTTGGTGGGTATGGATATTTTAAGTGTGTGTGCTGGGGAAGGGGGGGGGGGTGTTAGGATGTACTGGCTCATGATTGTAAGAGTGCAGGTGATATGTGAGAGCTACACAGTACAGTTGTCAACAGCAGCACGTTGAACATGTCCGTTATTGTGCACGGTCATGTTGTGCACGGTCATGTTCGTTGTGAATCTCTTGCTGTGTGTTTCAGCCCCAGCCCCCACCAGTAACTGTATGGTGTTTCCATGACAACCACGGGCAGTGCATCACCCTGAGTAACGACCAGCAGACGGCGGAGAGGACTGGGGATTATGGTTACGGAGTGGTTGTGTCGTGTGAACAGATGGTGGCCAACAGGCTCTATGAGGTGGGAAACTGTTTTCAGAATACATGTCAGTGACAAGTTTATCAATTATATACTCGTGGAAACTGGTCTGTGAGCGAATATCGGATTTACAGAAGTATCTTAGCATTGTTTAGGATAAACTCGTGTAGTACAGGCGTCAGTGTTTGTGGTTTTTCTGTAAACTCCACAGAGACATTCGAATGTAATACGCTGATGTCTGCTGGCTGTGTGAACGAGAATTTGACACGGCCCCAAGTTAATAATAATAATGACAGTACTTATATAGCGCTATAACCTATTGGTTGATAACAGTTCTAAGCGCTGGAAAAAAAACTAGAGGGGAAAATTGCAATGCCAAAAGGTCAGGGCGCAACGACATAAGCACGCGCGCACACACACACACACACACACACACACATAAACACAAACACACACGCGCGCGCACGCGCGCACACACACACACACACACACACACACACACACACAGTCAAATGTTGTTATGAGCAGAAAATAGGTGGCTCTTCACTTTTTTCTTGCAAGTTTCAAGGGAGGGTGCTTGGCGGAGTGAAAGAGGGAGAGAATTCCAGGCTAAAGGACCAGTGTAGGAGAAAGCTCTAGTGCCAACGGTGGAAAGTTTAGTGCGGTGAATGTTGAGGGTAAGAGTGTCAGCTGAAGACCGGAGGGAGCGTGACGGAGTGTAGAGTTGGATCAGTTCAGAAAGGTAGGATCGGGCAGAATCATGCAAATATTTGTAGCAAAGGGCGCAGAATCCTGTCAAAAACAGGAAGCCAGTGCAAGGAGCGGAGTGCAGGAGAGATGTGGTCAGACTTTTTCAAGCGTAGGACCAGGCGAGCAGCAATGTTCTGAATACGCTGAAGAGGGCGAATGGATGAAGCAGGGAGGCCAGCCAGGAGAGAGTTGCAGTAGTCCAGACGAGACAGAATGAGTAGATGGCCAGTTTGTCGGTGGCAACAGTGGAGAGGTATCTGGGATAGAAGAGATGCGGCGGAGATGGACTGAAGTGGCAGCACTGAGAAATAAGGGCAAAGTTGTACTCGTCAACGAGTGAAGGCAACACTGTAGGATTTGACACGGCCCCACGTTGTTCTCGTCAACGAGTGAAGACAACACTGTAGAATTTGACACTGCCCCAAGTTGTCCTAATCAACGAGTGAAGACAACACTGTAGAATTTGACACGGCCCCAAGTTGTACTAGTCAACGAGTGAAGACAACAGTGTAGAATTTGACACGGCCCCAAGTTGTACTAGTCAACGAGTCAAGACAACACTGTAGAATTTGACACGGCCCCAAGTTGTACTAGTCAACGAGTGAAGACAACACTGTAGAATATGACACGCCCCCAAGTTGTACTCGTCAACGAGTGAAGACAACACTGTAGAATTTGACACGGCCCCAAGTTGTACTAGTCAACGAGTGAAGACAGTGTAGCATATGCCTTACTTTCGCTTTGCCTTTAGTCTTCTGTTGGCTCATTGCCAACTTGTCAGATTGTGTAACACTCTCTGTGTGTGTGTGTGTGTGTGTGTGTGTGTGTGTGTGTGTGTGTGTGTGTGTGTGTGTGTAGGTGAAGATGGAACAGGTGGACACTTTCTGTAAACCCAGCGGTAACATTTTCATCGGCGTCATGACAGTGGACCCCGCCAGTCACAGCTGCTCCAGTGTTTCCTGTGCTCTACACTTGCCGTCGGCGTACGTCATGTGGGACACCCATATCCAGTGTCCGGGTAAACAACAGGTAGGGAACTCACTGTATCGCCTCACACGTGGTTTATCCAGTCCTTGTGGTTCATGGTGGACAATGGTGATGATGGTACAGATGACGACGACAATGACGATGATGAATGACATCACTGGATGTATTGACGGTGTGCTCATTATTATCATATGACAAATAGATACTTGGCCATGTATACCTAGCACATAATAATATTATTGTATCAAGTACACAGCGTAAGTTGTTTTGTTTTTTTCTTCAGTAGAACAACAGGGGAAAAACACCTATTAGTAGAGGTAGTAGTAGTAGTGTTTGTGGTGGTGGTGGTAGTAGTAGCAGAAGTGGTGGTTGCAGTAGCAGTAGTGGTGGTTGTAGTAGTAGTAGTGGTAGTTGTTGTAGTAGAAGTAGTAGTAGTAGTAAAAGTAGTTGTAGTAGAAATAGTAGTAGTAGTAGTGGCAGTAGCAGCAGCAATAGTAGAATTACTAGTAGTAGCAGTAGTAGTAGTAGTAATGTTATATCTCCATCTGTTGTTGTCTGTCCAGCACCATATCTCCAGGTTTGTCGTCCAGTCTTTGTCCTACTTCTGCCCTCTCGTCTCCTGCCTTCCCAAACACACACATTCATGTTCACCTAACAGATCGCTTTCTCTCATTGTGTAGAGGGAGAGTTGTAGTGTAGGCGCCGCCCTGACCAGTGTGGGTGTCGGGGACCGTGTGGGAGTTCTGGTGGACGCCGCTAGGTGTCTCCACCTGTACGTCAATGGGACGGACCAGGGAGTTGCCGCCCGTGATGTGCCTCACCCATGTTACGCCTTCTTTGATCTCAGCTGGCACTGGAAAAAGGTATAAACCTGATCACCAAATAATTTATGCTTGTATTGGAACTGCCTCTTTTCCATCCAGTTTTAATCCTGACAGTGGACACGGAATATTTTCCTCTTTTTTACAATTTCTTATTTTTGATGTTCCTGATTAATTTGAGGCTGTTTCCTTGTACTCGTATCGTCTGTGTCTCTGTGTCCAGGTTACAGCGCTTCCCGTGAGCACCGTCCCCTAGTGCTGGACATGCACGTGCACCTCGTCCGACCTTCACCTTCACTTTGTTCATTTGAACGTAATGTAGAGGGCGCCAGCGTCAGTCGGTGCTGATAACAATAACGTTAGTTGTTTTCTGTCGGTCACAGTGTTTGTATTATCAGTCGGCGTAGTTTTTGAGTTCCATGCGTGCTGTATATCAATACTTAGCTTTTGTGTTTTTTATGGCACCAGTGGCCATTGAGATCGTGTGTTTGCTTTTTCATCGTCAGTTTCCAGTTTGTGTGTAAGAATTGAAAATGTAAAAACTGAAACATGTGTATCACTTACGCTTGATGTATGAAAGACAGTCGACGTACTATTGTTTAAACTGTTGAAGGCTCGAACCACGGAGAGATTTTTATTGTTAGTGATCCCCAGAATTCAGCCAATCGCGTCCCGCGCCATAATCAGCAACTTGCTCAGCAATTGAAGTTTCGGAATTTAGAGCTGCCTTTATTTATTAATTTTGTGGGCTGATCATTTCCAAAGTAGAGGGGGAGGAAGCCGGAGTACCCGGAGAGAACCTCCGACAGTCGGCCCGAATGAACGGTGCCACATTCGAGGAAGAAACAACTCTTTGCCCTGAGTAGGATACTACTTTATTGTCTCTTTCGGGAATTCCGGGCTGCTTCCCCCGGCGGAAGCGCGTCGCCACGGTGCAGCGCCACCCAGTACCTATCATTTTTTTTCACTCAATTTTGCTGGGGGAGGAAACGCGGATAACCCGGAGAGAAACACCCCCCCCCCCTCACCCCATGAGCAGCCCGGTAGCCAGGAAAAACCGGTATCAAATATCACAAGCTCGACCTGGGCTCGAACCCACGCTTCATCGCCATGACATTGGTGACGGCCGTTCAGTAGCGCATCGGCTAAATCCGACGCGCTACCTATTAGATCACCCCTAATAATAATAATAATTCGTAATATGAATAGTCTCGCGTGTTTAGATGTATGAACAGCCTGTAGACACTTGATATACATACATTCACATTGTGTTTAGATGTGTAAATAGGTTGTAGACACTTGATATACATACATTCACATTGTGTTTAGATGTATGAACAGCCTGTAGACACTTGATATACATACATTCACATTGTGTTTAGATGTGTAAATAGGTTGTACACACTTGATATACATACATACACATTGTGTTTAGATGTGTAAATAGCCTGTAGACACTTGATATACATACATTCACATTGTGTTTAGATGTGTAAATAGGTTGTAGACACTTGACGTACATACATGCACAATGTGTTTAGATGTGTTAATAGCCTGTAGACACTTGATATACATACAGTACTCCTCGCTTAACGTCACTACCGTTTAAGGTCACACCTCGGATAAGATCAATCAGGTTGTTGGTCCCGGCCAAAAGCCTTCTTTGTACCATTTAGAATTCCTCGCTTAGCGTCACCTCGGATAAGGGAAAACCTCGGATTACGTCACCCCCGTTTTGGTTCCCAAATGGAGAAGACTGCCGCTTAAGATGAAATCCACGTGATGAGAGTGGCTTCCCTTGGAAACAACACCCGGATTTGCACTGCGAGGCGAAGACGAAACAGACGAATTTTTATTTCATTTTTATTCCACGAGATGATACCCAAAGAATGAAAATGGAAACTGAAAGGGGGGGGGGAGGGGCTTGTTTTTGATGAACTGACGATAAAGATAGTTTACCGCAGATGAGTATACTTACAAAAGATTTCTTATTTCGTTCAGGGTCCTTTTAGATCTAGAAATTGGTACAATCTTTGTGAAAGAGATAAGAGCTGCAATGCAGGGAGCAATGTGGCGATATGATGGTGGTGGTGGTGATACTTATGTTGTTAGAGAGGGAGGGAGGGAGGGGGGGAGAGCGAGAGACCTGGTTAATTTCTAGGCTTAGTCGGAAGGCAAGTTGAAGTACTTTTGCAGTTCACGAAACATCAGTGCAACCATCCCTCAACAGAGGCGATCCACAGGGTTCGGAAAAAAAATAAAAAGGGGGGGGGGGGGGGTATATGCATTTGCGTTCGTTTGTGCTTGTGTGTGTGTGTGTGTGTGTGTGTGTGTGTGTGTGTGTGTGTGTGTGTAGAATTACATATTTTGGCGGAAAGTCTTTCGGTCTAAAATGTGAAAAAATGACACAATCGCCAAATATTGAGCTCCTCGGATAAGATCAAGTTTTTTACTGGTAGTTGATCTTATCAGAGGACTGTTTAGCGTGCCCCTCGGATAAGATCAAAAAAATTTTTGGTCCCGTGGGGGGGTCACCTTAAGCGAAGAGTACTGTACATTCACATTGTGTTTAGATGTGTAAATAGCCTGTAGACACTTGATATACATACATTCACATTGTGTTTAGATGTGTAAATAGCCTGTAGACACTTGATATACCTACATTCACATTGTGTTTAGATGTGTAAATAGCCTGTAGACACTTGATATACATACATTCACATTGTGTTTAGATGTGTAAATAGCCTGTAGACACTTGATCTACATACATTCACATTGTGTTTAGATGTGTAAATAGGTTGTAGACACTTGATATACATACATTCACATTGTGTTTAGATGTGTAAATAGCCTGTAGACACTTGATATACATACATTCACATTGTGTTTAGATCTGTAAATAGGTTGTAGACACTTGATGTACATACATTCACATTGTGTTTAGATGTGTAAATAGGTTGTAGACACTATATATACATACATTCACATTGTGTTAAGATTTGTAGAGAGGTTGTAGACACTTGATATACATACATTCACATTGTGTTTAGATGTGTAAATAGGTTGTAGACACTTGATATACACACATTCACATTGTGTTTAGATGTGTAAATAGGTTGTAGACACTTGATATACATACATTCACATTGTGTTTAGATGTGTAAATAGCATGTAGACACTTGATATACCTACATTCACATTGTGTTTAGATGTGTAAATAGCCTGTAGACACTTGATATACCTACATTCACATTGTGTTTAGATGTGTAAATAGCCTGTAGACACTTGATATACATACATTCACATTGTGTTTAGATGTGTAAATAGCCTGTAGACACGAAATACATTCATTCACATTGTGTTCAGATGTGTAAATAGGTTGTAGAAACTTGATATACATACATTCACATTGTGTTTAGATGTGTAAATAGCCTGTAGACACGGAAATACATTCATTCACATTGTGTTCAGATGTGTAAATAGGTTGTAGAAACTTTATATACAGACATTCACATTGTGTTAAGATGTGTAAATAGGTTGTAGACACTTGATATACATACATTCACCTTGTGTTTAGATGTGTAAATAGGTTGTAGACACTTGATATACATACATTCACATTGTGTTTAGATGTGTAAATAGCCTGTAGACACTTGATATACATACATTCACATTGTGTTTAGATGTGTAGAGATGGTTTGTTACAGTGTGACACTTGGTTGACAGAGATTTATACCTGTAGCTATTCAACAATGACAGATGACTTTTATATATCGCGACAGTTGAGAATCAGTCAATGAGATTATTGTCATGTGACTGTTGTGTGAAAACAGTCACTTGAAATGTTATACTGTTGATCAATAAACACTTCCATACATACAGAGTTTGACACCGTGTGTTTTGTCTGGTAGTTACAATGTGCACTGTTATGTCTGTGTTGACAGTGTGGTTACACTCTATGTAAATACATCTGTACATCGTGTCTTTTGTCTTGTAGTTACAATGTGCACTGTTATGTCTGTGTTGACAGTGTGGTTACACTCTATGTAAATACATCTGTACACCGTGTCTTTTGTCGTGTAGTTACAATGTGCACTGTTATGTCTGTGTTGACAGTGTGGTTACACTCTATGTAAATACATCTGTACATCGTGTCTTTTGTCTTGTAGTTACAATGTGCACTGTTATGTCTGTGTTGACAGTGTGGTTACACTCTATGTAAATACATCTGTACACCGTGTCTTTTGTCGTGTAGTTACAATGTGCACTGTTATGTCTGTGTTGACAGTGTGGTTACACTCTATGTAAATACATCTGTACACCGTGTCTTTTGTCGTGTAGTTACAATGTGCACTGTTATGTCTGTGTTGACAGTGTGGTTACACACTATGTAAATACATCTGTACATCGTGTCTTTTGTCTTGTAGTTACAATGTGCACTGTTATGTCTGTGTTGACAGTGTGGTTACACTCTATGTAAATACATCTGTACATCGTGTCTTTTGTCTTGTAGTTACAATGTGCACTGTTATGTCTGTGTTGACAGTGTGGTTACACTCTATGTAAATACATCTGTACATCGTGTGTTTTGTCTTGTAGTTACAATGTGCACTGTTATGTCTGTGTTGACAGTGTGGTTACACTCTATGTAAATACATCTGTACATCGTGTGTTTTGTCTTGTAGTTACAATGTGCACTGTTATGTCTGTGTTGACAGTGTGGTTACACTCTATGTAAATACATCTGTACATCGTGTCTTTTGTCTTGTAGTTACAATGTGCACTGTTATGTCTGTGTTGACAGTGTGGTTACACTCTATGTAAATACATCTGTACATCGTGTCTTTTGTCTTGTAGTTACAATATGCACTGTTATGTCTGTGTTGACAGTGTGGTTACACTCTATGTAAATACATCTGTACATCGTGTCGCTCAACTTTCATTCAGTGATCAGTATCAATCCACGAAGCAAGGAACTAGTCAGTCACTGTACAATCCATCACGTGATATCGTCTATACATATCTGTAAGTACACGGGGCAGCAACAAATCTTGTATGTATTATAATCAGTTACTCAGTCACTGACAGGGAGACAGACTTTAATACGGTGATGTGACTGACATGGTGAAACAGGTATCATTTATTCCGTCTATTGTACCTGATGAAAGAAACACCTTTGTTTTGAACCCAGAAATACGTCAACCCGCGAATATTGGCCTGATGTAGATTTTTATTGTCACGACCAAACAACTGAATCATGCTACACTTTCTTTCACGGTATTTCTATCTGTCTAATCCGGTCTTCACTATCTGAAGTTGGCGCTGTTTACACCACGTGACTCCGTATATGTGACGTCACTACCGTCTGCGGGGCAGTGACGGACGGAGCACATCAAGACAGGACCAGCAGTGACAGTGTGAGGGACAGTGAACAATTACACACTAACTACACGCTTGTCACACAGCTCATTATCAACCCGTGAGTCACAATCTTGACTGTGTGTCGGCTTTTACACAGCAACGTAGTCAGTGTTGAGTGTGTGAGGTGAGGTGGTTGTGTGAGTGGGGAACCCCGTCACGGCCGGCTACTTTCGGTTGTGACTGACAGCACAACACTCGGTCTGTCAGTCTCTCGGTATGCGGCTTACTTCACAAACCTGTTCACGATGTGATGGAAGCGTGTGTGTTGTGATTGTGTAATCGTGGTGTCATTTTTTGATCCGTGTTGTTACCGTGTCACTGGTGTGTGTATGGTGTGTCAGTTGTGTGTTGTGGCATTCTCACTTCCGCCTTCCTGTTTCGATTAAGGTACAGGGGACACAAATCTTGCCATCCGTGTTGTTACCGTGTCACTGGTGTGTGTATGGTGTGTTGTGTGTTGTGACATTCTCACTTCCGCCTTTCTGTTTCGATAAGGTACAGGGGACACAAGCCATCCGTGTTGTTACCGTGTCACTGGTGTGTGTGTGTGTGTGTGTGTGTGTGTGTGTGTGTGTGTGTGTCAGTGTGTGTGTGTGTGTGTTGTGACATGCGTTCCTCAGTGTTTCAGTAAAGGTGCAGGGGACACAAACCGTGCCGTTACTTTTCTCACACTAACATGCTTACCTCCCTGAAAGGTTTCCTGTCTATTCCGGACGTGAACACGTTCAGTTGTTGGTTTGCACATTTTCGGAAAATAATACTTTGATCTATAACATTTCTAATGATAAACCAGTTTATAATCAACACTCAAAACTGGCAAAACAAATTTTCATCTCTAACTACGAATCCCCGTCACCTCGGGAAACTACAGTGATGTCACTGACGCGTCACACAGTACTGAAAGCTATAATGTTGTAGAAGGATCTTCTCGTCTGCTTCACGGCATGATGTACCGCATATCAAACTTCCCACATCATTCTGATCGTCACACACTTTGGTCAATAGCTGAACATCTGATAAAAAGAGATAAAATCATGACAAACGATACTTCTAATCACTGTTTGTACTCTGTATAAGCACCGAATCCTACCTCAATGGTTATCAGCTTCAGCAACTTGTTTCTCACAGCTTGTTCCATCAGACGTCTACACAGAAACATGGCGACTGCTTCCCCATCCGTAGAAGCAGGCGACATGGAGTGTCCTGTATGTCACGAGGAGTTCTCCCAGCCGAAAATCTTGCCGTGCGCACACCTCCTGTGTCGTGACTGTCTGGTCACGTGGCTCAAGTCGGAAGGCGATGCTGAGTGTCCGTTATGCCGCTGCGCCATCGTGGCGGCCAGTGAGCGAGGGAGCAAGAGTTGTGAGGAGGTGGCGGACGGGCTGCCCACTGACCTGGCCATGGCCGCCTTGGTGGACAGCGCTCGGACACTCAGAGACACTCACACGTGTCAGGCGTGTCTCAGTGTACCGGCTGTCTCTCTCTGTCTCAACTGTGGAGATCTCATGTGTCGTTCCTGCTCCACTGTTCACGTAAGAATGTCGATGCTACGTCACCACACTACAGCAGACCTGAGCTCGCTGACTGCAGAACGCCTGGCCGCCAGTCGCCCCGCACTTTGTTCAGCTCATTCAGATAAAAATTTCCGAAATATACTGCCGTGCACACGTCACTTCCATCTGCCATTTGTGTGCCGCAACCAAGCACCGCGCATGTCCGGAAGTGACGGAGCTGGAAGAGAAAGTGAAGGAGGCGCAAGCGGTTCTATCCGAGCTGGCGGCCATGTTGAGTGCGGGAGAGAGCGAGCTGGAGCGAGCCATGAGCGAGTTGGACCAGCACCTGATACAGACGGAGAAAAACACACAGAGCGCCCTGGCCGACATAGACGCTGCCTGTGACCGTCTGCAGAAGTGCGTTGAGGCGTGTCGGCGCCGCTTGAAGGAACTGGCCCTGGCCGCCAAGTCGGACGTAGCGGCGGCTGTCAATGGTGGAAAGAGCGTCCTTGTGGAACGACGCGGTAAGCTGACGTCACATAAACGCCTGGTGGAACGAGCCAAGATGACGTCACCACGCTCATCCATCGGAGACATGTCGATCACGCTGAAATCACGTATCAACGACCTTGACCGCAGTACCGACCTGCCAGCAGACGCCAAGGTCATCACCAAGGCGACACTGTCCATAGATCCTAAGGCGCTGGCCCGGATAGAAAAAGAACTTGCGAAACTGGGAAAGGTAGATGTTGTCAATGCTTCAGTGAGTGTACAGGTGGGTTTGTTGTATCAGTACTACAGTGAGTGTACAGGTGGGTGTGTTGTGTCAGTACTACAGTGAGTGTACAGGTGGGTTTGTTGTATCAGTACTACAGTGAGTGTACAGGTGGGTTAGTTGTGTCAGTACTACAGTGAGTGTACAGGTGGGTGTGTTGTATCAGTACTACAGTGAGTGTACAGGTGGGTTTGTTGTATCAGTACTACAGTGAGTGTACAGGTGGGTGTGTTGTATCAGTACTACAGTGAGTGTACAGGTGGGTTAGTTGTGTCAGTACTACAGTGAGTGTACAGGTGAGTGTGTTGTATCAGTACTACAGTGAGTGTACAGGTGGGTGTGTTGTATCAGTACTACAGTGAGTGTACAGGTGGGTTTGTTGTATCAGTACTACAGTGAGTGTACAGGTGGGTTTGTTGTATCAGTACTACAGTGAGTGTACAGGTGGGTGTGTTGTATCAGTACTACAGTGAGTGTACAGGTGGGTGTGTTGTGTCAGTACTACAGTGAGTGTACAGGTGGGTGTGTTGTATCAGTACTACAGTGAGTGTACAGGTGGGTGTGTTGTATCAGTACTACAGTGAGTGTACAGGTGGGTGTGTTGTATCAGTACTACAGTGAGTGTACAGGTGGGTGTGTTGTGTCAGTACTACAGTGAGTGTACAGGTGGGTGTGTTGTATCAGTACTACAGTGAGTGTACAGGTGGGTGTGTTGTATCAGTACTACAGTGAGTGTACAGGTGGGTGTGTTGTATCAGTACTACAGTGAGTGTACAGGTGGGTGTGTTGTATCAGTACTACAGTGAGTGTGCAGGTGGGTGTGTTGAATCAGTACTACAGTGAGTGTACAGGTGGGATTGATGTGTCAGTACTACAGTGAGTGTACAGGTGGGTGTGTTGTGTCAGTACTACAGTGAGTGTATAGGTGGGTGTGTTGTGTCAGTACTACAGTGAGTGTACAGGTGGGTGTGTTGTATCAGTACTACAGTGAGTGTACAGGTGGGTGTGTTGTATCAGTACTACAGTGAGTGTACAGGTGGGTGTGTTGTATCAGTACTACAGTGAGTATACAGGTGGGTGTGTTGTATCAGTACTACAGTGAGTGTGCAGGTGGGTGTGTTGTATCAGTACTACAGTGAGTGTACAGGTGGGATTGATGTGTCAGTACTACAGTGAGTGTACAGGTGGGTGTGTTGTGTCAGTACTACAGTGAGTGTACAGGTGGGTGTGTTGTGTCAGTACTACAGTGAGTGTACAGGTGGGATTGTTGTGTCAGTACTACAGTGAGTGTACAGGTGGGTGTGTTGTGTCAGTACTACAGTGAGTGTACAGGTGGGTGTGTTGTATCAGTACTACAGTGAGTGTATAGGTGGGTTTGTTGTGTCAGTTCTACAGTGAGTGCACAGGTGGGTGTGTTGTATCAGTACTACAGTGAGTGCACAGGTGGGTGTGTTGTATCAGTACTACAGTGAGTGTACAGGTGGGTGTGTTGTATCAGTACTACAGTGAGTGTACAGGTGGGTGTGTTGTATCAGTACTACAGTGAGTGCACAGGTGGGTGTGTTGTGTCAGTACTACAGTGAGTGCACAGGTGGGTGTGTTGTGTCAGTACTACAGTGAGTGTACAGGTGGGTGTGTTGTGTCAGTACTACAGTGAGTGTACAGGTGGGTGTGTTGTGTCAGTACTACAGTGAGTGTACAGGTGGGTGTGTTGTGTCAGTACTACAGTGAGTGTACAGGTGGGTGTGTTGTGTCAGTACTACAGTGAGTGTACAGGTGGGTGTGTTGTGTCAGTACTACAGTGAGTGTACAGGTGGGTGTGTTGTGTCAGTACTACAGTGAGTGTACAGGTGGGTGTGTTGTATCAGTACTACAGTGAGTGTACAGGTGGGTGTGTTGTATCAGTACTACAGTGAGTGTACAGGTGGGTGTGTTGTATCAGTACTACAGTGAGTGTACAGGTGGGTTTGTTGTATCAGTACTACAGTGAGTGTACAGGTGGGTTTTTTTGTATCAGTACTACAGTGAGTGTACAGGTGGGATTGTTGTATCACAGACCCATCCTCGTAAGGAAGAGATTGTTGGTGGGTATCGATATTTTAAGTGTGTGTGTTGGGGGAGGCGGGGGGGGGGGGGGGGTGTTAGGGTGTATTGGCTCATGATTGTAAGAGTGCAGGTGATATGTGAGAGCTACACAGTACAGTTGTCAACAGCAGCACGTTGAACGTGTCCGTTATTGTGCACGGTCATGTTGTGCACGGTCATGTTCGTTGTGAATCTCTTGCTGTGTGTTTCAGCCCCAGCCCCCACCAGTAATTGTATGGCGTTTCCATGGCAACCACGGGCAGCACATCACACTGAGTAACGACCAACAGACGGCGGAGAGGACTGGGAATTGTGATTACGGAGTGGTTGTGTCGTGTGAACAGATGGTGGCCAACAGGCTCTATGAGGTGGGAAACTGTTTTCAGATTAGAATACATGTAACAAGTATGTCAGTTATATACTCAAGTGGAAACTGGTGTGTGAGCGAATATCGGATTTACAGAAGTATCTTAGCATTGTTTAGGACAAACTGGTGTAGTACAGGCGTCAGTGTTTGTGGTTTTTCTGTAAACTCCACAGAGACATTCGAATGTAATACGCTGATGTCTGCTGGCTGTGTGAACGAGAATTTGACACGGCCCCAAGTTAATAATAATAATGACAGTACTTATATAGCGCTATAACCTATTGGTTGATAACAGTTCTAAGCGCTGAAAAAGGTATACAGAAATAGGGGGAAACAAATTGCAATGCCATAAGGTCAGGGCGCAACCACACACACACACACACACACACACACACACACACACACACACGATGCAAACCAGAACAGTCAAATGTTGTTATGAGCAGAAAACAGGTGGGTCTTCAGGTTTTTCTTGAAAGTTTCAAGGGAGGGTGCTTGGCGGAGTGAAAGAGGGAGAGAATTCCAGGCTAAAGGACCAGTGTAGGAGAAAGCTCTAGTGCCAACGGTGGAAAGTTTAGTGCGGTGAATGTTGAGGGTAAGAGTGTCAGCTGAAGACCGGAGGGAGCGTGACGGAGTGTAGAGTTGGATCAGTTCAGAAAGGTAGGATGGGGCAGAATCATGCAAACATTTGTAGCAAAGGGTGCAGAATCCTGTCAGAAACAGGAAGCCAGTGCAAGGAGCGGAGTGCAGGAGAGATGTGGTCAGACTTTTTCAAGCGTATGACTAGGCGAGCAGCAATGTTCTGCATACGCTGCAGAAGGTAAAAGGATGAAACAGTGAGGCCAGCCAGGAGAGAGTTACAGTAGTCCAGACGAGACAGAATGAGTGAAGTGACCAGTTTGACGGTGGCATGAGTGGACAGGTATTTGCGGATAGAAGAGATGCGGCGGAGATGGAAGTGGCAGCACTGAGAAATAAGGGCAAAGTTGTACTCGTCAACGAGTGAAGACAATACTGTAGGATTTGACACGGCCCCAAGTTGTACTAGACAACGAGTGCAGACAACACTGTAGAATTTGACACGGCCCCAAGTTCTACTAGACAACGAGTGAAGACAACACTGTAGGATTTGACACGGCCGCAGGTTGTACTAGACAACGAGTGAAGACAACACTGTAGAATTTGACACGGCCCCAAGTTGTACTAGTCAACGAGTGAAGACAACACTGTAGGATTTGACACGGCCCCAAGTTGTACTCGACAACGAGTGAAGACAACACTGTAGGATTTGACACGGCCCCAAGTTGTACTAGACAACGAGTGAAGACAACACTGTAGAATTTGACACGGCCCCAAGTTGTACTAGTCAACGAGTGAAGACAACACTGTAGAATTTGACACGGCCCCAAGTTGTACTAGTCAACGAGTGAAGACAACACTGTAGCATATGCCTTACTTTCGCTTTGCCTTTAGTCTTCTGTTGGCTCATTGCCAACTTGTCAGATTGAGTAACTCTGTGTGTGTGTGTGTGTGTGTGTGTGTGTGTGTGTGTGTGTGTGTGTGTGTGTGTGTGTGTGTGTGTGTAGGTGAAGCTGGAACAGGTGGACACCAGGTATCCACCCAGCGGTTACATTTTCATCGGCGTCATGACAGTGGACCCCGCCAGTCACAGCTGCTCCAGTGTTTACCGTGCTCTGCACTTGCCGTCGGCGTACGTCATGTGGGACACCCATATCAAGTGTCCGGGTAAACAACAGGTAGGGAACTCACTGTATCGCCTCACACGTGGTTTATCCAGTCCTTGTGGTTCATGGTGGACAATGGTGATGATGATACAGATGATGACGACCATGACGATGATGAATGACATCACTGGATGTATTGACAGTGTGCTCATTATCATCATATGACAAATAGATATTCAGCCATGAGTACATTCCATATGTTTTGTTAGTTACAACGCTTTTTTTTTAAAGAAAAACAACAGATAAAAAACACCTAGTAGTAGTAGTAGTGGTGGTAGTAGTGTCAGTGATAATAGTGGTAGTCATAGTAGTGGTAGTCGTAGTGGTAGTAGTAGTGATAGTGGTGGTGGTGGTTGTAGTAGTAGTAGTGGTGGTTGTGGTAGTAGTAGTTGTGGTGGTTGTAGTAGCAGTGGTTGTGGTAGTAGTAGTAGTGGTGGTGGTGGTGGTTGTAGTAGCAGTAGTTGTAGTAGTAGCATCAGTAGTAGTAGTGGCAGTAGTAGTGGCAGTAGTAGTGGAAATAGTAGCAGCAGTAGCAGTAGTAATGTTATATCTCTGTCTGTTGTTGTCTGTCCAGCACCATATCTCCAGGTTTGTCGTCCAGTCTTTGTCCTACTTCTGCCCTCTCGTCTCCTGCCTTCCCAAACACACACATTCATGTTCACCTAACAGATCGCTTTCTCTCATTGTGTAGGGGGAGAGTTGTAGTGTAGGCGCCGCCCTGACCAGTGTGGGTGTCGGGGACCGTGTGGGAGTTCTGGTGGACGCCGCTAGGTGTCTCCATCTGTACGTCAATGGGACGGACCAGGGAGTTGCCGCCCGTGATGTGCCTCACCCATGTTACGCCATCTTTGATCTTTATGCATACTGGAAAAAGGTATAAACCTGATCGCCAAACAATTTATGCTTGTATTGGAACTGCCTCTTTTGCATCCAGTTTTAATCCTGACAGCGGACACGGAATGTTTTCCTCTTTTTTACAATTTCTTATTTTTGATGTTCCTGATTAATTTGAGGCTATTTCCTTGTACTCGTATCGTCTGTGTCTGTGTGTTCAGGTGACAGCGCTTCCCGTGAGGACCGTCCCCTAGTGCTGGACATGCACGTGCACCTCGTCCCACCTTCACCTTCACTTTGTTCATTTGAACGTTATGTAGAGGGCGCCAGTGTCAGTCGGTGCTGATAACAATAACGTTAGTTGTTTTCTGTCGGTCACAGTGTTTGTATTATCAGTCGGCGTAGTTTTCGAGTTCCATGCGTGCTGTATATTAATACTTAGCTTTTGTGTTTTTATGGCACCAGCGGCCATTGAGATCGTGTGTTTGCTTTTTCATCGTCAGTTTCCAGTTTGTGTGTAAGAATTGAAAATGTAAACACTGACACATGCGTATGACTTATGCTTTATATATGAAAGAGAGTCGACGCACTATTGTTTAAACTGTTGAAGACTAGGACTAAGACTAGGTCAGTGAACCACGGACAAACTTTTATTTTTAGTGATAATTAGTGTAGTGTCACGGACAGACTTTTAGTGATAATTAGTGTAGCGTCACGGACAGACTTTTAGTTTTAGTGATAATTAGTGTAGTGTCACGGACAGACTTTTAGTTTTAGTGATAATTAGTGTAGTGTCACGGACAGACTTTTAGTTTTAGTGATAATTAGTGTAGTGTCACAACCGCTAAATGTCGGCACTATACCTATTGTCCACATACATGGTGGAAAAGGACGTTAAACTCCCAAACACCCACCAACCCGCCAATTGTCCATGCTTGTCACGCCACGAATATTGATGATTTGCTTGTAGTATCACACAACTGATAACTACGACGTGTTACGTGTCCAGTAGTGAAGTACATGTACCATCAAGTACCACCTCGGCTCCTTCACTTGATTCCTTCTGGGAGAGACGTGTTAGGTGTCCACTAGTGAAGTACCATCAAGTACCACCTCGACTCCTTCACTTGAATCCTTTTGGGAGAGACGTGTTAGGTGTCCACTATACTAGTGAAGTACCATCAGGTACCACCTCGACTCCTTCACTTGAATCCTTCTGGGAGAGACGTGTTAGGTGTCCACTAGTGAAGTACCATCAAGTACCACCTCGGCTCCTTCACTTGAATCCTTCTGGGAGAGACGTGTTAGGTGTCCACTAGTGAAGTACCATCAAGTACCACCTCGACTCCTTCACTTGAGTCGTTCTGGGAGAGAACTTTTACTTCTCCCTCCTGACCCCCTCCACACACTGAGTCACACCGCTGAGTTCAGGGACGACTCCACTCCCACCAGTCAAAAGGGTCGAGTCCCCAGAATTCAGCCAATCGCGTCTTGCGACATAATCGGCAACTTGCTCAGCAATGTAAGTTTCGGAATTTAGAGCTGCCTTTATTTATTAATTTTGTGGGCTGATCATTTCCAAAGTAGAGGGGGAGGAAGCCGGAGTACCCGGAGAGAACCCCTTGACAGTCGGCCCGAATGAACGGTGCCACATTCGAGAAGGAACAACTCTTTGCCCCGAGTAGGATACTACTTTATTGTCTCTTTCGGGAATTCCGGGCTGCTTCCCCCGGCGGAAGCGCGTCGCCACGGTGCAGCGCCACCCAGTACCTATCATTTTTGTTTTCACTCAATTTTGCTGGGGGAGGAAACGCGGATAACCCGGAGAGAAACACCCCCCCCCCCCCTCACCCCATGAGCAGCCCGGTAGCCAGGAAAAACCGGTATCAAATATCACAAGCTCGACCTGGGCTCGAACCCACGCTTCATCGCCATGACATTGGTGACGGCCGTTCAGTAACGCATCGGCTAAATCCGACGCGCTACCTATTAGATCACCCCTAATAATAATAATAATTCGTAATATGAATAGTCTCGCGTGTTTAGATGTATGAACAGCCTGTAGACACTTGATATACATACATTCACATTGTGTTTAGATGTGTAAATAGCCTGTAGACACTTGATATACATACATACACATTGTGTTTAGATGTGTAAATAGGTTGTAGACACTTGATATACACACATACACATTGTGTTTAGATGTGTAAATAGGTTGTAGACACTTGATATACATACATTCACATTGTGTTTAGATATGTAAATAGGTTGTAGACACTTGATATACATACATTCACATTGTGTTTAGATGTGTAAATAGGTTGTAGACACTTGATATACATACATTCACATTGTGTTTAGATGTGTAAATAGCTTGTAGACACTTGATATACATACATTCACATTGTGTTTAGATGTGTAATTAGGTTGTAGACACTTGATATACATACATTCACATTGTGTTTAGATGTGTAAATAGGTTGTAGACACTTGATATACACATATACACATTGTCTTTAGATGTGTAAATAGCCTGTAGACACTTGATATACATACATTCACATTGTGTTTAGATGTGTAAATAGGTTGTAGACACTTGATATACATACATTCACATTGTCTTTAGATGTGTAAATAGCCTGTAGACACTTTATATACATACATTCACATTGTGTTTAGATGTGTAATTAGGTTGTAGACACTTGATATACATACATTCACATTGTGTTTAGATGTGCAAATAGCCTGTAGACACGTGATATACATGTGGCAGAGTGTATGAAGTATGAATGTGGCAGAGTGTTTGAAGTATGAATGTGGCAGAGTGACTGAAGAATGAATAAAGCAGAATGAATGAGCAGATGAGAGGAAGAGAGTTTGTGTTGTTTTGCAACTGGTTTGTGGCTGGTTGTGGCAGACATGATAAATATACTTAAATATATAGTTACAATATATTATATAAGTTAATAACATAAAATAAACAGATTCCTTTTAGTAACATGCATTTCATTTGTAAATATTTCATTAATAGTAAACATAATTTATTAGTAAATAGTGCAGAAAAGGTCTTTAGTAAACTAGAAATATTCTTGTGTAAATATAACTATATGTTGGATCAATAACTAACTAGTAGTCAGTAAGTTTCATAGATTTTGGTTTAGCCTTTTCTAAAAGGGACATTATCAATATCATGCAGCCATAGTGACCTGCAGTGTGTATCCCACGTGAGCAATAGTCACCCATTGTGACTACCTGGTATGTGTTATACAGTATGAACTGTACTCATTTCTTGAAACTGGTTTTTGGGCTCAGTACAGTCACTTATACCTGTAACTGTGGAACGGTGAACTTGTCCATGGCACTGTTGATCCACCTTTTCATATTTTGGAGTCACCTTTGTCACTAAGTCAAGGTATGTTTTGTACATCATATTTCTGTACATCTTGGCAGTAATTAGTAGCTTTTATATCCAACCTTTTCTGTAATGAATTCCTGTTTTATATCTGCAGAACTTGTCTTTGTTTTTAGACTGAGTACTTCTCAAATTATGTATATCAAGTGTCTACAGGCTATTTACACGTCTAAACACATTGTGTATGTATGTACGTCAAGTGTCTACAACCTATTTACACACCTAAACACAATGTGAATGTATGTATGTTACAGGGCTAGCTCATGTCGTGAAATAGTATGGGCTGCTTGTAGTGTAGAGATGGGTTCACACTGTGCGCACTTCTCAACAGACGTCTTTATTCGAGGTTCAGAAGCAGTTTATTATTCGCCAAGTAATTCAGGATGGATGAATGGACTGACGGAATGAAATGACAGAATCACGTACTGACGAAATGACACCCTGAAACAAATGTAACGCATTCATAAGAACTATGTTAACTATACATGTAGCTACATTTTGCAACTAATAATTATTTACTAAGTCTTGCACGTACAACATGATTCTACACAAATGGAATAATACATTCATCTGTGCTTCACTGTAACATGGGTGTTCAGTTCCAAAGGTATAGAATGAATTTGAGAAGTACTCAGTCTAAAAACAAAGACAAGTTCTGCAGATATAAAACAGGAATTCATTACAGAAAAGGTTGGATATAAAAGCTACTAATTACTGCCAAGATGTACAGAAATATGATGTACAAAACATACCTTGACTTAGTGACAAAGGTGACTCCAAAATATGAAAAGGTGGATCAACAGTGCCATGGACAAGTTCACCGTTCCACAGTTACAGGTATAAGTGACTGTACTGAGCCCAAAAACCAGTTTCAAGAAATGAGTACAGTTCATACTGTATAACACATACCAGGTAGTCACAATGGGTGACTATTGCTCACGTGGGATACACACTGCAGGTCACTATGGCTGCATGATATTGATAATGTCCCTTTTAGAAAAGGCTAAACCAAAATCTATGAAACTTACTGACTACTAGTTAGTTATTGATCCAACATATAGTTATATTTACACAAGAATATTTCTAATTTACTAAAGACCTTTTCTGCACTATTTACTAATAAATTATGTTTACTATTAATGAAATATTTACAAATGAAATGCATGTTACTAAAAGGAATCTGTTTATTTTATGTTATTAACTTATATAATATATTGTAACTATATATTTAAGTATATTTATCATGTCTGCCACAACCAGCCACAAACCAGTTGCAAAACAACACAAACTCTCTTCCTCTCATCTGCTCATTCATTCTGCTTTATTCATTCTTCAGTCACTCTGCCACATTCATACTTCAAACACTCTGCCACATTCATACTTCATACACTCTGCCACATTCACCCCCTGTTTGTGAAATGGCGTCCGCGTCATTTCCACAAGTAATTAGAGTCATATTCTATTTACAATTCTTAAAAATAATTAATCACAACATAAATACTTGCATGAAAATAATTTTAGCAAAATGATTTACTGAGAACAGGATTTTCTTGCTATGTACAGGTAATATTTATGGCCAAAATGCATCGTCTGTATCCCATAATACTGGTGAAAAGACAATGAACATCCGTGAATGTGAACATATTGATCTGGCTCTTTGTACCTTACGCTACTCTAGCCAATATCATAACAAAAAAGTGAAGTCAGCATTGAGTTGTGGGAATATGCTTTATTCTCACATAAGCCAGCGAAACTCATGACAGGTAAGCATTTACTTGGTAAGTATCGATGCTATTGTCTCTGACAAAGTCGCTGGGTCCATCTGAACTCTTCCACTATCTAACAGCTCTGACAAGAATGATATCTTTCTCTTCCATTCTGGACCAACTGTTTGTTGTGCCATGGAAAAGTCACCACTCGTCATCCACCGAGGAGCTTGTCTCACCCTACTGGATCTGCGTAACACAGGGCCCCGTTCGCTATCTCCAGTAGCAGCTTCAGTCTCATCCTCTTGTAGCTCGGCTTCTGCGGCGGTTTCTTCTGGTCTAGTTTCATCTTGTCGTGTTTCTTCTTCTGTGGGCTGACTCGACTCTCCACCTTCAACATCATCAGTGGACGGCTGGTCGTCACCGCCTGAGTCTGTCTCCCTGTCACCTGCAGCCTGACCATGATCGTCACCAGGAGGTTGCAGGGACTCTGCCTCAGCTGGTTCTCCCTGTTCTGTCACAGTAGTTTTGACTGCTGTCTCCTCACTCTGGGTGTCACTCAGCTGAACTTCCACAGTGACAGTATCAGTCTCTCTGTTGTCACTTTCTGTATGAGCTGTGTCTGGGTCAGATGGAGTAGGTGCTGCTCCTGCTGGTGCAGCTTTCTGTTCCTTGGGTGGTTGTTGTCTCAGGTCAGTGCTTGATTTCCTGGAGGAAGGATCATCTCTTCCTTGGCCTGCACCGATAGGTAAGAGGTGGTTTCGGTGAAGTGTCCTTTTGTGGGTGCTGTCATCTTCTTTGCACACCACAAACACAGGCACGTCGGGGTTCGGCTGAGAATCCACTACATAGACGTCCTTTTCCCAACGGTCTGACAGTTTGTGCTTTCCTTCAAACGCAAGGATTCTGACTAGTACCCTATCACCACTTTGCAATGTTCCTCCTCTGTCGAAGCTTGTGTGGCTCTTGGCACCATCTCCTCTGTCGATGCCAAACATTGCATCAATCGGTAGTCTTGCCTCTCGCCCAAACATGAGGTAATACGGTGAGTATCCTGTGCTCTCATGAGTGGTGCAGTTGTATGCGTGGGTGAGCGGGGCGACTGCCTTGTGCCAATCTCTCTTTTTGTCTGTCTCGAGAGTTCCAAGCATGGTCAGAAGTGTCCGATTGAACCTCTCAGTCATCCCGTTCCCCATAGGATGGTAAGCTGAGGATCTCGACTTCTCAATGCCAGCTATCTTACAGAGCTCCTGGATCACTTGGCTCTCGAAGTTTGCACCTTGATCGGCATGAAGCCGCTTCGGAAAGCCGTAGTGGACCACAAACGTGTTGAACAGAGCTTCCGCAGTTGTACGAGCGGTTTGGTTGCGAGTTGGAATAGCCTGCGCAAAGCGAGTAAAGTGGTCTGTGATAACTAGGATACTCTGGTACCCTCCTGACGATGTCTCGACTGACAAGAAGTCCATGCACACGAGTTCTAGTGGTTGCGTGGTGACAATGTTCACGAGAGGTGCTTTGTCTCCAACTGCCTTTCTGCGCAGACAACGGGGGCAGTCTTTGCACCAGGTCTCCACATCTCGTGCCATGCCAGGCCACCAGAACCGATCACGTGCCAGTGAGGTCGTACGGTCTCGTCCGGGATGTCCAACGTCGTCGTGGATCCCTTGCAGGGCTCTCTTGATGTAAGCTGACGGCAAGACCAGCTGCCGATGAACTTCACCTTTCACTGTGGTTTCCCTGTAGAGAGTCCCACGTCGCAGTTGGAAACTGTCGAAGTTCTTCAGCATTGCACTATGCTCTGGGGTTGCTGGGAAGTCTTGGCGTCGCGGTCTTTTCTTGTTCCTCATGACTGTCATCCATGGGCCAATGACTTCGTCTTCGTTCTGCGCTCGTCTCCAGTCCTTGTCAGTCATATCAGCAGTGTCTTGGCCTTCTGGCTGATCAAGAACATCAACGGCTGCAGCTGACAGACAGTGCGTGTCGACGACAGGGCAGCTGACAGCTCCGCAGATGGTGTGCACAACTTCAGCTGACATGTCTTCCTCTGTGTGCTCAGTGCTGTGGTCAGGCAACCTCGACAGGGTGTCAGCATCAATGTTGTTAGCACCGGGCCGATACTTGATGTCGAAGTTGAAGGCTGCAAGCGCCGCAAGCCATCTGTGCCCTGTGGCGTCAAGCTTGGCTGTCGTCAAGACGTAAGTAAGGGGGTTGTTGTCTGTCTTCACTGTGAACTGGGCTCCATAGAGATGGTCTTTGAATTTCTCTGTCACTGCCCACTTCAAGGCGAGAAATTCGAGCTTGTGGGCGGGGTAGTTGCGCTCGGTTTTGGACAGTGCTGTACTGGCGTACGCAATCACTCGCGGTGCTCCATCTTGTTCCTGGTAGAGTACAGCGCCGAGACCAGTGCCGGAGGCATCAGTATGGAGTTCGAAAGGCCGGGTGTAGTCTGCATATCCCAGGACAGGTGGGGTTGACAAGATGGCTTTCAAGCGTTGGAACGCTGCTTCCTCTTCATCTCCCCACTGCCAGGGCTTCTGTTGGTGGACTTTCTTCCTGCCTCGCTGCTTCTTAGTGGGTACTGGCATCAGGGCGGTCAAGGGGGCGCTGATCCTGGAGTAGTTCTGGACAAACTTGCGATAATAGCCAGAGAAACCAAGGAAACGCCGTACCTCTTCAGGGTTGGTGGGTCTCGGCCAGTCTCTGATGGTCTGAGTCTTGTCCGGATCTGGGGCGATCCCGTCTGCTGAAACTTGATGGCCTACATACACGACTCTTTCCTTCGGACTTCATGTCCAGCACCGTGAAAAACTGTGATCCGGACAGCATACATTCACATTGTGTTTTCATGTTTAAATAGCCTGTAGACACTTGATATACCTACATTCACATTGTGTTTAGATGTGTAAATAGGTTGTAGACACTTGACGTACATACATACACAATGTGTTTAGACGTTTAAATAGGTTGTAGACACTTGATATACATACATTCACATTGTGTTTAGATGTGTTAATAGGTTGTAGACACTTGATATACATACATACACATTGTGTTTAGATGTGTAAATAGGTTGTAGACACTTGATATACATACATTCACATTGTGTTTTGATGTGTAAATAAGTTGTAGACACTTGATATACATACATACACATTGTGTTTAGATGTGTAAATAGGTTGTAGACACTTGATATACACACATACACATTGTGTTTAGATGTGTAAATAGGTTGTAGACACTTGATATACATACATACACATTGTGTTTAGATGTGTAAATTTTATAGCCTGTAGACACTTGATATACGTACATTCACATTGTGTTTAGATGTGTAATTAGGTTGTTGACACTTGATATACATACATTCACATTGTGTTTAGATGTGTAAATAGGTTGTACACACTTGCTATACATACATTCACATTGTGTTTAGATGTGTAATTAGGTCGTAGACACTTGATATACATACATTCACATTGTGTTTAGATGTGTAAACAGGTTGTAGACACTTGATATACATACATTCACATTGTGTTTAGATGTGTAGAGATGGTTTGTTACAGTGTGACACTTGATTGACAGAGATTTATACCTGTAGCTATTCAACAATGACAGATGACTTTTATATGTCGCGACAGTTGAGAATCAGTCAATGGGATTATTGTCATGTGATTGATGTGTGAAAATAGTCACTTTAAATGTTATATTGTTGATCAATAAACGCTTCCATACATACAGAGTTTGACATCGCGTCTGTAAAGTTGATGGGGGGTTGCGTGATGTACACAGGGTTCGTATGACCTCGGGTGAGGGGAATGATCACCAGGCAACACCAGGGTGTAGTGTATAATACAGCAGCTCTTTATTCAAGGGGTTTCCTGAAGTAAACAGACTGGAGTAACAGATGTGAGTAACATCATTCAGCCAAGTTCTCAAGTGAATGTCGCTAGCTTGAGAATTTCTGACTACAATTTAAACTACATGTACATCTTACTCCGATTGGTCAGCCAGTAACTGTTGTTTATGGTCTGCTGCACACTGAGTACTCACATACACAAGCACTGAATAGTTACACACACGTGTACTGGCTCACACACAGACACACCCCCAGATATTCACACAGTCAGGCAAGCAAGAGCACACACACACACACACACACACACACACACACACACACACACACACTGCTACCTTACACACGCTATTTCTATCTGTCTAATCCGGCCTTCACTATCTGAAGTTGGCGCTGTTTACACCACGTGACCCCGTATCTGTGACGTCACTACCGTCTGCGGGGCGGTGACGGACGGAGCACATCAAGACAGGACCAGCAGTGACAGTGTGAGGGACAGTGAACAACTACACACTAACTACACGCGTGTCACACAGCTCCTTGTCAACCCGTGAGTCACAATCTTGACTGTGTGTCGGCTTTTACACAGCAACGTAGTGTTGATGAGTGTGTGAGGTGAGGTGGTTGTGTGAGTGGGGAACCCCGTCACGGCCGGCTACTTTCGGTTGTGACTGACAGCACAACACTCGGTCTGTCAGTCTCTCGGTATGCGGCTTACTTCACAAACCTGTTCACGATGTGATGGAAGCGTGTGTGTGTTGTGATTGTGTAATCGTGGTGTCATTGTTTGATCCGTGTTGTTACCGTGTCACTGGTGTGTGTGTTGTGTGTTGTGACTGACATTCTCACTTCCGCCTTCCTGTTTCGATTAAGCTACAGAGGACACAAATCTTGCCATCAGTCCGTGTTGTTACCGTGTCACTGGTGTGTGTGTGTGTGTGTGTGTGTGTGGTGACATTCTCGCTTCCGCGTTCCTCAGTGTTTCAGTAAAGGTGCAGGGGACACAAACCGTGCCGTTACTTTTCTCACACTAACATGCTTACCTCCCTGAAAACGTTTCCTGTCTATTCCGGACGTGAACACGTTCAGTTGTTGGTTTGCACATTTTCGGAAAGTAATACTTTGATCTATAACGTTTCTAATGATAAACCAGTTTATAATCAACACTCAAAACTGGCAAAACAAATTTTCATCTCTAACTACGAATCCCCGTCACCTCGGAAAAACTACAGTGATGTCACTGACGCGTCACACAGTACTGAAAGCTATAATGTTGTAGAAGGATCTTCTCGTCTGCTTCACGGCATGATGTACCGCATATTAAACTTCCCACATCATTCTGATCGTCACACACTTTGGTCAATAGCTGAACATCTGACAAAAAGAGATAAAATCATGACAAACCATACTTCTAATCATTGTTTGTACTCTGTATAAGCACCGAGTCCTACCTCAATGGTTATCAGCTTCAACAACTTGTTTGTCACAGCTTGTTCCATCAGACGTCTACACAGAAACATGGCGACTGCTTCCCCATCCGTAGAAGCAGGCGACATGGAGTGTCCTGTATGTCACGAGGAGTTCTCCCAGCCGAAAATCTTGCCGTGCGCACACCTCCTGTGTCGTGACTGTCTGGTCACGTGGCTCAAGTCGGAAGGCGAGGCTGAGTGTCCGTTATGCCGCTGCGCCATCGTGGCGGCCAGTGAGCGAGGGAGCAAGAGTTGTGAGGAGGTGGCGGACGGGCTGCCCACTGACCTGGCCATGTCCGCCTTGGTGGACAGCGCTCGGACACTCAGAGACACTCACACGTGTCAGGTTGGTTTTCTGTTTTTATCTTTCATGCTTTTTGTTTCTTTCTTCAAGTTCCTTCTTTGGTGGGTCACTCAAAGTCAAAACTATTATTATTTTATTATTTAACTGGTCTTGCTCAGTCACATGTGATGGGCATTTCCATTTCTTAATTCTTTGTATCTGTCTAGACAGTAGCAAAAAACAAATAGTTTGACGTAAATCCAGACACTGACTTTGTGAAAGTAATGGAAAGACGACAGAAAATCCTACACATACTGACTACCTCCATTTAAAATTACAGCACATCCATATCATTGTGTTTGTATTGCTAAATCTCACAGGTTTGTCTCAATGTGCCGGCTGTCTCCATCTGTCTCAACTGTGGGGATGTCATGTGTCGTGCATGCGCTACTGGTCACCTAAGAATGTCCATGCTACGTCACCACACTACAGCAGACCTGAGCTCGCTGACTGCAGAACGTCTGGCCGCCAGTCGTCCCGCACTTTGTTCAGCTCACAATGACAAGACTTGCGAACTCTACTGTCCCACACACGGCGTTTCCATCTGTCATCTGTGTGCCGCAGCCAAGCACCGCGCATGTCCGGAAGTGACGGAACTGGAAGAGAAAGTGAAGGAGGCGCAAGCGGTTCTGTCCGAGCTGGCGGCCATGTTGAGTGCGGGAGAGAGCGAGCTGGAGCGAGCCATGAACGAGTTGGACCAGCACCTGATACAGACGGAGAAAAACACACAGAGCGCCCTGGCCGACATAGACGCTGCCTGTGACCGTCTGCAGAAGTGCGTTGAGGCGTGTCGGCGCCGCTTAAAGGAACTGGCCCTGGCCGCCAAGTCGGACGTAGCGGCGGCTGTCCATGGTGGAAAGAGCGTCCTTGTGGAACGACGCGGTAAGCTGACGTCACATAAACGCCTGGTGGAACGAGCCAAGATGACGTCACCACGCTCTTCTGTCGGCGACATGTCGACCACGCTGAAGTCCCGTGTAAATGACCTTGACCGCAGCACTGACCTGCCAGCAAATGCCAAGGTCATCACCAAGGCGACACTGACCATTGACCCTCAGGCGCTGGCCCGGATAGAAAAAGAACTTGTGGAACTAGGAAAGGTTGATGTTGTCAATGCTTCAGTGAGTGTACAGGTGGGTTTGTTGTATCAGTACTACAGTGAGTGTACAGGTGGGTTTGTTGTATCAGTACTACAGTGAGTGTACAGGTGGGTGTGTTGTATCAGTACTACAGTGAGTGTACAGGTGGGTTTGTTGTATCAGTACTACAGTGAGTGTACAGGTAGGTGTGTTGTATCAGTACTACAGTGAGTGTACAGGTGGGTTTGTTGTATCAGTACTACAGTGAGTGTACAGGTGGGTGTGTTGTATCAGTACTACAGTGAGTGTACAGGTGGGTTTGTTGTATCAGTACTACAGTGAGTGTACAGGTGGGTTTATTGTATCAGTAGTACAGTGAGTGTACAGGTGGGTGTGTTGTATCAGTACTACAGTGAGTGTACAGGTGGGTGTGTTGTATCAGTACTACAGTGAGTGTACAGGTGGGTTTGTTGTATCAGTGCTACAGTGAGTGTACAGGTGGGTGTGTTGTATCAGTACTACAGTGAGTGTACAGGTGGGTTTGTTCTATCAGTACTACAGTGAGTGTACAGTGGGTGTGTTGTATCAGTACTACAGTGAGTGTACAGGTAGGTGTGTTGTATCAGTACTACAGTGAGTGTACAGGTGGGTTTGTTGTATCAGTACTACAGTGAGTGTACAGGTGGGTTTATTGTATCAGTACTACAGTGAGTGTACAGGTGGGTGTGTTGTATCAGTACTACAGTGAGTGTACAGGTGGGTGTGTTGTATCAGTACTACAGTGAGTGTACAGGTGGGTTTGTTGTATCAGTGCTACAGTGAGTGTACAGGTGGGTGTGTTGTATCAGTACTACAGTGAGTGTACAGGTGGGTTTGTTGTATCAGTACTACAGTGAGTGTACAGTGGGTGTGTTGTATCAGTACTACAGTGAGTGTACAGGTGGGTGTGTTGTATCAGTACTACAGTGAGTGTACAGGTGGGTTTGTTCTATCAGTACTACAGTGAGTGTACAGGTGGGTGTGTTGTATCAGTACTACAGTGAGTGTACAGGTGGGATTGTTGTATCAGTACTACAGTGAGTGTACAGGTGGGTGTGTTGTATCAGTACTACAGTGAGTGTACAGGTGAGATTGTTGTATCAGTACTACAGTGAGTGTACAGGTGGGTTTGTTGTATCAGTACTACAGTGAGTGTACAGGTGGGTGTGTTGTATCAGTACTACAGTGAGTGTACAGGTGGGTGTGTTGTATCTGTACTACAGTGAGTGTACAGGTGGGTTTATTGTATCAGTACTACAGTGAGTGTACAGGTGGGAGTGTTGTAACAGTACTACAGTGAGTGTACAGGTGGGAGTGTTGTAACAGTACTACAGTGAGTGTACAGGTGGGAGTGTTGTAACAGTACTACAGTGAGTGTACAGGTGGGAGTGTTGTAACAGTACTACAGTGAGTGTACAGGTGGGAGTGTTGTAACAGTACTACAGTGAGTGTACAGGTGGGAGTTTTGTAACAGTACTACAGTGAGTGTACAGGTGGGAGTGTTGTAACAGTACTACAGTGAGTGTACAGGTGGGAGTGTTGTAACAGTACTACAGTGAGTGTACAGGTGGGATTGTTTTTTTTGTTGTTGTTTTTTTGCTGCCCCAACTCTTTTGCCAGCTCCAGTGGTGTTCCTCCCAGGTCATGGGTGAAACCCACGGAGGACTCAGAAGCTGGGACAATTTTTATTATGCATGATGATGGAGATGAGGATGATAGTAAGATGATGCTATGGAGGTCCATGTGGTTTGGGACTGCGGGACAGGGCCGCATCCCACGCTTCCTGTCATAAATATCCCGGCATTAACCAGGCCTGGGAACTACGGCACCTGCGGTGCCGGCCGTGTAATCATCCACATCATGAGACGTGTCATACAAAGGGAAGCACCCCCAAAGTCGCACCCGTGAAGTGGGTGAAGCTCGGCTGTGTGGCAACAGCCTCCCCATTGGGCCCATAGCACACCCGCTCTGGGTAGGAGCCGACCTAGGTATGAAAAATCCCGCTTGCCTCGGCTGGGATTCGAACCCGGGTCTCCCGGTCCATGATCCGAAGTGCTAACCACTACACTACGGGGGCCGGTGGGATTGTTGTAACAGTACTACAGTGAGTGTACAGGTGGGTTGTTGTATCAGTACTACAGGTATGGGTTATTCAGTGAGTGCATAGGTGGGTTCAGTTGTTGTATCAGAGACCCACCCTTCGAAGGATGAGAATGTTGGTGGGTATGGATATTTCAAGTGGGGGGGGGGGGGGGGGAGGGTAGGATGTATTGGCTCATGATTGTAAGAGTGCAGGTGATAATTATGAGAGCTATACAGCGGTACAGTTGTCAACAGCAGCACGTTGAACGTGAACGTGCACGTATTGTGCACGGTTATGTTGTGCACGGTCATGTTGTGCACGGTCATGTTGTGCACGGTCATGTTCGTTGTCAATCTCTTGCTGTGTGTTTCAGCCCCAGGCGCCGCCAGTAACTGTATGGCGTTTCCATGACAACCACGGGCAGCACATCACCCTGAGTAACAACCAGCAGACGGCGGAGAGGACTGGGGATTATGGTTACGGAGTGGTTGTGTCGTGTGAACAGATGATGGCCAACAGGCTCTATGAGGTGGGAAACTGTTTTTTTAGATTACAATACATGTATCAAGTATGTCAGGTATATTCTCAAGTGGAAACTGGTGTGTGAGCGAATATCGGATTTATAGAAGTATCTTAGCATTGTTTTCGATAAACTGGTGTAGTACAGGCGTCAGTGTTTGTGGTTTTTCTGTAAACTCCACAGAGACATTCGAATGTAATACGCTGATGTCTGCTGGCTGTGTGAACGAGAATTTGACACGGCCCCAAGTTAATAATAATAATGACAGTACTTATGGCGCTATAACCTATTGGTTGATAACAGTTCTAAGCGCTGAAAAAATAAAAAAAATGCAATGCCATAAGGTCAGGGCGCAACCACACACACACACACACACACACACACACACACACACACACACACACACACACACACACACACACACGATGCAAACCAGAACAGTCAAGTGTTGTTATGAGCAGAAAACAGGTGGGTCTTCAGGTTTTTCTTGAAAGTTTCAAGGGAGGGTGCTTGGCGGAGTGAAAGAGGGAGAGAATTCCAGGCTAAAGGACCAGTGTAGGAGAAAGCTCTAGTGCCAACGGTGGAAAGTTTAGTGCGGTGAATGTTGAGGGTAAGAGTGTCAGCTGAAGACCGGAGGGAGCGTGACGGAGTGTAGAGTTGGATCAGTTCAGAAAGGTAGGATGGGGCAGAATCATGCAAACATTTGTAGCAAAGGGTGCAGAATCGTGTCAGAAACAGGAAGCCAGTGCAAGGAGCGGAGTGCAGGAGAGATGTGGTCAGACTTTTTCAAGCGTATGTCTAGGCGAGCAGCAATGTTCTGAATACGCTGAAGAGGGTGAATGGATGAAGCAGGGAGGCCAGCCAGGAGAGAGTTACAGTAGTCCAGACGAGACAGAATGAGTGAAGTGACCAGTTTGACGGTGGCATCAGTGGACAGGTATTTGCGGATAGAAGAGATGCGGCGGAGATGGAAGTGGCAGCACTGAGAAATAAGGGCAAAGTTATACTAGTCAACGAGTGAAGACAACACTGTAGAATTTGACACGGCCCCAAGTTGTACTCGTCAACGAGTGAAGACAACACTGTAGAATGTGACACGGCCCCCAAGTTGTACTCGTCAACGAGTGAAGACAACACTGTAGAATTTGACACGGCCCCAAGTTGTACTAGTCAACGAGTGAAGACAACACTGTAGCATATGCCGTACTTTCGCTTTGCCTTTAGTCTTCTGTTGGCTCATTGCCAACTTGTCAGATTGTGTAACTGTGTGTGTGTGTGTGTGTGTGTGTGTGTGTGTGTGTGTGTGTGTGTGTGTGTGTAGGTGAAGCTGGAACAGGTGGACACCAGGTTGACACCCAGCGGTTACATTTTCATCGGCGTCATGACAGTGGACCCCGCCAGTCACAGCTGCTCCAGTGTTGTGAATGCTCTGCGCTTGCCGTCGGCGTACGTCATATGGGACACCCGTGTCAAGTGTCCGGGTAAACAACAGGTAGGGAACTCACTGTATCGCCTCACACGTGGTTTATCCAGTCCTTGTGGTTCATGGTGGACAATGGTGATGATGATACAGATGACGACGACAATGACGATGATGAATGACATCACTGGATGTATTGACGGTGTGCTCATTATTATCATATGACAAATAGATACTTGGCCATGTATACCTAGCACATAGTGTATTAGGTACACAGCTCAAGGGTTTTTGTTTTTCTTCAGTAGAACAACTGAACATGGGAAAACACCTAGTAGTAGGGGTAGTAGTAGTAGTGGTGGTTGTGGTGGTGGTAGTAGTAGTAGTAGTGTTTGTAGCAGTAGTGGTGGTGGTGGTAGTAGTTGTAGCAGAAGTGGTGGTTGTAGTAGTAGTTGTTGTTGTAGTAGAAGTAGTAGTAGTAGTAACAGCAGTAGTAGAATGACTAGTAGTAGTAGTAACAGTAGTAGTAGCAGTAGTAGACTCGGAATTACTAGTTGTTGCAGTAGCAGTAGTAATGTTATATCTCCATCTGTTGTTGTCTGTCCAGCACCATATCTCCAGGTTTGTCGTCCAGTCTTTGTCCTACTTCTGCCCTCTCGTCTCCTGCCTTCCCAAACACACACATTCATGTTCACCTAACAGATCGCTTTCTCTCATTGTGTAGGAGAGTTGTAGTGTAGGCGCCGCCCTGACCAGTGTGGGTGTCGGGGACCGTGTGGGAGTTCTGGTGGACGCCGCTAGGTGTCTCCACCTGTACGTCAATGGGACGGACCAGGGAGTTGCCGCCCGTGATGTGCCTCACCCATGTTACGCCATCTTTGATCTTGGCTGGTACTGGAAAAAGGTATAAACCTGATCGCCAAACAATTTATGCTTGTATTGGAACTGCCTCTTTTCCATCCAGTTTTAATCCTGACAGCGGACACGGAATATTTTCCTCTTTTTTTACAATTTCTTATTTTTGATGTTCCTGATTAATTTGAGGCTATTTCCTTGTACTCGTATCGTCTGTGTCTCTGTGTCCAGGTTACAGCGCTTCCCGTGAGGAACGTCCCCTAGTGCTGGACATGCACGTGCACCTCGTCCCACCTTCACCTTCACTTTGTTCATTTGAACGTAATGTAGAGGGCGCCAGTGTCAGTCGGTGCTGATAACAATAACGTTAGTTGTTTTCTGTCGGTCACAGTGTTTGTATTATCAGTCGGCGTAGTTTTCGAGTTCCATGCGTGCTGTATATTAATACTTAGCTTTTGTGTTTTTATGGCACCGGTGGCCATTGAGATCGTGTGTTTACTTTTTCATCGTCAGTTTCCAATTTGTGTGTAAGAATTGAAAATGTAGAAACTGAAACATGTGTATGACTTACGCTTGATGTATGAAAGAGAGTCGACGTACTATTGTTTAAACTGTTGAAGGCTCGAACCACGGAGAGACTTTTATTTTTAGTGATAATTAGTGTAGTGTCACGGACAGACTTTTAGTTTTAGTGATAATTAGTGTAGTGTCACGGACAGACTTTGAATTTTAGTGATAATTAGTGTACTGTCACAGCCGCTAAATGTTTGTAATTGTCAGCACTATACCAATTGTCCACATACATGGTGGAAAAGGACGTTAAACTCCCAAACACCCACCACCCCGCCAATTGTCCATGCTTGTCACGCCACGAGTATTGATGATTTGTTTGAAGCATCACACAACTGATAACTACGACGTGTTACGTGTCCAGTAGTGAAGCACATGTACCATCAAGTACCACCTCGGCTCCTTCACTTGATTCCTTCTGGGAGAGACGTGTTAGGTGTCCACTAGTGAAGTACCATCAAGTACCACCTCGGCTCCTTCACTTGAATCCTGGGAGAGACGTGTTAGGTGTCCACTAGTGAAGTACCATCAAGTACCACCTCGGCTCCTTCACTTGAGTCCTTCTGGGAGAGACGTGTTAGGTGTCCACTAGTGAAGTACCATCAAGTACCACCTCGGCTCCTTCACTTGATTCCTTCTGGGAGAGACGTGTTAGGTGTCCACTAGTGAAGTACCATCAGGTACCACCTCGGCTCCTTCACTTGATTCCTTCTGGGAGAGACGTGTTAGGTGTCCACTAGTGAAGTACCATCAAGTACCACCTCGGCTCCTTCACTTGATTCCTTCTGGGAGAGACGTGTTAGGTGTCCACTAGTGAAGTACCATCAAGTACCACCTCGGCTCCTTCACTTGAATCCTTCTGGGAGAGACGTGTTAGGTGTCAGTAGTGAAGTACCATCAAGTACCACCTCGACTCCTTCACTTGAATCCTTCTGGGAGAGACGTGTTAGGTGTCCACTAGTGAAGTACCATCAAGTACCACCTCGACTCCTTCACTTGAATCCTTCTGGGAGAGACGTGTTAGGTGTCCACTAGTGAAGTACCATCAAGTACCACCTCGACTCCTTCACTTGAATCCTTCTGGGAGAGACGTGTTAGGTGTCCACTAGTGAAGTACCATCAAGTACCACCTCGACTCCTTCACTTGAGTCCTTCTGGGAGAGACGTGTTAGGTGTCCACTAGTGAAGTACCATCAAGTACCACCTCGGCTCCTTCACTTGAATCCTTCTGGGAGAGACGTGTTAGGTGTCCACTAGTGAAGTACCATCAAGTACCACCTCGACTCCTTCACTTGAATCCTTCTGGGAGAGACGTGTTAGGTGTCCACTAGTGAAGTACCATCAAGTACCACCTCGGCTCCTTCACTTGAATCCTTCTGGGAGAGACGTGTTAGGTGTCCACTAGTGAAGTACCATCAGGTACCACCTCGGCTCCTTCACTTGAATCCTTCTGGGAGAGACGTGTTAGGTGTCCACTAGTGAAGTACCATCAAGTACCACCTCGGCCCCTTCACTTGAGTCGTTCTGGGAGAGACGTGTTAGGTGTCCACTAGTGAAGTACCATCAAGTACCACCTCGGCTCCTTCACTTGAATCCTTCTGGGAGAGACGTGTTAGGTGTCCACTAGTGAAGTACCATCAAGTACCACCTCGGCTCCTTCACTTGAGTCGTTCTGGGAGAGAACTTTTACTTCTCCCTCCTGACCCCCTCCACACACTGAGTCACACCGCTGAGTTCAGGGACGACTCCACTCCCACCAGTCAAAAGGGTCGAGTCCCCAGAATTCAGCCAATCGCGTCTCGCGACATAATCAGCAACTTGCTCAGCAATGTAAGTTTCGGAATTTAGAGCTGCCTTTATTTATTAATTTTGTGGGCTGATCATTTCCAAAGTAGAGGGGGAGGAAGCCGGAGTACCCGGAGAGAACCTCCGACAGTCGGCCCGAATGAACTGTGCCACATTCGAGGAAGAAACAACTCTTTGCCCTGAGTAGGATACTACTTTATTGTCTCTTTCGGGAATTCCGGGCTGCTTCCCCCGGCGGAAGCGCGTCGCCACGGTGCAGCGCCCCCCAATACCTATCCTTTTTTTTCACTCAATTTTCCCGGGGGAGGAAACGCGGATAACCCGGAGAGACACCCCACCCCCACCCCCCATTAGCAGCCCGGTAGGAAAAACCGATATCACATATCACAAGCTCGACCTGGGCTCGACCCACGCTTCATAGCCATGACATTGGTGACGGCCGTTCAGTAGCGCAGCGGCTAAGTCCTACGCGCTACCTATTAGATCACCCCCAATAATATTAATAATAATAATAATAATAAGTAATAGGAACAGTCTCGCGTGTTAGAAGGAAGGGAGACAAAGCTGTAACTATGCGGGAAATAAGTTCGACCAAGACGAAATTGCTTCCCTTCACTGCTTGTCACTTAACCACAGGACTACCGAGATTGTCAAAATATAAAAATAAAATCGTTTTTTCAGGTGCCATGCCGACACGCAAACCCCACTTCACTACTATATTGCCGTACGGTTTTATTTTATTTTTATACCTGGACAATGTACGAGTACCTGTGAAATCAACTCGTTGTGTAAAATGACATTGTCAGTGTCTTGTTTCCCGTTTCTGTAGTACATTAAATAAAATATCTAATCACACTTGCTTCAGGCTGCAACCACTGTGTGTCACGAAGAGAGAGAGAGAGAGAGAGATGATGATGATGATGATGATGATGATGATGATGATGAAACCTTTATATCAGGATAGAGTTGCTAGAAACTGGAAGGCCTCCCTTACACACTGTCCTGCAGAGAGGGAGGGGGAGAGAGAGAGAGATGATGATGATGATGAAACCTTTATTTCAGGATAGAGTTGTTAGGCACTGGAAGGCCTCCCTTACACATTGTCCTGCAGAGAGAGAGAGAGAGGGAGGGATGGAGAGAATGAACTTTATTTTACTAAGATTTAAGTGTTGAGCACAAGTACTTATCTTACAACTTGTCCTTGCTACAAAAAAACAACAAAAAAACAACAACAACAACAACAAAAAACCGAACAGAGAGATGAGAAAGAGGAAGGAGGGGGGGGGAGGGATTACAACAACAGACAAACACCCAAATAGCAGAATGTTGACAGTCAAAACTTAGTTTTCCAGAATGAGCTAACAAAATTTACTATCATATATTGTCACTAAATAAATACAAAACATCGGTCGATATTTACTGCGGCTACCTTTCCTATGATATTGATGTTGCTGTTGCTTTTTGAGGCGTACATTATCCAACTAGATTTACAAGGACAACCTTTTTGTTGTTGTAGCCTAGTTACAACTTCCCCCTAGCAAAATGAAAGAACATTTTGTAGAAAATCAGATAGGATTAGATAATTATGTGAGATGATGACTTGTCAGATCAGAACCTGTTGAATCTTACAGTTTGTTACGCATCTCGGCCAACCTACTTGTCTGATTGGACAACACCAACCTGGAGGAAGGGAGGCATCAGATACCGACGAAAGAGGGGGGGGGGGAGGAGGGAGGGGAGAAGGGGGGGGGTGTATTCTCTTTTGCTAGACGATGAACAGTCGTTTTATCTGACTGACAACAACAAAAACAACAACAAAAGTTTCTACTTAGGTGGGCCACGTTTACCTCCCTTTCCACAGGGTGGAAAACGCCCTGTGATACACTGTGCGGGTTGTGATACGGGGGGGGGGGGGGGGGGTGTTTGGGGGTTTAACGTCCTTTACCACCACATAGGGTGATATCAAAGACGGGGCAACGATGAAAAAGCCAGCACAAATGTTTGGCCCCAGCCGGGATCGAACTCACGACCCGAGCATTAGAAGTCCAACGCTCTACCATTCGACCACCCCGGCTCCCGAGGGTTGTGATACGGCGTAACCATTAGATATCCCGAGAAGCGCATTTGGTAAGCTGTGGGTGCACCTGAGCACCAGGATCGGCCGCGATGAATCGGTCTCGCGATCGATCAAAGTTTGCACACTAAAATTTCACCAAATTTCGTTAAATTATGCCCACTTACCGCCATTTTTCGAACTTGACCTGCTACATGCGGGTGCGCCAATCTCTCAGAGTGTAGTAGATATACAAAATAATTATGCCGCACAAACTTATACTTCGTCAGACACAAGTCTGAATAGCAAGCTAGTGTGTTTTTACTACGTATCACCACAGCACAGCGTACGACAAAACAAGGGCGTTCAACCACCGTGTTCCATAGCGACTTTCGCCACTGATGTGCGCCATGTTACTTGGAGCAGACGACACACGTGACCACTTTCCCGTTGACGTAAGGCGGACAGGGCAGGGATCCGCATGACGCAGTGGAATACATAAAGAATGCGCCATCATTAGAGTGCTGTCCAGTGCCCTCTCTGTCTTCAGGGTTTCCATCCAGACACAGGAACTCGGAATTTGACTGATAGGTATAATGCTGAGCCGTGATGTGCCCCGAGTACTGGGGCGTCCAGCCCGGGGGGCAGGTCTTGGTGCCTGGGATCATGAGGGTGGTGGGGTGGGGGGCACGACACGCAGCACACGGGACGTCGGTGTAAACGTTTCCAGGGATGTAGTACTCCGCGCCTTGTATGTTGGTAAAATCTCTGGAAAATCAGAATAAGAGGAAACTGGAGGGTGGGTGGGTGTTTGGGGGTTTAACGTCCTTTTCCACCACATAGGGTGATATCAAAGACGGGGCAACGATGAAAAAGCCAGCACAAATATTTGGCCCCAGCCGGGATCGAACTCACCACCCGAGCATTAGAAGTCCAACGCTCTACCATTCGACCACCCCGGCTCCCCGAGGAAACTGGAGAAACTCCAAGGAAGCCTTCATCAGTTACAGCCCTTTGTTGTAATTTGAATACTTTTATAGAGGAATAACTCGTTCGACCGAGGTATGGGAACTTTCAGCATTCGTCAAAAAAAAGAAGAAGAAACAATGTGCATGTCTATCACACAAAAACGTAGAGGCAAACTGCTTGGCGAATGTGTGAAATCTGTACCATTGAAAGTGTCGACTGTCTCCAGTTCTAGCACATCAAGCCTGTGTTCGGGTCAGAGCAGGCATTGTGGTGTTAGGACCCGTAGGCTTGCTTCTATTTATAGCTGTGTGCCGGCGATCGAATGCCAAGAAAAGCAGATTCATTTAATGTTATTGGCCGCGGCGTCCTAATGGAGCTTATCACGTCATGAGTGAATACACAGCACTTCGGGCGTGACATTTTGACCCATCTAGCAGCTGGTATCACCTTACTTTAACCTGTCTGCTTCTCTCAATACAGGCTACGTGATAGTATTAGCTTCCGGGGCAAGTAGTAAGAACTCGGCTAAATATAGTATAAAATCTTTGCCCCTTTTAAAATTTGTGCGCATAGTAAAATATGGCAATCTGGTGCTTTTTGTTGGCTTTGTAAACAAGTTTCATGCCAGGTAATAGTAAAATTAGGGAAAAATGAGGCTGGCTTGTGGACTATTTGTATTCATGCGCGGCTGGCACAGGAGCCAGCAGACGACCGTGGAATGAGGGGGTATGTGGTCGCTGCCAACATTGCCAAAAAACGGAATATAGGAATGTTTAAATTTCCTCTACGCATGAGTCTATGGCTGCCCTGATTTTTGTGAATTTTGTGGTGAATTTTAAAGCATTTCTAGGGTGTCATCTGCAGCGTTATGTGTAAGAGGAATATATAGCGTTTTCCTCCAGATTTGCATCTGTATCGCGTAGCCCAACCAGTGAATGTCCGGAACATGACATACCAGAGGGGTGGGGCTCTTCTGTCTGCTTCTCTCAACCAGTAAACGCCCGAAAAGTGACATACAAGAGGAGTGGGGCTCTTCCAGTTTCATTGACTTTCCGTGGATACTGTTTACGGATAGTAGTCTTGGGTTGTATCGGGTTTCTGGTTTGGGCGATGCTTACCCTCCATAAATGACAGCGTTGTCAAACTGTGGAACTCGTGACAAACACAAGCGGTTACTGGCCCCTCCTGTCTCGCTGTATTTCGATCCTCCGACAACACCTGAATAACATGCACACGATCAGATCAACAAACACGAAATCGAACGAACAAACAGCAATGTTGTTGCTCTGTTAACCACGAGATGTGGCCAAAATATTCCCCGCCAGCATCATCAGGTACAGACAATGGTCACAATTACATTCCGATATGTTCAGTACGTCAAAAATACGCACATGGCGGTGGTCATTGCAACAATACAAATGATGAGAGAGAGAGACAGAGAGGGTGGGTGGGTGGGTGTGGGGGAGTTTAACGTCCTTTTCCTTCACATAAGGGTGATATCAAAGACGGGGCAACGAGAAAATGGCCAGCACAAATATCTGGCCCCAGCCGGGATTCGAACTCACGACACAGAGAGAGAGAGAGAGGTTGTCAACTTACCCGAGTACACCAACTCGGAGGCATTCGGACAGACTGAGCGTCCCCACCGGATGTACGTTGAACCTGAAAGTAACGCGCATGCGCATATTTATTCTATTTTGAAAGCCGAGCAATACACTACCTACAAATTTAAACACATGTCTTTGCGTAAGGAATAGGCCTTTTGTTACTGCACTGACTGTAGGCAAACAAAACCAAAGTTAAAATACTGTGTAGTTTGTAAACATGGGATGTAAGTCTGGTTTTCTGTTGTCGTGTTGACTTTGGCTCAAACTTATAAAAGTGGCATTTTATCTATTGTTGATTGTACACTATTGGAAACTACTGAAAATCAAACAAAAACATACGATTAAAATCATTTAGCACACTTTTAAAGTTTGGCCAAGAGAGAAAAGTGATTTCCGAATCTGTATTGCTTGGCTGCGCTTATCCAGTGTAACTGAATTCGTAACATGCTTTGTGAATGCATCGCCTACAGGAACTAAGTAACAGAAAATGTAGTTACCATCTTGGGCAAGTTTGCTTTCCGCTGCTTGAAGCTGAGTTCTTAAGGCGGATATTTCTTGTGTATGTTGGGCTTTCAAGGCCAGTAACTCTTGTGCCTGTTTCTCCACCACTGCTTGTAAAGGCGATGTGTCGTCTGCCCTGCACAAAATATGTCAAACACGTATGCAGTCTGTAATTCTAACTGAGATAAATTTCAGCTGTCGTAATGACTTTCAATCGAACGGCAGCCCTGCCTCCCCCCCCCCCCCCCACTCCCCACCCCAACCTACACATATCCCATTTGTATCCTCACCCCCCCCCCCTCCCCACACACACACACTGTTTTCTAAGACCGAGCAGCACACACACACACACACACACACACACACACACACACACACACACACACACACCACGAAAAGTTTGGACAATGACATTAAATCCATATATCCATACCTTTTCACCCTGGTCTCCAGTACGGCTTCCAGTTTGGCTATTCGGGTTGAGAGGGTCTTCACTTCTCCTGAACAATCGGTCTCCGCACGTATGTGAGACGTCATGAACAAAGTACACGTAATGATCAACAGACACTGCGTCATCATGGCGGTCCACATTCTGTTTCTGCTAATGGTTACCTCGTCAGGGCTGTCGTCGTTGTTGTTGTTGTAGTTGTTTGTGTTGTGTATGTGATTTGTTGGTTAACAGAGTGCCGTCTGTGCTCTGTGCGAGAAACCACAGTACAATCAGTATGACCACAACTGTGGACACGGCGTATCGCTAGGACTGTTTCAACTGAGGCGCGTTCAGTTGCGGTAGATATCTAGGTCAACGTAGCGATCGGAACAGGGAGAAAACTAGCAGTCAACTGAAAGGCGCAAGCGATGCGAGCATTTTCAAAATGGCGGAAAGCGTGAATGTTGACGTTGTGAAGACACTTCTTATACAAGAACTTTGCGATAATGCTGTTGAGGGGACGATCGTAAGCAATATGCAAGCCACAGACAAGATGTTTTGCATGTTGAGTGAAGAGAAGCAGGCCAAAGACAGAAACCCAGACTGACGCGCATATGAAAGACTTCGTCATTTAGCAACAACCAGCGCTGAACGTGAACGCTGAACGTGAACAAAGGAAACGCTGGCTTAGAAATGATTTATGAACGTCCCTAATAGGATTCAGCAAATTAAACTGGATAATAAGTTGGTACAGATCAAGCCTGATACACAACGGTCATGATGCGGTCCCATCGATCTTTAAAAATGAAACAGTTGAAAAAATTTCCGTCCTTAATTTGAAGCCAACACGAACGGTCGCCATCTTGAAATGAGAAGCTAGCACCTCGGCGGGGTTCTACTTTTCCTACTTTTCCTGGCTACACGCAACTGAAACGGCTTCGCTAGCTTTCCTTGATTTCCTACGTAGCCGCTAAGCTAACTGAACGCGCCTCGAAGTCCTGCCCGCAGCTAGTTGCCTAGAGGATGAGGCATGCAAATCCTGCAGTCACGTGCTACACCTTTATCTTTCACAGCAGAAGCGAAAGCCAAACAAAACGTCTCGCCGAGATGGTGACAATAATAGTATGTGGATTATGTCGGCGCTTTTTGTCAGTCGCTTGGCTCAAAGCCCCTCGTGCTGAAGACAGCGCATGACAAAAACAAATTCAAAGCGACATTATAAGCAAAGCGCTTACAGATCTCAGGGGCGCCGGAACCGGGGGGGCAGGGGAGGCAGCTGCCCCCCCCCCCCCCTGTACCCAAGTAGGGGGGACAAGAGTGTCTTTTTGCCCCCCCTGGAAAATCAGGTGACTATGGCAAGAGGGGGGGGGGGGGGGCAAAGCCATGGTCTTGCCCCCCCTTCCCCTACCTCTCCCCCTACCCCTCTTAGTGCTATCTCCCTCATCCCACCCAACAGAGAACTTCTGTTTTTTGCGGACCGAAGGCTGTCCGCTCCTCTGATTCACCCCCCCCCCCCCCCCCCCGCTTTTCACTTTTTTCGGGCAACGTCCTGGTTTGTAAAGGTTTTTTGCCTACGCAGCATTTGATCGCCCCCCCCCCCCCCCCGCGCTTTTCACTTTCTTCGGGCAACGTCCCCCCCTCCCCCCAACATCTTCCGGCGCCCCTAGATCTGGAATCTCAACAAAAAGCCACAAACAGTGTGTGTTTATAATGAACTATCCGACTGTACAAAATGCACAGTCAACTCTGTCACAGTTACAGAGTTGTCAGCCGTCCCTCAAACCCCTATAACAGCTAAGGGCAGACTGATTTCACAGCTCAGTTTGTGTTTTGATAATCGAGCGAGAAGGATCGCAGTGACTGGTCTTCTCGTGCAGCACACCGGCAACACCCGCTAGCGATGTGTCTCGCTCACTGTCCAAAAGCACAATGAAGTTACTGCAAACTCACGCTCTGGTTCTCCGAAGCGCTGAAAACTCTGCGACAGAGGTACCTGCATTATGCACAGTCGCAGGAGTCGCTGTTTTCAATCACACAGTGTTTACGGCTTTTTGTTGAGGTTGCAGACCTTTAAAAGCACGAGGGGTGGGGGGGGTGGGGGTGGGGGGTTTAACGTCCTTTTCCACCACATACGGGTGATATCAAAGACGGGGCAACGATGAAAAAAGCCAGCACAAATATTTGGCTCCAGCCGGGATACGAACTCACGACCCGAGCATCAGAAGTCCAACGCTCTACCATTCGGCCACCCCGGCTCCCCTTAAAAGCACGAAGTCTCCAGTGTAGTAGTGTTGAAGGACACAAGTTGTTTCAGGAAACAGTGTTTATTTCTTGCTGTTGAAGGAAAATTGACAAGTAGGCCAAATGATACACGGTGCTTTGTGGTTTTAACAGAATAAGATTGTCGACTGAATCTAAACAAGCCGTCTTCTCGCGTTCCAGTGTCCTTAATAGGATATAAGTGAAATCGGTTGCGTTTGCACTAGTGCCCGGGCATAGCTTTAAAATCTACAACCTTCCGTACACAAAGGGTATTGCATCTTCAAGCCTGTTACTGTAAACGAATTTAGGGGTCACTGACCTCATACATCAATAGGAATCACAGATACTTCCTTTTACCATAGAATAAAACTTTTGTTTTAGCATTTCTGTGAATATAAGCTCTTGTTTAAAATTGTATTTATACAATTATACGTGGTCCTAATATTTCACCAAGCTGTCCCGTAACACCCAACCGTCTTGAAAATCAATAAAAGACACATGGAGACAGTGAAACAAACATCCTTGGTAAACGATCAAAAGTCATATTTGGTGTGTTTGTCTGCCTGACTACTGTCCTCTTCAAAACATCTCTAAAGACGTCTTCAGCGGTTTTACTCATTTGCTTCCCTTTCCATAGCAGTTGTCGCCACTGATCTGCGCCATGTTACTTGGAGCAGACGACACACGTGACCACTTTCCCGTTGACGTAAGGCGGACAAGGCAGGGTCCCACATGACGCAGTGGAATACATGAAGAAAGCGCCATCATTAGAGTGCTGCCCAGTACCCTCTCTGTCTTCAGGGTTTCCATCCAGACACAGGAACTCGGAATTTGAAGCGTACGAATAATGGTGAGCCGTGATGTGTCCCGAGTACTGGGGCGTCCAGCCCGGGGGGCAGGTCTTGGTTGCCGGGGATCATGAGGGTGGTGGGGTGGGGGGCACGACACACGGCACACGGGACGTCCGGGTGGTCATGTCCGGGTATGTAATACTCCGCGCCGTGTATGTTGGTATATCTGGAAAAGAAGAAAAAGAAAAATGGACCCATGAGAACACAGCCCAGGCCTTTATGTATGTTGTCTTGGGTCATTGTGACAGAGTGATCACTCGTCCCCCCCCCCCCCCCCCCCGTTTCCAATAAAAAGGAAAGAAGTAGAGGAACTGGAAATTACAAACATTTGTCCGAAAAGCCGAAATCGTTTACAGTGATAGTGTGTCAATAGTCTGAAATCGCGAACGTAAAAACTCAATACGTATGACATCGTGTGGAAAACGCCATGGAATGTGCTTAGTCTGTGCTTCAAAATCAGTCACTTTGGTCACAGTACAGCATCTGAAACCATTGTGGTGACTCGGGTTCTCTCGTTCTACGTATGTAGAAGCGTACCGTGTACTGAGCAGACGGCATTATTTGTTTGCGGAATGAACACCAAATAGACAATGCTGATTGGTGGCTATTTTTAGCGACTTGGTCGTATCGACCTGTGGTACAGGTATGGAAGCGTTAGGACAAAGAAGTCATATTTTTCTACTATTAGAAACCGCAAAGTCACGAAAACGGTCACAATGGCCAAAAGGAACGTCTATTCATTTGTCAAAACCGCCTTAGAGTTTTGTAAGCGGTAGTTTTTCCCCCACATAACTCATTACGAACATAGAAACGTCAAGCTGCCTGTCTGTCTGTCTGTGTCTGACTTGACTGACTGACTGACTGACTGTCTACGTGCCTGAGAAGTGTATCTCGGACAACTGGGGCGATTTCAATGTTTAACCTCCCCTGGACATTGTTTCATTGTGACAAAACGGGCAAGGCCAGTGTAAACTGTTTGGAACAGAAACATGTTGACAGGTAACATGATATCGAGTTTTTGCAATGCATACCCTTTATAAAATGCGGCGTCGTCAAACTGTGGGTCCCTGGACAAACACAGACGGTTACTGGCCCCTCCTGTCTCGCCTTGATACGATCCTCCGACAACACCTGGAAAACAAACAAAGAAACAACGCTTTCGTTTTGCTCTTAGGCACGAGATATGTCCAAAACATTGTTTGGACTCCGCCAGTATCGTTAATCAAATCTGCTTGGGGCCAACAGTGCAGACTCTGATTGAAATTACCCCGAGGAAAGGATCTACTCTAATACGATATTTGTTGCTGTGAGTATTTGTTATTTGTGTATTTGTTGTCTTGTTATTTGCTTGTTTCTCTATTTCTTTTTCGCGCGAACTGTATGTTATGAAGACCCCCCCCCCTCAACTGTGTATTTTATCAAATTGCAAAGCGATGCTGATGATGATGCTAATGGTCAGTGGTACTGGTGCTGCTTTCTTTCCAACTCTGCTTGGAAGCCAGAGAATCAGCGCAGTTAACGGCGTCACACGCAAAATGTGGAGGGGAAAAAGAAACGCCAGGATCGCACTCCCACACACACACCACCACCGCCACCACCACCACCACCCCTCCTCCCCCCCCCCCACACACACACACAAAGGAATGAATGATGGGGCGGGGTGGCATACGCCGCCACGCTCAGCACGTACGTCACAAATACATTGCTTTGCTCAACACGTACGTCACACAACACGTACGTCACACAACACGTACGTCACACAACACGTACGTCACAAATAGGCCGCTATGCTCAACACGCACCTCACAAATAGGCCGCTATGCTCAAAACGTACGTCACAAATAGGCCGCTATACCCAACACGCACGTCACAAATAGGCCGCTATGCTCAACACGCACGTCACAAATAGGCCGCTATGCTCAACACGTACGTCACAATAGGCCGCTATGCTCAACACGTACGTCCGAATAGGCCGCTATGCTCAACACGTACGTCACAAATTGGCCGCTATGATCAACACGTACGTCACAAATAGACCGCCACGCTCAACACGTACGTCACAAATAGGCCGCTATGCTCAACACGTACGTCACAAACAGGTCGCTATGCTCAACACGTGCGTCACAAATAGGCCGCTATGCTCAACACGTGCGTCACAAATAGGCCGCTATGCTCAACACGTACGTTACAAATACACCACCACGCTCAATACCAACGTCACAAATACACCGCCACGCTCAACACGTACGTCACAAATACGCCGCTACGATCAACACGCACGTACAAATACGCCGACACTGTAAAACAACGCAGATGATCACAGGGATCGGAATAACCCTGTGGAAGGCGTCCTTACCAAAGCAAGTTAAAGACAGGTTGAAAACTTACCCGAGTAGACCAGCTCGGAGGCATTCGGACAGACCGTGCGTCCCCACCGGATGTACGTGGAACCTGAGTGTAGTAACCGTGCACATATTGTACTTTGCATTGTGAACACCGAAAACACTACCAAGAAATTTAAACTTGCGTCTTCTTTGCAAAGGTTCGTCGGCTGGCTGCTTCTTGGGTGGAGGTATCTTCTCTTTCCACCACATACAGACCAAAGCAATAAGGAGTCAAGGAGGAAAAAAGCAAGCACCTAGTGCTGCCCCCTGGTCACGATCAGAACTCCAGAGTTTAACACTCTCCCAGATCTCGCTGTAAAAATGCTTTATGTACGCCACTCGCCAGTGCAAATTCTCAGTGAGATGACCACCAGATCTCGCTATAAAAATGCTTTATGTACGCCACTCGCCAGTGCACATTTTCAGTGAGTTAACCACCAGATCTCGCTGTAAAAATGCTTTATGTACGCCACTCGCCAGTGCAAATTCTCAGTGAGATGACCACCAGATCTCGCTATAAAAATGCTTTATGTGCGCCACTCGTCAGCGCAAATTTTCAGTGAGTTGACTACCAGATCTCGCTATGAAAATGCTTTATGTACGCCACTCGCCAGCGCAAATTTTCAGTGCGTTGACTACCAGATCTCGCCATAAAAATGCTTTATGTATGTCACTCGCCAGTACACATTTTCAGTGAGTTAACCACCAGATCTCGCTGTAAAAATGCTTTATGTACGCCACTCGCCAGTGCAAATTCTCAGTGAGTTGACCACCAGATCTCGCTATAAAAATGCTTTATGTACGCCACTCGCCAGTGCACATTTTCAGTGAGTTAACCACCAGATCTCGCTGTAAAAATGCTTTATGTACACCACTCGCCAGTGCAAATTTTCAGTGAGTTAACTATGAGTGCTTTACGCCCGAAAACAGTAAGGGACCAGAGAGCGAAAGTGTGAGTTATGACTTTTCATAACCCACTCAGTGGTTAAGGAGTTCACAATAACACACTTCAGTAACGTCATCAGCCAAAGACGCGCAGAAAGTGCGTCATTTCAAACATTTAGAACTCCTATGTCACGGCCGGTGCACAGACATTTTGTTTACACTTGTAGGTGAAATTTTATTTTGCTTGCATGATTTGCATAACTCACCAGTCTCCCTACCAGAATAATAAAATGAGGCAGAAAATGTATGCTACTAGAGGTAAGAGTCTGAATGCTCGTGGTATAAACAGTATACGTGATTAGTTCTGGTTGTTTACCACGAAACAAACCACTGGAGGCTCGGTACCTATTGCAAAAATCGAAACATCGAGTGTTGTTGTTGTTGTTGTTGTTGTTTTTGTGGTAAACTACGAACTAATTATGTACTTTTTAACAGGGAACCTATGTCTGGTTCTCTTTTTGTCATACTGGCTCAAAACGTTTAGTCGTGGCATTTTTTCAAACTATTATTAAAAACTGATATCAGATGGTCAAATAGACAAATCCTAACTTAAGACTTTGAAAGTGCAGCCAATAAAGATCATTGATTACTGTTTCGGTTACAGCAACCTGCGCTTATCCAGTTTCTACAAAGGAGTTCTGCACCTAGGAACTGAGACTTTTACTGAGTGACAGAAATTACCCTCCTGAGCGAGTTTGCTTTCTGCTGCTTGAAGCTGAGTTTTTAAGGCCAGTAACTCTTGTGCCTGTTTCTCCACCACTGCTTCTAAAGGCGATGTGTCGTCTGCCCTGCACAAAATATGCGATACACGTAGGCTGTCTGTAATTCTGAGATAAATTTCAGCTGTCGTAATGACTTTCAATCGAACTTTCAATGACTTTCTCCCCCCCCCTCCCCACCCCAACCTACACATATCCCATTTGTATCCTTCCCCCCTCCCCCCCCCCCCACACACACTGTTTTCTAAGATCGAACAGCATACACACACACACACACACACACACACACACACACACACACACACACACACACACACACACACACACACACTGTTTTCTAAGACCGAGCAGCACACACACACACACACACACACACACACACACACACACACACACACACACACACACACACACACACACAGATTTCTAAGACCGAGCAGCACACACACACACACACACACACACACACACACACACACACACACACACACACACACAGAGTTTTCTAAGACCGAGCAACACACACACACACACACACAGAGTTTTCTAAGACCGAGCAGCACACACACACACACACACACACACACACACACACACACACACACACACACACACACACACACACACGAAACGTTTGGACAATGACATTAAATCCATATATTCATACCTTTTCACCCTGGTCTCCAGTACAGCTTCCAGTTTGGCTATTCGGGCTGAGAGGGTCTTCACTTCTCCTGAGCAATCGGTCTCCGCACGTATGTGAGACGTCATGAACAAAGTACACGTAATAATCAACAGACACTGCGTCATCATGGCGGCCCACATTCTGTTTCTGCTAATGGTTACCTCGTCAGGGCTGTCGTTGTTGTTGTTGTAGTTGTTTGTGTTGTGTATGTGATTTGTTAGTTAATAGCGTGCGTCTGTGCTCTGTGCGAGAAACCACAGTACAATCAGTATGACCACAACTGTGGACACGGCGTATCGCTACGAGTGTTTCAACTGAAGTCTTCTTCCCGCAGCTAGTTGCCTAGAGGATGAGGCATGCAAATCCTGCAGTCACGTGCTACACCTTTATCTTTCAAAGCAGAAACGAAAGCCAAACAAAACGTCTCGCCGAGATGGTGGCAATAATAGTATGTGGATTATGTCGGCGCTTTTTGTCAGTCGCTTGGCTCAAAGCCCCTCGTGCTGAAGACAGCGCATTACAAAAACAAATTTAAAGCGACATTATAAACAAAGCGCTTACAGATCTGGAATCTCAACAAAAAGCCACAAACATGTGTGTTTAAAATGAACTATCCGACTGTACAAAATGCAGAGTCAACTCTGTCACAGTTACAGAGTTGTCAGCGTCCCTCAAACCCATATAAACGCTAAGGGCAGACTGATTTCACAGCTCAGTTTGTGTTTTGACACTGAGCGAGAAAGATCGCAGTGGCTAGTCTTCTCGTGCAGCACACAACACCCGCTAGACGCTGTAGCGATGTGTCTCGCTCACTGACCAAAGGCACAATGAAATTACTGCAAACTCACGCTCTGGTTTTATAATGGTCTCCGAAGCGCTGAAAACTCTGAAACTGTGACAGAGGTGTCTGCATTATGCACAGTCGCAGGAGTCGCTGTTTTCAATCACACAGTGTTTACGGCTTTTTGTTGAGGTTGCAGACCTTTAAAAGCACGAAGTCTCCAGTAATGTAGTGTTGAAGGACACAAGTTGTTTCAGGAAACAGTGTTTATTTCTTACTGTTGAAGTAAAATGACAAGTAGGTCAAATGATACACGGTGCTTTGTGGTTTTAACAGAATAAGATTGTCGACTGAATCTAAACAAGCCGTCTTCTCACGTTCCAGTGTCCTTAATAGGATATAAGTAAAATCGGTTGTGTTTGCACTAGTGCCCGGGCATAGCTTTAAAATTTATAACCTTCCGTACATAAAGGGTATTGCATCTTCAACCTGTTACTGACGACTTTAGGGGTCTCTGGCCTCATACATCAATACGAAACAGATACTTCCTTTTACCATAGAATAAAACTTTTGTTTTAGCATTTCTGTGAATATAAGCTCTTGTTTAAAATTGTATTTATACAATTTAACGTGGTCCTAATATTTCACCAAGCTGTCCCGTAACACCCAACCGTCTTGAAAATCAATAAAAGACACATGGAGACAGTGAAACAAACATCCTTGGTAAACGATCAAAAGTCATATTTGGTGTGTTTGTCTGCCTGACTACTTCTTCTTCAAAACATCTCTAAAGACGTCTTCAGCGGTTTTACTCATTTGCTTCCCTTTCCATAGCAGTTGTCCCCACTGATGTGCGCCATGTTACTTGGAGCAGACGACACACGTAACCACTTTCCCGTTAACGTAAGGCGGACAGGGCAGGGTCCCACATGACGCAGTGGAATACATGAAGTAAGCGCCATCATTAGACTCCCGTCCAGTACCTGCTCTGTCTTCAGGGTTTCCATCCAGACACAGGAACTCGGAATTTGAAGCGTACGAATAATGGTGAGCCGTGATGTGTCCCGAGTACTGGGGCGTCCAGCCCGGGGGGCAGGTCTTGGTGCCGGGGATCATGACGGTGGTGGGGTGGGGTGCACGACACATGGCACACGGGACGTCCGTGTGGTTATGTCCGGGTATGTAATACTCCGCGCCGTGTATGTTGGTATGAAATCTGGAAAAGAAAAAAAGAAAATGGACCCATGAGAACACAGCCCAGGCCTTTATGTATGTTGTCTTGGGTCATTGTGACAGAGTGATCACTCGTCCCCCCCCCCCCCCTTTCCAATAAAAAGGAAAGAAGCAGAGGAACTGGAAATTACAAACATTTGTCCGAAAGCCGAAATCGTTTACAGTGATAGTGTGTCAATAGTCTGAAATCGCGAACGTAAAAACTCAATACGTATGACATCGTGTGGAAAACGCCATGGAATGTGCTAAGTAGTCTGTGCTTCAAAATCAGTCACTTTGGTCACAGTACAGCATCTGAAACCATTGTGGTGACTCGGGTTCTCTCGTTCTACGTATGTAGAAGCGTACCTTGTACTGAGCAGACGGCGTTATTTGGTTGCGGAATGAACACCAAATAGACAATGCTGATTGGTGGCTATTTTTAGCGACTTGGTCGTATCGACGTGTAGTACAAGTATGGAAGCGTTAGGACAAAGAAGTCATATTTTTCTACTATTAGAAGCCGCAAAGTCACGAAAACGGTCGCAATGACCAAAAGGAACATCTATTCATTTGTCAAATAGCTAAAGAGCTTTGTTGACGGCATTTTTTCCCCGCAGAACTTATTACGAACATAAAGACGTCAAGCTCACTGTCTGTCTGTCTGTCTGTCTGTCTGTCTGAATGACTGACTGACTGACTGACTGACTGTCTACATGCCCGAGAAGTGTATCTCCGACAACTGGGGCGATTTCAATGTTTAACCTCCCCTGGACATTGTTTCATTGTGACAAAACGGGCAAGGCCAGTGTAAACTGTTTGGAACAGAAACATGCTGACAGATAACATTAATTCGAGTTTTTGCAATGCATACCCATTAAAAACTGCGGCGTCGTCAAACTGTGGGTCCCTGGACAAACACAGACGGTTACTGGCCCCTCCTGTCTCGCCTTGATACGATCCTCCGACAACACCTGGAAAACAAACAAAGAAACAACGCTTTCGTTTTGCTCTTAGGCACGAGATATGTCCAAAGCATTGTTTGGACTCCGCCAGTATCGTTAATCAAATCTGCTTGGGGCCAACAGTGCAGACTCTGATTGAAATTACCCCGAGGAAAGGATCTACTCTAATACGATATTTGTTGCTGTGAGTATTTGTTATTTGTGTATTTGTTGTCTTGTTATTTGCTTGTTTCTCTATTTCTTTTTCGCGCGAACTGTATGTTATGAAGACACCCCCCCCCCCCTCAACTGTGTATTTTATCAAATTGCAAAGCGATGCTGATGATGATGCTAATGGTCAGTGGTACTGGTGCTGCTTTCTTTCCAACTCTGCTTGGAAGCCAGAGAATCAGCGCAGTTAACGGCGTCACACGCAAAATGTGGAGGGGAAAAAGAAACGCCAGGATCGCACTCCCACACACACCACCACCCCACCACCCCCCCCCCCTCCTCCCCCCCCCCCCACACACACACAAAGGAATGAATGATGGGGCGGGGTGGCATACGCCGCCACGCTCAGGACGTACGTCACAAATACACCGCCACGCTCAGCGTGTACGTCACAAATACCTACGTCCACAACACGTACGTCACACACGTACGTCACAAATACACCGCTATGCTCAGCACGTACGTCACAAATACACCGCTATGCTCAGCACGTACGTCACAAATACACCGCTATGCTCACGTACGTCACAAATACCGCTATGCTCAGCATGTACGTCACAAATACACCGCTATGCTCAGCACGTACGTCACAAATACACCGCTATGCTCAACACGTACGTCACAAATAGGCCGCTATGCTCAACACGCACGTCACAAATACACCGCCATGCTCAACACGTACGTCACAAATAGGCCGCTATGCTCAACACGTACGTCACAAATTGGCCGCTATGCTCAACACGACGTCACAAAAGGCGCTATGCTCAACACGTACGTCACAAATACGCCGCTACGCTCAACACGTACGTCACAAATAGGCCGCTATGCTCAACACGTACGTTACAAATACACCACCACGCTCAATACCAACGTCACAAATACACCGCCACGCTCAACACGTACGTCACAAATACGCCGCTACGATCAACACGTACGTACAAATACGCCGACACTGTAAAACAACGCAGATGATCACAGGGATCGGAATAACCCTGTGGAAGGCGTCCTTACCAAAGCAAGTTAAAGACAGGTTGAAAACTTACCCGAGTAGACCAGCTCGGAGGCATTCGGACAGACCGTGCGTCCCCACCGGATGTACGTGGAACCTGAGTGTAGTAACCGTGCACATATTGTACTTTGCATTGTGAACACCGAAAACACTACCAAGAAATTTAAACTTGCGTCTTCTTTGCAAAGGTTCGTCGGCTGGCTGCTTCTTGGGTGGAGGTATCTTCTCTTTCCACCACATACAGACCAAAGCAATAAGGAGTCAAGCAGGAAAAAAGCAAGCACCTAGTGCTGCCCCCTGGTCACGATCAGAACTCCAGAGTTTAACACTCTCCCAGATCTCGCTGTAAAAATGCTTTATGTACGCCACTCGCCAGTGCAAATTCTCAGTGAGATGACCACCAGATCTCGCTATAAAAATGCTTTATGTACGCCACTCGCCAGTGCACATTTTCAGTGAGTTGACTACCAGATCTCGCTGTAAAAATGCTTTATGTACGCCACTCGCCAGTGCAAATTCTCAGTGAGATGACCACCAGATCTCGCTATAAAAATGCTTTATGTGCGCCACTCGTCAGCGCAAATTTTCAGTGAGTTGACTACCAGATCTCGCTATGAAAATGCTTTATGTACGCCACTCGCCAGCGCAAATTTTCAGTGCGTTGACTACCAGATCTCGCCATAAAAATGCTTTATGTATGTCACTCGCCAGTACACATTTTCAGTGAGTTGACCACCAGATCTCGCTATAAAAATGCTTTATGTACGCCACTCGCCAGTGCAAATTTTCAGTGAGTTGACCACCAGATCTCGCTATAAAAATGCTTTATGTACGTCACTCGCCAGTACACATTTTCAGTGAGTTGACTACCAGATCTCGCTGTAAAAATGCTTTATGTACACCACTCGCCAGTGCAAATTTTCAGTGAGTTAACTATGAGTGCTTTACGCCCGAAAACAGTAAGGGACCAGAGAGCGAAAGTGTGAGTTATGACTTTTCATAACCCACTCAGTGGTTAAGGAGTTCACAATAACACACTTCAGTAACGTCATCAGCCAAAGACGCGCAGAAAGTGCGTCATTTCAAACATTTAGAACTCCTATGTCACGGCCGGTGCACAGACATTTTGTTTACACTTGTAGGTGAAATTTTATTTTGCTTGCATGATTTGCATAACTCACCAGTCTCCCTACCAGAATAATAAAATGAGGCAGAAAATGTATGCTACTAGAGGTAAGAGTCTGAATGCTCGTGGTATAAACAGTATACGTGATTAGTTCTGGTTGTTTACCACGAAACAAACCACTGGAGGCTCGGTACCTATTGCAAAAATCGAAACATCGAGTGTTGTTGTTGTTGTTGTTGTTGTTTTTGTGGTAAACTACGAACTAATTATGTACTTTTTAACAGGGAACCTATGTCTGGTTCTCTTTTTGTCATACTGGCTCAAAACGTTTAGTCGTGGCATTTTTTCAAACTATTATTAAAAACTGATATCAGATGGTCAAATAGACAAATCCTAACTTAAGACTTTGAAAGTGCAGCCAATAAAGATCATTGATTACTGTTTCGGTTACAGCAACCTGCGCTTATCCAGTTTCTACAAAGGAGTTCTGCTCCTAGGAACTGAGACTTTTACTGAGTGACAGAAATTACCCTCCTGAGCGAGTTTGCTTTCTGCTGCTTGAAGCTGAGTTTTTAAGGCCAGTAACTCTTGTGCCTGTTTCTCCACCACTGCTTCTAAAGGCGATGTGTCGTCTGCCCTGCACAAAATATGCGATACACGTAGGCTGTCTGTAATTCTGAGATAAATTTCAGCTGTCGTAATGACTTTCAATCGAACTTTCAATGACTTTCTCCCCCCCCCCTCCCCACCCCAACCTACACATATCCCATTTGTATCCTTCCCCCCCTCCCCCCCCCCCCCCCACACACACTGTTTTCTAAGATCGAACAGCATACACACACACACACACACACACACACACAACACACACACACCACACACACACACACACACACACTGCTTTCTAAGACCGAGCAGCACACACACACACACACACAACACACACACACACACACACACACACACACACACACACACACACACACAGATTTCTAAGACCGAGCAGCACACCACACACACACACACACACACACACACACACACACACACACACACACACACAGAGTTTTCTAAGACCGAGCAACACACACACACACACACAGAGTTTTCTAAGACCGAGCAGCACACACAACACACACACACACACACACACACACACACACACACACACACACACACACACACACACACCACGAAACGTTTGGACAATGACATTAAATCCATATATTCATACCTTTTCACCCTGGTCTCCAGTACAGCTTCCAGTTTGGCTATTCGGGCTGAGAGGGTCTTCACTTCTCCTGAGCAATCGGTCTCCGCACGTATGTGAGACGTCATGAACAAAGTACACGTAATTATCAACAGACACTGCGTCATCATGGCGGTCCGCATTCTGTTTCTGCTAATGGTTACCTCGTCAGGGCTGTCGTTGTTGTTGTTGTAGTTGTTTGTGTTGTGTATGTGATTTGTTAGTTAATAGCGTGCGTCTGTGCTCTGTGCGAGAAACCACAGTACAATCAGTATGACCACAACTGTGGACACGGCGTATCGCTACGAGTGTTTCAACTGAAGTCTTCTTCCCGCAGCTAGTTGCCTAGAGGATGAGGCATGCAAATCCTGCAGTCACGTGCTACACCTTTATCTTTCAAAGCAGAAACGAAAGCCAAACAAAACGTCTCGCCGAGATGGTGGCAATAATAGTATGTGGATTATGTCGGCGCTTTTTGTCAGTCGCTTGGCTCAAAGCCCCTCGTGCTGAAGACAGCGCATTACAAAAACAAATTTAAAGCGACATTATAAACAAAGCGCTTACAGATCTGGAATCTCAACAAAAAGCCACAAACATGTGTGTTTAAAATGAACTATCCGACTGTACAAAATGCAGAGTCAACTCTGTCACAGTTACAGAGTTGTCAGCGTCCCTCAAACCCATATAACAGCTAAGGGCAGACTGATTTCACAGCTCAGTTTGTGTTTTGACACTGAGCGAGAAAGATCGCAGTGGCTAGTCTTCTCGTGCAGCACACAACACCCGCTAGACGCTGTAGCGATGTGTCTCGCTCACTGACCAAAGGCACAATGAAATTACTGCAAACTCACGCTCTGGTTTTATAATGGTCTCCGAAGCGCTGAAAACTCTGAAACTGTGACAGAGGTGTCTGCATTATGCACAGTCGCAGGAGTCGCTGTTTTCAATCACACAGTGTTTACGGCTTTTTGTTGAGGTTGCAGACCTTTAAAAGCACGAAGTCTCCAGTGATGTAGTTTTGAAAGACACAAGTTGTTTCAGAAAACAGTGTTTATTTCTTACTGTTGAAGTAAAATGACAAGTAGGTCAAATGATACACGGTGCTTTGTGGTTTTAACAGAATAAGATTGTCGACTGAATCTAAACAAGCCGTCTTCTCACGTTCCAGTGTCCTTAATAGGATATAAGTGAAATCGGTTGCGTTTGCACTAGTGCCCGGGCATAGCTTTAAAATTTATAACCTTCCGTACATAAAGGGTATTGCATCTTCAACCTGTTACTGACGACTTTAGGGGTCTCTGGCCTCATACATCAATACGAATCACAGATACTTCCTTTTACCATAGAATAAAACTTTTGTTTTAGCATTTCTGTGAATATAAGCTCTTGTTTAAAATTGTATTTATACAATTATACGTGGTCCTAATATTTCACCAAGCTGTCCCGTAACACCCAACAATCCTGAAAATCAATAAAAGACACATGGAGACAGTGAAACAAACATCCTTGGTAAACGATCAAAAGTCATATTTGGTGTGTTTGTCTGCCTGACTATTGTCCTCTTCAAAACATCTCTAAAGACGTCTTCAGCGGTTTTACTCATTTGCTTCCCTTTCCATAGCAGTTGTCCCCACTGATGTGCGCCATGTTACTTGGAGCAGACGACACACGTGACCACTTTCCCGTTGACGTAAGGCGGACAAGGCAGGGTCCCACATGACGCAGTGGAATACATGAAGTAAGCGCCATCATTAGACTCCCGTCCAGTACCTGCTCTGTCTTCAGGGTTTCCATCCAGACACAGGAACTCAGAATTTGAAACGTATGTATAATGTTGAGCCGTGATGTGTCCCGAGTACTGGGGCGTCCAGCCCGGGGGGCAGGTCTTGGTGCCGGGGATCATGAGGGTGGTGGGGTGGGGTGCACGACACATGGCACACGGGACGTCCGTGTGGTCATGTCCAGGGATGAAATACTCCGCGCCGTGTATGTTGGTATGAAGTCTGGAAAAGAAGAAAAAGAAAATGGACCCATGAGAACACAGCCCAGGCCTTTATGTATGTTGTCTTGGGTCATTGTGACAGAGTGATCACTCGTCCCCCCCCCCCCCTTTCCAATAAAAAGGAAAGAAGCAGAGGAACTGGAAATTACAAACATTTGTCCGAAAGCCGAAATCGTTTACAGTGATAGTGTGTCAATAGTCTGAAATCGCGAACGTAAAAACTCAATACGTATGACATCGTGTGGAAAACGCCATGGAATGTGCTAAGTAGTCTGTGCTTCAAAATCAGTCACTTTGGTCACAGTACAGCATCTGAAACCATTGTGGTGACTCGGGTTCTCTCGTTCTACGTATGTAGAAGCGTACCTTGTACTGAGCAGACGGCGTTATTTGGTTGCGGAATGAACACCAAATAGACAATGCTGATTGGTGGCTATTTTTAGCGACTTGGTCGTATCGACCTGTAGTACAAGTATGGAAGCGTTAGGCCAAAGAAAGTCATATTTTTCTACTATTAGAAACCGCAAAGTCACGAAAACGGTCACAATGGCCAAAAGGAACGTCTATTCATTTGTCAAATAGCTAAAGAGCTTTGTTGACGGCATTTTTTCCCCGCAGAACTTATTACGAACATAAAGACGTCAAGCTCACTGTCTGTCTGTCTGTCTGTCTGTCTGTCTGAATGACTGACTGACTGACTGACTGACTGTCTACATGCCCGAGAAGTGTATCTCCGACAACTGGGGCGATTTCAATGTTTAACCTCCCATGGACATTGTTTCATTGTGACAAAACGGGCAAGGCCAGTGTAAACTGTTTGGAACAGAAACATGTTGACAGGTAACATGATATCGAGTTTTTGCAATGCATACCCATTAAAAACTGCGGCGTCGTCAAACTGTGGGTCCCCGGACAAACACAGACGGTTACTGGCCCCTCCTGTCTCGCCTAGATACGATCCTCCGACAACACCTGGAAAACAAACAAACAAACAACGCTTTCGTTTTGCTCTTAGGCACGAGATATGTCCAAAACATTGTTTGGACTCCGCCAGTATCGTTAATCAAATCTGCTTGGGGCCAACAGTGCAGACTCTGATTGAAATTACCCCGAGGAAAGGATCTACTCTAATACGATATTTGTTGCTGTGAGTATTTGTTATTTGTGTATTTGTTGTCTTGTTATTTGCTTGTTTCTCTATTTCTTTTTCGCGCGAACTGTATGTTATGAAGACACCCCCCCCCCCAACTTTCCTGTGTATTTTATCAAATTGCAAAGCGATGCTGATGATGATGCTAATGGTCAGTGGTACTGGTGCTGCTTTCTTTCCAACTCTGCTTGGAAGCCAGATAATCAGCGCAGTTAACGGCGTCACACGCAAAATGTGGAGGGGAAAAAGAGACGCCAGGATCGCACTCCCACACACACACCACCACCGGCACCACCACCACCCCTCCTCCCCCCTCCCCCCCCCCCCCACACACACAAAGGAATGAATGATGGGGCGGGGTGGCATACGCCGCCACGCTCAGGACGTACGTCACAAATACCTCGCCATGCTCAGCACGTACGTCACAAATACCTCGCCATGCTCAGCTCGTACGTCACAAATACACCGCTATGCTCAGCACGTACGTCACAAATAGCTCAGCACGTACGTCACAAATACCTCGCTATGCTCAGCACGTACGTCACAAATACCTCGCTATGCTCAGCACGTACGTCACAAATACCTCGCTATGCTCAGCACGTACGTCACAAATACACCGCTACGCTCAACACGTACGTCACAAATAGGCCGCTATGCTCAACACGCACGTCACAAATAGGCCGCTATGCTCAAAACGTACGTCACAAATAGACCGCTATACCCAACACGCACGTCACAAATTGGCCGCTATGCTCAACACGCACGTCACAAATAGGCCGCTATGCTCAACACGTACGTCACAAATACACCGCTATGCTCAACACGTACGTCACAAATACACCGCTATGCTCAACACGTACGTCACAAATAGGCCGCTATGCTCAACACGTACGTCGCAAATAGGCAGGTATGCTCAACACGTACGTCACAAATAGGCCGCTATGCTCAACACGTACGTCACAAATAGGCCGCTATACCCAACACGCACGTCACAAATACACCGCTATGCTCAACACGTACGTCACAAATACACCGCCACGCTCAACACGTACGTCACAAATACGCCGCTATGCTCAACACGTACGTCACAAATAGGCCGCTATGCTCAACACGTACGTCACAAATACACCGCTATACCCAACACGCACGTCACAAATTGGCCGCTATGCTCAACACGCACGTCACAAATAGGCCGCTATGCTCAACACGTACGTCACAAATAGGCCGCTATGCTCAACACGTACGTCACAAATACGCCGCTACGCTCAACACGTACGTCACAAATAGGCCGCTATGCTCAACACGTACGTTACAAATAGGCCGCTATGCTCAACACGTACGTCGCAAATAGGCAGGTATGCTCAACACGTACGTCACAAATAGGCCGCTATGCTCAACACGTACGTCACAAATAGGCCGCTATACCCAACACGCACGTCACAAATAGGCCGCTATGCTCAACACGCACGTCACAAATAGGCCGCTATGCTCAACACGTACGTCACAAATAGGCCGCTATGCTCAGCACGCACGTCACAAATACACCGCTATGCTCAACACGTACGTCACAAATACACCGCTATGCTCAACACGTACGTCACAAATACACCGCTATGCTCAACACGTACGTCACAAATACACCGCCACGCTCAACACGTACGTCACAAATACACCGCCACGCTCAACACGTACGTCACAAATACGCCGCTACGATCAACACGTACGTACAAATACGCCGACACTGTAAAACAACGCAGATGATCACAGGGATCGGAATAACCCTGTGGAAGGCGTCCTTACCAAAGCAAGTTAAAGACAGGTTGAAAACTTACCCGAGTAGACCAGCTCGGAGGCATTCGGACAGACCGTGCGTCCCCACCGGATGTACGTGGAACCTGAGTGTAGTAACCGTGCACATATTGTACTTTGCATTGTGAACACCGAAAACACTACCAAGAAATTTAAACTTGCGTCTTCTTTGCAAAGGTTCGTCGGCTGGCTGCTTCTTGGGTGGAGGTATCTTCTCTTTCCACCACATACAGACCAAAGCAATAAGGAGTCAAGCAGGAAAAAAGCAAGCACCTAGTGCTGCCCCCTGGTCACGATCAAAACTCAGAGTTTAACACTTTCCCACATCTCGCTGTAAAAATGCTTTATGTACGTCACTCGCCAGTGCACATTTTCAGTGAGTTAACCACCAGATCTCGCTATGAAAATGCTTTATGTACGCCACTCGCCAGCGCAAATTTTCAGTGCGTTGACTACCAGATCTCGCCATAAAACATAAAAATGCTTTATGTACGTCACTCGCCAGTGCAAATTTTCAGTGCGTTGACCACGAGTGCTTTAAGTTCGAAAATAGTAAGGAAACAGAGAGCGAAAGTGTGAGTTATGACTTTTCATAACCCACTCAGTGGTTAAGGAGTTCACAATAACACACTTCAGTAACGTCATCAGCCAAAGACGCGCAGAAAGTGCGTCATTTCAAACATTTAGAACTCCTATGTCACGGCCGGTGCACAGACATTTTGTTCATATTTGGGGGGTGAAATTTTATTTTGCTTGCATGATTTGCATAACTCACCAGTCTCCCTACCAGAATAATAAAATGAGGCAGAAAATGTATGCTACTAGAGGTAAGAGTCTGAATGCTCGTGGTATAAACAGTATATAATAATAATAATAATGAGTATTGTATAGGCGTTTTACCCAATTTCATGAATCGGCTCAAAGCGCCGCGAACTGAACCCAACACGCACGCTCATGTGAATCACACGCATTCTCGCACACACTGGACATAAACACATGACAATCACGTGGTGCGAAGGGTCAGCTCAGCTATTTAAATTTCGGAATTTAGAATTGCATTTATTTTTCTAATTTGGTGGGCTGAACATTTCCAAAGCAGAGGGGGAGGAAGCCGGAGCACCCGGACAGAACCCCGACGAGCGGCCCGAATGAACGGTGCCACATACGAGAAGGAAAAATTCTTTGCCCCGAATGGGACTCGAACCCCTGACCTCTCGCATTGGTGACAAGTCTCTTAACCACTAGACCACCGACCGCCCCATGTGATTAGTTCTGGTTGTTTACCACGAAACAAACAACTGGAAGTTCGGTACCCATTGCAAAAATCGAAATATCGAGTGGTGTTTTTGTTGTTGTTGTTGCTGTTGTTGTTGTTGTTGTTGTTGTTTTCGTGGTAAATTACGAACTAATCATGTACTTTTTCACAGGGAACGTATGTCTGGTTCTCCTTTTGTCCTACTGGCTCAAAACGTTTGGTCGTGGCATTTTTTTCAAACTATTATGAAAAACTGATATCAAATGGTCAAATATACAAATTCTAACTTAAGACTTTGAAAGTCCAGCCAATAGAGATAGTTGATTACTGTTTCGGTTACATCAGGATGCGCTTATCCACTATCTATAGGAGTTCTGCTCCTAGGAACTGAGTGACAGAAATTACCCTCCTGAGCAAGTTTGCTTTCTGCTGTTTGAAGCTGACTTCTTAAGGCGGATATTTCTTGTGTATGTTGGGCTTTCAAGGCCATTAACTCCTGTGCCTGTTTCTCCACCACTGCTTCTAAAGGCGATGTGTCGTCTGCCCTGCACACAAACACAACGCGCAGGGAGGGTGTCCTAATCATGTACAGTATTTGTCACAGACAGCTTGAAGTTATTCCTGATAGTATTACTGTTATAACTTATAGCTACGGTAAAGACTTCGCGAGGACAGCAAACACACACAAACATGCTCATGCATTCACAGATTGATTGATTGATTGATTGATTGATTCGCGCGCACACACACACACACACACACCACACACACACACATGAAATGTATCGTCCATACCTTTTCACCCTGGTCTCCAGTGCAGCTTCCAATCTGGACATTCGGTTTTTGAGAAGCAAGTTCTCTTCCTTCAGGGTCTTGAATTCTCTCGACCAATCTGCTTCATTGGCCGTCGCGATCAGATCAGACGTTATCCAAACAGTACACATGATGGACAGCAGAAACTTTGCCATCGTGGAGGTGCGCATTCTGTTTCTTATGAACTTCGGAACTCGATGGTTAGGACTGTCTTTGTTGTTGTCGTTGTATTGGTAAATGTTATGCTCGCCCTGTCTTCGTCGTGCAGAAAACCACACTGCAGTGTGGTAACAAGGTACAGGCAGAAAGAACTTGCAACATGTCAGCCCTGAGTTTGTCAGCTGGAAGTTTCTGCCCGCTAGAAGATAAAGCATGCAACTTGCAAGGCCTATTTTACGTAGAGTGCCTGCATTTTCAGTGTATTTGTTTGTACCATACTACCCCCATATCTCATGAAATAGAACAAAGGTCAAAAGAACTGTCTGGACGAGATAAACCAGCGTGAGGTATAGTACATGGTTTTTTGTTTGTTTGTTTTTTTAGTCTGCAATGGCAGCTTCGTGCATGCCTACTGACGCTGCCGTATGAAAGTGACCCCCCCCCCCCCATTCCCCTCCCCCCCCCCCTCCCCGCTTCCCCTCACACACACACACCACACACACACACACACACACACACACACACACACACACACACACACACACACAATATCGTCTTCATCTGTGCACTCTCTCTTTTAAATGGAGAATAAAATTCCGTGTGTGTGTGTGTGGGGGGGGGGGGGGGGGGGTCGTATTGTGCCAAGTTTATCATGACAATAAGAGATATGCAGGTCGACATTCACTTTTTCCTTTGTTTTCCCCATGGTGCTCTCACTCTTGAAGTCTAATACTACTACAGCTGCTCAACTGAAACAGACAGGGGCCTGGAGAAAGTAACCACGTGATACAAAAATAAGTGATTTCTTCGATTTTTGTTTCAACCTCAGCAAAAGTGTCCAGAATCGGCTCAGTTTACCATGTTTGGTCAAGAAAACAGAAACGGATGCTTTTGGCACAAAAAAACAAGAACAAAACAAACAACAAAACTTTTTTTCAAAATCGTGTGACTGGCATATTGTGAATTGAAATTATCACTTGTTCCTTGTGGGGAGCCGGGGTGGCCGAATGGTAGAGCGTTGGACTTCTAATGCTCGGATCGTGAGTTCGTATCCCGGCTGGGGCCAAAAATAGTACTGGCTTTTTCATCGTTGATATCACCGGTATGTGGTGGAAAAGGACGTTAAACCCCCCAAACACCCACCCCACTCTTGTTCCTTGTTGTGAACAACAAGTTATTTACGTGAAACCTTCCCCCTGCATACACGTTCCACTATTTGACTCTATGTTAACTCTTTATTTACTCAAACCATCATAGCGGCGAGTTCCACAAGGAAGTCGTGAAATACAGTAGATTAGTTTTGTCAACACAATGCTTGGGACGGGACAAGTAGGGTAAGCTATTCTCCCCTGGAGTATGTCAAGATGGCGAAATTCTTCCTGATGCTACTTCGATTCGAACGTTTTGATTTCCTCTTAGCAAAAGCCGTGTGTTTGGATTATGAGCAAAGACACGTCTTCCCTGTATAGTTACGTGTCAACGAACATCGTTTCATGCTTGAGAAACAGATCGTTTTGCGCTCCCACCACAGACGTAAAGAGATAGACGCACCGCCGCACGCTGCCACCGCTGCTTGCGAGTGTCGCTATCGCGGCCATCTTACTAATACCAGAACTCAGAGGCTCTATGTATAGGACGCCTCGTTCGAAATACAAAGTTCTTTAGAAAGACGTCATCAGAAATGTGACGTAAGATAAAGCGGACCAATGCTGTGCGCGCTATCTAAACAGCTGATAGCGTCTGGCCAATGCTATGCGCGCTATGTAAACAGCTGGCACTTCCAGGTACTAGCAACATGGCGCGCGGCGGCGTCACTTTTCCGGCACCGCGGTGCGTCTATCTCTATACGTCTGTGGTTCCCACCAACAATCCAAAATCCGTGGAGTGTTTCCTGTGCAACTCACATTTAAAAATGGAAACACTCAGTGCTTACTCTTTTTTTTTAATCCGAGATTCTGTGTGTGTACTTGAAATGGCCCGTGTAAAAATCAGAAAACAACCTAACTCTTCAAAGCCTACGCAAAAATTGTAATTTTAGTAGAAATCTTCAGATCACTAGAAGCCACTTGGCAAGCCACTATTATGCAAACTGCATCGGTATCAAGCCCATGCCTTAGGTAATAGTGGCTTGCAGTGGCTCATATCGGTGTGCAGTGGTTTGGTTTTTTTTTAACCAGTCTTATCATATAGTGGCCAGGGGGGGCGTTTGGCCTTCGGTTCTTAAGAATTAAAACACTACTGCAGTGTAAAAACGTGTGCACCCTCGTCTTTCGAACATATTGCTTTACCTCGTTCTCAAAACTATTGAATCATAGTTGCTCCGGTGAACTCTCCGGAATCATGTCTGACCCCCCTTTATTGTGAAGGATGAAGGTGAAAACAAATGTTGTGTAGAGTTAGCTGGGAGATTTACACATGGGGATTTCCGCACAATGATACTTTGAGTTTGACTGATTTTGAGAATTTGGAGTCTGTTAGCTTTTAACACTGGGAATAGACCAGGAAGCTCTGTGGTATGCTAGCACGTCGGTACAATTTAGAACTGATTTGCGTCTAATAAATTTGAATGGCCTTGCCGTGGATAAAATACTTTTTTCTTCCGAACAAGCAGGCATCTACAACAAATGCAGTCTTACCCTTCTGATAATGAGAAGGACGGCGATGAATTGTTTATTACAGAATTGTATGACAATTATTGCCCATCTCATATATGATTCCTTCGAACCTTATTTTAAGTAAATATAACAAAACAACAAGAGAGAGAAGACAATGACAATGACAATCCTTTATTTCCAACGGTAGAAGATTTTGGCCAAAAGGCCAGTTTGCAACCTTGCCGTTGCTAGACTACAGTACGAGAGTAAAAGTACGCTTAGGATATTATACATAATACAGAGAGAGAGAGAGAGAGAGAAAATATACAAATACGAATGGTTTATTTGTGAAGGCCGTCATGGCCAGTTACCAAAGGAGGGTGGGGGGTGGGGGTTACAAAACAAACCACGTCTTGTAACATGTCAATGCCAAGTAACAGCTCTCTAACAAGGTTAAGCTTGTATGTTAGGTATTTTCACTTCTTAATTAGACTAAACTGTGTGAGTGTTGAAATCAGAAAGTTAAGTGTATAAATCCATTCAACGTGATCAATTTACTCCACGTCTACATGCTCAAGATCTCAACACTTCAGTTTATCCAAGAAAATTGTTCCAACAGACAAAGTCAAGATCGGCCACTGCTTGGTTCGCGCTGGCCTTCAAACTTGTCACGCTCCACCGGCGCCCATCGACAGATGTCATCAAGTAGTTGTTTGCCACCAGTGGTCATCTGTGTCGGATCTTGTTTTGATGAACCAGCGGCTTACACACCTATCATTACAATCAAACACTATGACAACATCATCACTGTCACAAAGAAGGTGTTCACGTTCATACCGCGTGTTTGTCATGCACAACCTTGTTGAAGTTTCTGTTTCGGGTTTTTGACGACGTTGTAAGTTCCGATCCATGATTTCTCCCGACATCATGTTACAAATGATCGGTTTCGTATCCTTTGGTGTCAAACTCCTCTGTAGTTGATGAATCTGTGTCCGTGTCGTCTGCTGAGAAAGTCAATGTCTTTGTTCTGGTTCACTGGGGCGTGGGACTCGGTACACAGGTCACATGCTAGGCTGTCTGGTTCGTGCGGGCGAGAACCACGTGCAGTGACGTCAACATTACACGGCGTGTGGTTTACAATTACGTGCTACTTTGTGTACAGTTTCATTGAATGGAGTACATAGAGGAGTAGGCTGGAACAAGCTGCAAGGTGGGGATGGATTTTCCTGATAGCTCGTCTCGTTTCTGCCCGCTGTCTGGGAGCCGGGGTGGTCGAATGGTAGAGCGTTGGACTTCTAATCCTCGGGTCGTGAGTTCGACCCCGGCTGGGGCCAAATATTTGTGCTGGCTTCTTCATCGTTGCCCAGTCTTTGATATCACCCTATGTGGTGGAAAAGGACGAAAAGGACGTTAAACCCCCAAAAACCCACCCACCCCGCTGTCTGTCTCGGCGAACTTGAGAAGGTGGTTCCCGTCTGAAGGTGATCGGTTGTGCTATGGCAGCAGTCATGGCGGGCCGAGAACCGGTCAGTCGGAGTATGATCACAGTTGATCCGTCCTGTTTGCCGTTATACAGGCTACGTACCATAGATGCATTTTTGGGAGGAAAACGCTATATATTCCTCTTACACGTAAGGTTGCTGATGACACCATAGAAATGCTTTAAAATTCACAAAAAAAAAATCACTAAAATCAGGCAGCCATAGACTGATCTGTAGAGTAAATTTCAACAAATTTCAATATTCCGTGTTTTGGCAATGTTGGCAGCGACCACATACCCCCTCATTCCACGGTCGTCTGCTGTCTCCTGTGCCAGCCGCGCATGAATACAAATAGTCCACAAGCCAGCCTCATTTTTCCCTATTTTTTACTATTACCTGGCATGAAACTTGTTTACAAAGCCAACAAAAAGCACCCGATTGCCATTTTTCACTCTGCACACAAATTTTAAAAGGGGCGAAGATTTTCTACTATATTTAGCGTACTTGCTACTACATGACCCGGAAGCTATTACTGGTCTGTAACCTAATTTTGAATGAAGTAACGGCATTTTCCCCGAGCAGGGCGTTCCAAATTCCTTCCGCTGTCGATGGTAGACACTCAACAGGCATGGTGACGGAACTGACTCGAAATGTCAAATTTTCATCATACCATATACACGTGCGACTTCGGTTTTTCTGTGACTGGGGGGGGGGGGGGGGAAGAGAGAGAGAGAGAGAGACAGACAGACAGACAGACGGGTAGGTGTTTGGGAGTTTAACGTCCTTTTCCACCACGTTTGGGTGATCACACCAGAGACGGTAGGGTAAGGTGTTGTGGTGATGGTGGTGTAATTGGCGTGTTCAGCCAATCAGCCCCAACCTCCCTGCTAGCAACACACGTCACGTGCAGTCGGGCCTACTCATCGAAATTCGGTCGACAAACACAGAGGAACCGGTCTGCACTCACCTCCACATCCGGTGACACATAACATTTGAAGGATACCCTCCTCTCTCTCTCTCTCTCTCTCTCTCTCTCTCTCCCTCGAGATTACAGTGGAATATTTTAATCCCTGATCAATATATCGACCAGTTTCACATCAAAGGATTCTGCTCTCTGGCCCGCTCGCCACACGCTCTTTTGCCTTGTCAAAACAATGTTCAAACTTGGCATCAAAATTCACGGCAGTTCTAATGGTATGGGGATTCTGACAAATACAATATGTTTAATTCTCGAATCATTGGGGTTAATGGTCCAGCTCGACTGAACCGGGAAAATAAATTATGGCAACATGAGGCTCCTACATACATTTAGAAAATGTCTAGACAACGCGCTATTTCTATTTTTAGTTTTTTCTGTAGCTGCTAAAATTAAAGCTGTTTGAAGTTTATGACATCTCTAACTGTAAACAGTGTGTTTGGAGTTTTCGTGTATAACCATATTTATATACAGCTTAAATGATTAGTTCTCGTGGTAACCACGAAAGAAACCAAGAGATGTTTCCATTTTTTTGCTGTAGCTACCGAGCCTCCGGCATTTTTGAATTACAGGTTTTTTTCTGTTTGTTTTGGTGTTTGTTGTCGTTGTCGTTGATGTTGTTTGTTTGTTTGTTTGCTGTTGTTTTGGGTTTGTTTGTTTGTTTTGTTTTTGTTTTTTGTTGGTTTTTTGTTTGTTTTTTTTTGGGGGGGGGGGGTGTTTTTGTTTCCTTTTGTTGTTGTTGTTGTTGTTGTTGTTGTTGTTATTGTTGATGTTGTTTTTGGAGGGGGGGTATTGTTTGTTTGTTTGTTAGTTTGTTTTTTGCTCATTTGTCTGATCATATATTCATACATATTTCACATATCAAACTTCGGTTAAAGTCGCTTTCAAAACACCACTCTATTTCAATACAACCAAACACTATTCATTACTCGTACATACACCATGCTGGGCGTTACATGGTCGCACCACGCTTGTCAGAACGTTCCTTCTTTTTCGGGGAGCCGGGGTGGTCGAATGGTAGAGCGTTGGACTTCTAATGCTCGGGTTGTGAGTTCGATCCCGGCTGGGGCCAAATATTTGTGCTGGCTTTTTCATCGTTGCCCCGTCTTTGATATCACCCGTAAGTGGTGGAAAAGGACGTTAAACACCCAAACACCCACCCCACCCTCCTTCTTCTTTTTTTAATGTCGAGAAGAAAACAGAACGTGTGTTTGAACAAAAGACGCGATCGGATGAATGCAACACGGCCACCCAGCCTGTTGACCGAAACAGCACTACTGGTACATGCTTCAAAGTTTAAAATATATGACAAGTCGTACGTGGAACAGATTTAAGGAGTATTGGGGTTTGTTTGTTTGTTTGTTTGTTTGTTTGTTTGTTTGTTTGTTAATCTGGTGTGTCCCCGGTAGCTGTTCTTTTCGGAAGGGGACTGAAGGAGAAAACGTCTTGAATATCTTTTTGAGCGTTTGATTCGAAAGAGGTCAATATTTTAGGCGTTTAAAGACAAACAAGCACAAAAAGCGTTTTCAACTTCTTTCCTTTTTTTTTTATTAAAAAAAAGTATTTAGGATTTTTTTTCCAAAAGCGTTTTGCGAAAGTGCTTTTCAAAGGCGTTTTTGAAAATGTTCGACAACTCTGAAGAACACGCCCCCGACCGCCCCCCCCCCCCCCTGCCCACTATATGACAAGACTGGTTGAAAAGAACAAGCCACTGCACACCAGTAGGAGCCACTTCAAGCCACTGTTACACAAGGCGTGGACCTTCCCCGTTAGACCCCAGGCCGCTGCAGATTGTGTAGTTGTGTGTAATCACCAGTGGTTTGAAGTGGCTTCTAGTGATCTGAAGACTTCAAGTATGATTACAATTTCTACGTGGGCTTTTAAGAGTTAAAGTCGGTGGGTTTTTTTTTTAAGTGATCTCCAAAAGCGTGTTCTTTTATGCCAAACCCACCCACCCACCCACCCACCCCACCCCCTCAAAAAAAAAAAGTTTTTGAAAAGCTTTTTGTTTCTGCCGTGCCTACAGTCGCCCGGTGTATCGCCTCGTTTGTCTATCGACTGGTTCGGTCCACATCTATTTATAGCTCGTTATTTTCTCACTTGAAGCACGCGTGTCGACGCTCAGTTAATCTCCGCGGAAGCTAAACAGTGCCCGAAAAGCTGCGAATTTCCTGCAAGGTTCCCTCATATGGAAACTTCCGGACCTCAATGTCAGACTGAAGAGCGCCTGTCAAGGGGGATAATAACTCGCGTCCACACAGCCGCTCTGTATGAAAAGTGGCCCGCGTTCGAGCGTCCTATTGGTTGAAGTGTTAAAAACGCACAGAGTAGCGCGGCGGGTAGCTGTTTTGTGGGACTGAAGTCACCTATTGTAGGTTGATGCTTTAAAACTTAAATTTGATACGTGGCTTTTAATACCGGACGGGGCCGACCACTCAGTGTGGGGGGGATCTTGCTCACTATCTGGTTTCTGACCGGAGGCGGCAACGGATTGAAACAGGTGTGTCTGGCTATGGCTGGTAACAAAACGAAAATTGATAGCTGGTCCATTATTCATTACCATCATCATCATCATTATCACCGTCGTCGTCGTCGTCTTCATCATCATCGTCGTCGTCGTCGTCGTCGTCATTACCGTCGTCATCGTCATCATCGTCATTACCATCGTCGTCGTCGTCATCATCATCATTATCATCGTCGTCGTCATCGTCATGTCGTCATTACCATCATCGTTATTTTTATCATCATCATCGTGGTCATCGTCATTGTTATTCATTTTATCGTTGTCTGTCGTTTGCGCTTTTTAACATCCTTCTTCAACGTTTTCTCCTTCCTCTCCCCAACAGAAGAACTGCCCCCCTCCCCGCACCCCCTCCCCGCACCCCCTCCCCGCACCCCCTCCCCTCGCTCCAACATAAGTATTGCAACTATCCTCACCTGCAGTGAACCAACTCCTAGAGAGAGGGAGACAGACAGACAGAGACAGAGAGAGACAGACAGAGAGAGCACATCCATACGTACGTCCATACCACCATCACCACCACTCTACCCCCCCCCCTCTCCGCCGCACCCCTCCACCTTCACCTCCTCCTCCCTGCATTCCTGACACACGTATACATGTCCTCCCACCCTCCCACCCACAAGCCGTCCACCACCACACTAAATATGGCAGACAGCTAAAACCTACCATCAGTTTCCTTCTCGCCTCATTAGCATACTCATCTGCATATTCGGCCGTCGTCGTTGTCGTCAGCACGGCGCCTGCGGGCCGGTGGCTGGTGGGGTTTTTCTGTAGGCGTTGGCTGCAGCAGGGATATTTAACGGGCCAGTGGCTACCACTTGCCTCTCACTACTGCTGGGTTCAGAATACTTGGTGCCTCGGTCACAGTTAGGTCCACAGCTAAACGCAAGTAGCAAGCAAGCAAGGAAGCAAGGAAGAAAGGAACAAAGGAAGGCGGGACAGAAGGAAGGAAGGAAGGAAGCAGCAAACAACTTTCTGAAAGAACATTTCGGCTGCAGGCGAACTTTTAGGAGAAAAACAGCTTTGAAAATCATCAGGTATGTATAAGCTTTCTTCAGTTGTGTTGTCGAACATTTTGCTTGCAAGGTATTATTTTTGTTCTGTTTTTTATGTGTTTGGGATTTTGTTATGATTTCTTTTCCTGCGGTGTTTATCAGGGATCGTAGCTGGTTGAATAAAAATATAGTGAAATAAGGAAAGAAAGAAAGACAAGGGTTTCCACATCACGATATGAAAACTCTTTTATCAGAAATTTTAAAGGCACGCGTTGAAGAATTTCTTTTTTCGGTTGTGTGGGCATTTTGTTGTGGTCGTTTCTGCTTTTTTAATTCTGTTTTTCTTGTCCTTTTTCTTCTTCTTTTTTCTTTCTTTATTGGGGGGCAGTAGGGGGTGGGTGTTTGGTTTTGGCAAAATAATACATGCATCACTGTACCAAGATTCAAATGGCGGACCAAAAAAAAATGAAAGAGCGGTTTCTCATTGTCTGAAGAATATGAATTTCTCTGCTTCTGATGAAACCGGGGTGTTTGTTGAACAAATGTTCATCGTTTTGTGATATTGTCTGGTGTCCGTTGAACACTCGCTGTTCCAGCATATCCTTAACAAGGACAGGTGTTTGTATTTGTTTCTATTCGTATTTGTCGCATTTTTTTTTTTTAAACAAAGTATAGTCTTTAGAGAGAGAGAGAGAAACTGTCTGATTTGTTGGAACTCTACACTCCGTCACGTTCCCTCCGGTCTTCATCCGATACCCTGATATTCAGAATCCCACGCACTAAACTTTCTTCTGTTGGCTCTCGAGCCTTCTCCTACGCTGGTCCAAAAGCCTCTTTCGCTCCGCCAGTCATCCTCCCTCGAAACCTTCAAAACAAATCTAAAAACCTACCTGTTTTTATCTCAAAGCTCCGTCTAACCTCCCTCCGTCTTTCTCCATCTCCTTATTAAGTACCATACATGCAGTTGCCCTGGCCCTGAACCTTCACGTCTATCTGTCTCTTTACCTGTACTCTAAGCGCTTCGAACTACCTTCCATGTAGATTAAGCGCTATATAAATAAATTATTATTATTATTATTATTATAAACATGAAGAGGAAAAAGTGGAAGAAATATTCTGAACGTAAGCAGCAATTTATACGAGTTTTTTTGTTGTTTTTTTTAACTTATTGTCTCTTTCGAGAAATTTCGGCTGCTTCCCTCGGGGAAGGCGCGTCGTCGCGGTGCAGCGCCACCCGAAACCTATTCTGTTTTTCAATTTTGCTGGGGGAGAAAAGACGGATAACCAGGAGAGAAACCCCCGATGATCAGCCCGGTAGCCAGGAAAAACCGGTATCACATATATCACAAGCTCGATCTGGGCTCGAACCCACGCTTCATCACCGTGACATTGGTGACGGCCGTTCAGTACCGCAACGACAAAGTCCGACGCGCTACCTATTACACCACCGCTCACCGCTCAAGTCGTGAGTTCAAATCCCGGCTGTGGAAAAAGTAAAGAAAGCCAACCTTTCTTGGTGGAAAACGACATTAGTAGCATTTCGCTGGACGATTTTCAAGAGTTTTTGTTTTTTTTTCATTTGGTTTGTTTTTTGTTTTACGACGCGCATCAAGGAACATTTCTGATTTTATGCGGCAGTGACCTTATATTGAAGTGAATTGATATATGCCCCCTGCCAAACAAACAACCAATCTTCGACAAAATGTTTTCATGTTCGTTGGAGTAACCATGTCTGCAAATATTTCAAGATGAGATTAAAATATACGATCTGTTTCGCATGCAATGTCTCCCGACATATTTTAAGACTGACATCCCCAAAACGTGTCTTTATATACATTATGTAGGATTTGTCCTGCATCAAGTACTGAGTACAAGCTTCGTTTGCTGGGGATTAAGAAGAAGAAGAAGAATTTTATTCAGGACCCCCTAGGGGCATTAGAAATCTAACTGTAAGGTTTCGTCTTGCTGTTGTTGAGATGTGGGTGAGGGATGCCCTAGTGTACGTCATTCCAACTCACCTGCAAAGTTCGCTCTAAGAATTTTTGTCGCACATGCGTATATGACACTAGGCAGTTTAGCGTATGCAGAATTGCGGCCATTTTGTGTGTGTGTGTGTGTGTGTGTGTGTGTGTGTGTGTGTGTGTGTGTGTGTGTGTGTGTGTGTGTGTGTGTGTGTGTGTTTGGGAGGGTGGGGGGAGCGGGAGTATGAAATATAACTTGATTCTGACAAGGTGCGATAGTCTGAAGATTACTTCTGTAAAATATCAAGAAACAATTCATTGAAAAAAAATCAAGGAATAACAATAATTTCTCTCCTTTATTTCACGGGGAAAAAAATCAACTAAGTGAAAAATGTGCCTGCATTTCGAGTGAAGTTTGAGCATGCCATTACACCTGGCAAAAATAAAACAAAGATTTTTTTTTACTCGACAATTTACAGAGCTGTATGTGTACGATAGGTCTGATCGCAGTGGAAATCAAAGGGTTGTCTGTCAGAATCCTGACCGGATCAGAGAACGTACAAATCACTTTCAAGTGCCCCATCTTTGAAATCTCTTTATGATGTGCTGGGGGGAACAGAAGCAAAATCAAAACAAAACAAGACAACGGAAAATTGCTGTTAACCCTTTCAGCCCTGAAGGAATCTCAATAGCGATAACGCTCTCTACCTGGGAGTTTTTTCCAAGTGTGCTAGATCTAAAGCTGAGGTCTTGCATACAAAACCCTATTTCTCAAGAAGTATCGGATCCATCCTAGAGGGGGAATCTTCCACTGTGCAGAGCGTATGAGAGTCGGTCACATGCACACATAATTATTATTTGTTAGGGTCTGCGAGACCGTAGGCGATACGGTGGCAGGGCTGAAAGTGTTAAAAGTCTGTACAATGTTTGTCTTGACATTTGAAGCTCTGTACACACCACCTAAAGAACCACGAACCGAAGTGGGTGTAGCGTTTGTTATTGGGATGAATGAGGCATCTAGCAGATGGCGAATGTACTGGAGCGTTTTTCTTCCCATCATAATTATAACTATAATTGCATGAATATAGGTGTTGTTTCCCTTCTGCTTGGTTCAAAGCGCCGCAAACTGGACCCAACACGCACGCACACGTGAATCACGCGCATTCATCAACACACCAAACATCAACATGATGAACAATCAGGTGATGCAGAAGATAGAATTACATTTTTATTCCTAAGGAAACCAGACAAAACACAGGACAAACGGTAAATGGTGCAACGCACTATTGGTATATGCCTCAGATGGGAGTCGAACCCCCGACCTCTCGTATGGTATGGTATGGTAGACTACTCCTCGGCGCACGTATCCATCTCTAATGAGATGCTCTAGGCGCCGCAAGGCTGGAGGACGAAGCAGGGAAAGCCTGCTGCCGCTAGGCGCTACTTTGTGTGCAAACCTCCACCCTGCTATTCACTCTGGTGCGTGCGACAGTATTTCTGTTTTACCACGCCACCGGCCACAGCCTACTCTTCTTCGAAAGATGAACGTGGGATTTTTAGCGTGCACACTTGATATTTGTGTGTGCGTGTGTACACGAAGGCGAGACAGGCACCGCGCACGTATTAGGAGCATGAGTCTTTACCACCACTCCACCAAGTGCCCGGTTTTTCAGGCGAGGCCACCGTAAGCTCCGGCCACAAATCACGGCAGCTTACCGAGTTACTCGCTCTTATACCCACAGACGACAGTTTAGCTGTGGCTCGGGACTTGCGTTTGTCGTTTGGGGACTATCGAACATTAACATCCCGTGCGGACGCACAAGTTGCCTCCCCAGGAGCTGCCCACCTACGTCAGTTCTGCTGGTTCGCCCAGTACACGCCACGTCAGTTCTGCTGGTTCGCCCAGTACACGCCACGTCATCAGTGCCGCGCAGGCGCAGTAGGCCAGACAAACACCATGCTGCATGTAGCTCATCCTGCGTGTATGCTTTTATCAGATGGGGACTGGGTCCGTGCATTTATATTTCTATATGTATAATAATGTCCACAGGGCAGCTATCTGATTTAGAAGGGTGTTTCCTGTCTGGTTTAGAAAAGTTCATAAAAAAAACACGTCCTTCCTTCGAAATATCAAAACCAGCTGGGGCGTGGTGCATGAAGACAGACTAGGTTTGTCTAAGATTTAGCTCGAGTCTCAGACTTATTGGTTGAAACAATTGATTTTATTTCGTTGGGTATGGTGGAGTTAGAGGGGAACAGTTTTGGGCATTAACAAGATAAACTAATAATAATAATAATGAGTACTGTATAGGCGCTTTACCCAATTTTACGAATAGGCTCAAAGCGCCGCGAACTGAACCCAACACGCACGCTCACGTGAATCACACGCATTCTCTCACCACACTGGACATAAAAACGTTACAGTCACGTGGTGCGAAGGGTCAGCTCAGCTAGTTTAAATTTCGGAATTTAGAATTGCATTTATTTTTCAAATTTGGTGGGCTGAACATTTCCAAAGCAGAGGGGGAGGAAGCCGGAGTACCCGGAGAGAACCCCCGACGATCGGCCCGAATGAACGGTGCCACATACGAGAAGGAAAGATTTTTTTGCCTCGAGTGGGACTCGAACCCCTCACCTCTCGCATTGGTGACAGGTCTCTTTAACCACTAGACCACCGACCGCCCCAGTGTAAACTCGTGTAATAAGCTCAGTAAAAATTCCATTATAGCAAAATTGCAATGGCAGATCACAAATTACGAGAGAGAGGGGGGGGGGGAGAGGGAGAGAGGTCTCAGTTGGTGAGCATTCTCTTTTTAACAGCGGTCAGCTCCTACAGTCGTTCTTGATATGTATGTATATGGCTAGGAAAAACGTATATGATATACCATATGATACGACTGGTTAAAAATAACAAGCCACTGCACACCAGTAGGGGCCACTTCAAGCCACTATGACACAAGGCGTGGGCCTTCCCCGCTAGGCCCGAGACCGCTGCAGATTGCATAATAGTGGCTTGAACTGGTTCGCAGTGATCTGAAGATGTCAATTAAAATGGCCATTTTTTTTATTTTTTTTTTTGCATGGGCTGTTAAGAGTGATTGATCTTGTGCTTAATCTCGTAGTGTCAACTTGCTCAGGCTCGTCTCGGACGTAGGATCTAGTCTCCCTCTATGCATGAGACCCCAAAGAAATGTTGAGAACGGCGGCACACTGTCTTAATCCCAGTTTCATCCAAAGGTGGCCGGACCAGACGTTAACATTTTATCTCCCATCACCTAATGACGTTCATCGTTTGAAGTGAAACTCGGTGATCCAGTATATACAGACACAGGATGTCGGTGGTGTGGTGGTTTACACTTCGCCACCAGTGCGAGAGGTCAGGTTCGAGTTCCCCTAGGGGCAAAGAAGTTTTCCTTCTCGTATGTGGCGCCTTTCATTCGGGCCGACCGTCGGGGGTTCTGTCCGGGTACTCCGGCTTCCTCCCTCCTCTTCTTTGGAAATGTTCAGCCCCCCCCCCCCCCCCCCCCGCCCAAAAAAAAGGGAAAAAAATGCAATTCTAAATTCCGAAACTTAAATTGCTCAGCTGACTCTTCGCACCACGTGACTGTAAGGTGTTCATGTCCAGTGTTTGAGAGAAAGCGTGTGATTCACGTGAGCGTGCGTGTCGGGTTCAGTTTGAGTCACTTGTTTCAATTGAAATTAGGTAAAGTGCCAACACAATTTATTATTTGTATTATTATTTGTATTATTATTTGTATTGTTGTTGATGAGTTCAGACACAACTATCATACTTAGATGGAAACCAAGTCACCCGGCCACCGTCGCAGATATGTGACAGCGAACTTTGACACTGCAAGAAACACGTCCGCAGCGAGTCAAAACTTTACCAAAAAAAACCAGGAGTTTATACAAAACTTCTCATTTTTATTACAAACTTTATAGTACGTTACCTTGAAGAAATCAGTCTTTTTCTGATTCGTTTCACAGAAACTTCATACCAGGACGAGCAGTTTCTTTTTCAAATTTCTCTTTTACCAAATACTGGGAGCCGGGATCGCCGAATGGTAGAGCATTGGATTTTTAATGCTCGGGTCGGGAGTTCGAATCCCGGCTACGGCCATATATTTGTGCTGGCCTTTTTCTCCTTTGCCCCGTCTTTGATATCACCCACACGTGGTGGAAAAGGACGTTAAACTCTTAAACACACACACACACACACACACACACACATACACATACACACACACACACACACACACACACACACACACACACACACACACACTCGTTACCAAACACATCATAGCGGTTGCAGACTTTGGGATAGAATATATTCAAGCAAATCGTGAAAGCTGGTAAAAGTCCGCTGACCGAAAACGTGAGACGATGACACTTTGGTACAATGACACCAAAGATCTGGGAAAGATGACACAGTTCGGTAGGGATATTTGGCACAGTGCATTAGGGAGGTGATAAGGGAGTCTATGGTACCATGCAACATGACAAGACGAGCCTTGTAAGTAATCACAGAAATGGGTTCATCTCTAGTACTTCATTCTTTCTTTCTCCTCCAGTAAGGGGAGTCGGTCAGATGAAAATAAAGAACTTTCTCGAGAGATTTTGTCATAATTACTTTCACGCCCTCTGACGACCTGAACCCTCGTCAAAAAAAAACCCAAAAAAAAAACCTTTTGAAAAGGCTGCCCACACTTTTCTCACACACGTAGGGTTAGTGGGTGTAAACTGTAACATCACACTATTCCAGCCAGTCCTTCTGTGCTATAGGGGAGCCGGGATAGCAGAATAGTAGAGTGTTGGACTTTCTGTGCTCGGGGCGTGAGTTTGAATCCCAGTCGGGACCAAATAATTATTTGTGCTGGCCTTTTTCTCATTGCCCCGTCTTTGATATCACCCAGACGTGATGAAAAAGGACGTTGAACTCCCAAACACCCACCCCCACACCCACCCCGTTCTGCTATATATATATGAGCAAGAGCTTTTTATGTCAAGAGCTGTACACCATAAATTTCCCTGAGGGGATTAATAAAGTTTTTTTTTTTTTTTTACTACTTTATTGTCCCTTTCGGGAAATTCGGGCTGCTTCCCCCGGGGGAAGCGCGTCGCCGCGGTGCAGCGCCACCCAATACCTATCCTACTTTTTTATATATAATTTTTGATGGGGGAGGAAAGCCGGATTACCCGGAGAGAAACCCCCGATGAGCAGCCCGGCAGCCAGGAAAAACCGGTATCACATATCACAAGCTCGACCTGGGATCGAACCCACGCTTCATCGCCATGACATTGGTGACGGCCGTTCAGTAGCGCAGCGGCTAAATCCGACGCGCTACCTAATAGACCACCGCTCACCCCTTTTGTTATCTTAAAAGCCAATAAGGTTTATTGATATAAGATTTATGTAGACTGTTGGTGTTTCCTGCTGTGCTGTACATTTGTCAACTTAGGCCCCTGGGTCCACGTGGAGCATAGGCCACCGACAACCCTTCGCCATCGCACTCTGTTCTGGGCTAGTCTTGCCACTCCAGTCCAGTTGGTCCCCTGCTTATATAACTCTGCCTCATTGTCCCGCCTCCAGCTGTTGCGAGGCCGGCCTCTCTTCCTTTTCCCCTGTGGGTTCCATGTCAGGGCTTGGCGTGTGGTGCTGGATGCTGGCTTCCTGAGGGTGCATCCGTAGAGCAGAACTGACTTCACGTTGGAGTCTACATCTGTCAAAGCGAAAGTAAAAGTTGAAATTGTGACACGGGCACCTATAACATTGTGTGCCCTTGTTTCTCCAAGTCTCATCTTCGGGGGGAAAAAACACAATCATAATTATTGCTTCCTTTTGACCGACTGCCTGTCCTTCGTGAAACAAATGACTGGAACACAGGGGTTTGATGCAAGGAAAGAGATGATACTAGTCTGAGACAAAGCTTTAGTCGCGGGTGTGTGTGTGTGTGTGTGTGTGTGTGTGTGTGTGTGTGTGTGTGTGTGTGTGTGTGTGTGCCACAGCGTCAATCTCTTGAAGCGATATGTAGCATGCCTCAAGTGTTCTGCTGTTTTACTGTGCTGTGTCGTGTTTACTTCCGTTCTGTTCTCTTTCGGCTATTTTCTCCTGTGGAATAAGTGTCCGTATGGTACTAGTACTTGAGAAATCATGTGACACAGAGCACGACATCACATGACAATCAGGCATGGTTCCCTGCAATAAGGTTCTTTCTTACAGACAGAAAGAACAGAGATACAGCCTTTTTGGCAAACAAGCAAACAAACAAACAAACAAAAAAAACCCACATCGTCATCGATGAGCAAGTACATGTATTACCACTCTTCGGGGAGAACTCGCTCCCTATGCCAACACCATCGACGACGAAACATTTTGACTCGGCATATCGGTGTTTCCGGCTTCATAAACTCGTTGTTCAAGTACAAAACAACAGTAAAAGCTAAAGCTCAGGGTTGATTTGCGTTGAATCAAACTACTCGTCGGTATCCCACAGCTTGATGGGGAATAACTGCTAATTCCTATGCGCTATATAGCACTGTCACTAGTGAATTTCCTGAGTCCTAGCGTTTGCAGCGATATTGTCTGTACTCAACGTGCTGTCTTTGTACTGGTTTGAAATTTAACCTTTCGTTAAGCAAAATACCCGCCCCCCAGACTGTCACATCGAACCGAGGCTAAGTACCTTTTAACGAGCTCACTACATCACTTCCGGTGTGCACAGACGGACTCAGAAGACGACTTCTAGCCCAATTTTCGCACGTATGTCCAATTACCACGGTGGCACTGTGTGAAAGTCAGGGGCAGAGAATCATAAACTGCTAAACTCGCTGGTCGTAAAATGTGCCAAACTCTTCCGAGCCCTACTCACGAGACGCCAAGGGGAAGCACTGAGATCAATCCACCAATCAGATTATCTCCTGTTTTTGTCCTATTTTTGGTGACCGATGCCACACAGTCGCACGGTCTGGGACCCATGCGTCATAATACAACCGCCATTTCGAATTGCAGATCGTGAAATCCAGTTCCAAGATAGCCTACTCTAAAAATGGAATGATAATTTGAAGTCTGCTCCGGGAGGATTAATCAACAAACAACAAGCTCAGACCAGAGACTGTTTTGACTCGACCTGGAGCAAGCGTTGCTGTCTGTATTCAAAATGTTATAGAACCTCTTATCATCAAACCGAGAAACGTTCATATGATAATAGCATATATATTCGTGTTGGTTGGTTGGTTGGTTGGTTGGTTGGGGTTGTTGGACGTTGTTGTTTGTTTGTTTGTTTTGTTGTTCTTCTTGTTTTGTTTTGTTTTACAGACTCATACGCTTAACTCAAACACGCTTAAGTCGAACTTCGGATACGTCGAAGCAAAAAGTTTTTCCCGGCCAAACTTGCTCTTTGTATGACTAAATTTTCCACGGATAAGTCGAACGAGTACTCAAAAACGGATAAGTCAAAACTCGGTTATGTCAAACGAAATCTGCAATTTTAGCCTCGGATAAGTCGTACCAGTCGCTGGCACGGGAATTTCTTTTTGTCCTTCTGATGCATCAGCGCCAAAACACGGCTTGCACAGAGATTTAACATTTTCCGTGCAAGTACAGGTTGACAGTGTTATGTGTCCTGCGGGCCTTAGGCTGGTTACCTTGGGTGGTAGAAGACGAAATTGGCGAGAAACACGTGCAAGAACAGAGCTAGGCGTGAGATCTGACCCTGTGCCCCTGATCTCTGAGGTTTATGTCGCCAGTGTTAAGAAGGTGATTCGGAGGGTAAGCAGTGAGTTATTTACTCATTCCTGGTGTGTGAAATGTGTGTGTGTGTGTGTGTGTGAGAGAGAAAGAGAGAGAGAGAGTTTGCCGGTTGGTGCCTTTATAGTTGGATCTTTCTGCTGTTTGACTGCGTGTGTTTATATGACGTTGCACTAGAATTTATTGAGCACATGCGATCATATGACTGCGAACGCGCGCGCGGCGCACGCACACACACACACACACACACACACACACACACACACACACACACAGATGACGCTGCTGATCTTACAAGCAGAATAAGAGTCGGTGAAACTAGAAAAGAAGAAGAAAACATAAGCTGGAAACTTATAACCGTTTGGTGCCAGGCAGCTTTCATGTCAGAACGAAACGGCCATCAGAAAAACTTGGCTTTCTCCTTCCTCTGCATTGCATGTGTGACTATGGTAAGACCAAGCCAATACTCTGAACTGAAAGTGAACTCAAAGTGAATAAAATAGCTACGGAGATCAGGGGGTGAATCAGGGGGTGAAAAGGTGCAACTCGCTTAACTCGAAGCTAGAGTCGAAATTCGACCTTATCCGTCGTCACGGATAAGTCAAACTTCGGATACGTCGAACAAAAATCCATTTCCCCTGCGAATTCGACTTAAGCGTGTTCGACTGTATTTTGTTTTTGTTGTTTGTTTGTTTTTTGTGGAAGGGGTTGTTGTTTTGTTTGTTTTGTTTTTTGGAGGGGATGGGGGATTTGGCTGTTGTTGTTGTTTTGGAGGGAAATGGGTGGTTTTTTTGTTGTTGAGTTTTTTGTTTGTTTGTTTGTTTTGTTATTGTAGTTTATTGGGTTTTTTAGTCGTTGGTTTGTATTGTTGTTGTTGCTGTTTTGTGTTGTTGTTTCTGCAGTAGTGGGACTGTCAACTGAATGGGACGCTAAACTTTGATGTTTAGTTCACCAAAACACCTGGTGGAGGAAGAGCGCGAAGGGGAGGCATGTGTGTAGGGGAGAGGGGGAAGGGGCACGGGGGGGGGGGAGGAGAACTGCTTTTTCCCCCCTAAATGACGCTGTCAACATTCAAGAGACAACTCTGATCTTCTATGCACGGTACGCGACAGAAATCACAAAACGTGACGCGATATTCACGTGATCAGCTCCCCTCCACTACAAACCCAGTTACAGCAGGCCGACACACAAAGAACATTAGAGGCTGCAGACTTTTCTTACCCGCCCTAACTGAGACCCAGGTTCTGGAGAAAGCTCTTCTACTTCTGCTGCTGAATGTCGCGGAGCTGATGACTTGAGTCAAGTGCCAGCGTGTGAAAGACTGGAGGCTACGATAAGATCTTTTACTGATTTAGTTTGCAATACAGGTTTCCAGGCAATTAGTAGTTCGCCGACTGGGCCTTTCATTCCTTTTAATTTTTGCCGAACGGAAAAATCCACGGGTCGGAAAAAAAGGCGTTTCCAAAGTGGACAGCCCACAAAAGCGCAAAAGGTCCATCTGTGTCACATAATCGGTCGCATGCATGAAATGCGTGCGCGCGTGTGTGCGTGCGCGCACATGTGTGTGTGTGTGTGTGTGTGTGTGTGTGTGTGTGTGTGTGTGTGTGTGAGAGAGAGAGTTTGATCTGTGAAAGAAATTATCTGTTTCGCATCTGACCAAAGATCTTGGAAAGAGATCTAACCCTGCTGTCTCTCATTGACTAGCAGCGCTGCGGGTCGTTTCATTTCAAGCTCACGCGGACAGCAGTGCGCGCAACCATCAAACCCGCACCCTAAACAAAAGCTGTCTTTCTTGCGAAGCGAGGAAATCCTGGACTTAATGCGAGTGCGTTCTACGCTGCAAATGACACATCATTACACATCTTCCCTCGTTTGGTTTCAGAATCTACCACTACAATGGAGGCACCAAGATTGTTGTCGCAGTTGCTGGTCGTCGCATGTTGCCTGGTGTTGGCCTTGGGTCGGATGGCGTCATCAATGGAGGAGAGCGATGACGTCGACATTCAGGGGAGCTTATTCACACAAGACGATGGCGTCAAAAGAAGCGATCAGGGTAGGTGATTCAGTTTGAAAGAGACGTTGGTTAAGCTTTCCTAGTTCGCAACCTTACCTGTGCTGCTGACAATGAAAACAAAAAAGAGATGCACAAAAATATTCACATCCTTGTCTGGTCCGTCGTGACTAATAGATGAGACGTTCCAAGCTCACAGACACAAACACTTACAGCTTCTGTTCAAATATTTACAGCGGGTGCGTTCAGCTGAAATGTTGTAAGTTCAATTCAATTCAATTCAATTCAATAATTCTTTATTGTCCTCAAGAGGAGGCAATTCGGTTGCGGCGTAAAAACAGACAACCACATACACAATATAACATGTCCCAATATTTAAATCTGTAATATCACAACAGTAGCACGCACACACACATACACGCACGCCCACACCCACACGCACGCGCGTACACACACACACACACACACACACACACACACACACACACACACACACACACACACACACACACACACTTCCTAATTACCATGCTCTCATTAAATACGCCACTATTAAAAAATTCTCACCATAGTCATGATAGTGTCATAATAGACGACTCCACTCGACAAAACCCGAGGTCAAAGCCCCGCCCTTTTACTCTGCCGTGTATTGGCAAAACACAGTACGTCCATGACGTCATTGTAAGGGAATAGGGAGTGATTTCAAGATGAAAGACATTGACGTAATGGCCTTTTTCCTCAAATGACGTCAATGGACTTGCTACTTTCTTTCCTTGTTTCAGTCATATCAAACTACACGTGCTTCCCTCGGTTGTAGTTTCTGGCAAGAACGTTTTCCAGAGAATGCCATGTGTTATGCTTCATTATTCCGCGGGACACCAGAGCCCAGGTTTTAACGGGTTGAATCACACGTTGTTGCTTTCATCAAGAAAAAAAAAATCACGCTAAATGCAGTCGCTGTGATGACACTGTATGGTTTGTTGAAGTGGAAACTTAGCCGTTGTTAATTTCTAGACAATGAAGCGACGTGAACTGTAGGTCTGGAGAAACAAGGCGTGTAGCTATGGAAACGTGATTCTTACCCCCCCCCCTTCCCCCCCTTGAAAAACAACAAGAACAACACACACACACATACACACACACACACACACACACACACACACACACACACACACACACACACAAATAACAACAACAACAAAGACACAAAACACCACCTCGAACGTTTACTTGTGGAAATTATAGTTTACTTGGCTACCTACTTTACACTCCTAATTTTATACAACACAAATTTTAATATAAATAAATTTGTCTTTGATATTCTTAACTGAAGATTACTAATACCATCTAATCTACACTGACACAGTAAGCCCAAAGGGTACTGTGTGTCTTGTAAAAGGAGGCGGAAAGGGGGTGGGGGGGAGGGAGGGGAGAGGGGAGATGGGGGTTGGAGGAGAGTAGAGTTGTCTCGGAGTGGGGGGGGGGGGTGGAGGTGTGGGTGGAGCTTTTCACACAGGATGCTGTGAATCATGATTAAAGAATGTTCAAACCTAAGGAGGTCTGGGATTAACATGACGGTCTATCTGGATGATCAGTCACCGTCTGGCCGCTGCCGGTTGTTATCAGGTTGTCCATATCTTAACGAACATTGCAGTGAAGCCATCACATTTGCACAGACCCGCTCTCATCCCGCTTGGACTGTACACGGAATAATTATCCTGTTTAGGATGTCATTGGGTTGGCCTCAGGATGCCTTGCAACTCAAAGATCGAGTCATCTTTGAAGACGTATATATATTCCGACATGATTTGCTAGAACAAGCTAAAATGTGCGCTTATTCAAGGTTAAATGAAATGGCGGGATCTCAGGTACACACATGCAGGTCTCTGAAGTTATGACTTTACACATCTAACAGGTTTGGGTGTACGTTGACAAACACTTTCTGCAGCGTTCTTGTACGCGTGACGCGCAAATTGTGGGCTATAAAGAGGGAGGGGATTATTCTGTCACGTGATCACTGCAAGTTGATGGGTTTGAAAGTAAGACCCACATGGAGATGAACAGAAACGCGCGGCGCGCGCGCACGACACACACACACACACACACACACACACACACACACACACACACACACACACACACACACACACACACACACACACACACATATATATATACTGGGGTTGGGGGGGGGGGGGGTTTCAATAAAAGGAAAACAAAGAAACCATACAGTTGTTTTACAGGTTTTTTTTTTTTTTAATCCCAAAAATCATCCTATCCATTGAACATTTTGGGGAATCTCTCTCTCTCTCTCTCTCTCTCTCTCTCTCTCTCTCTCTCTCTCTCTCTCTCTCTCGGGGAGCCGGGGTGGTCGAATGGTAGAGCGTTGGACTTCTAATGCTCGGGTCGTGAGTTCGATCCCGGTTGGGGCCAAATATTTGTGCTGGCTTTTTCATCGTTGCCCCGTCTTTGATATCACCCTATGTGGTGGAAAAGGACCTTAAACCCCCCAAACACCCACCCACCCCACCCTCTCTCTCTCTCTCTCTCTCTCTCTCTGACCACTTGATTCACTTGTCGGATGCTTATCAATGTCTTATCCTAGTTTTTTTTCTCCCCTTCCTTTGCATAATGAACAACACCCATGCACAGCTGGTGCATGTACACAGATTCTTATTATATGTGTGTGTGTGGATAGGGGAATAAGCTAACTACTGAAATATCAGCCGCAATGATGCTTGTATGTGGGTGTGCGTGCTTCGCCACTCTTTGCTTTATGATTAACACCCTTTGTGTTTGTTGTTGTCTTTATGAGTGTACTTTTTTTTTTGTATGTTATCCTTGTAGTTGTAGCAACGGCAAGTTGTAATACTGGTTTGTGGACCAAAATCGTCCAGCGTTGGAAAATACAGGTTCATTTCATTTCATTTCTCTCTCTCTCTCTCTCTCTCTCTCTCTCTCTCTCTCTCTCTTCACATTGCTGTCACGTGTCTTGACTAATCAATGAATTCTCACACTATTAGCAACAGAAAATCACTTAGTTCTCCACTACTGTACCTAAGAATAGCTCAACCTTCCACACTTGGACCCCCCCCCTCCACACACCCACCACAAAGAGAGAGAGAGAGGGGGGGGGGGGACAGAGAGAGAGATCAATTGTTGATGGTGATCTCTCATCGGTGACTGACTTCGATCACTCATAACCCACAAATCACGTTTCACGTCTCGTCAAGAGCAGATAATCACGCGGTTTGATTGCTGTTATCCCCCTTTGGAGCACGTGCGACATTAAACAGGCAACAATGTCACAAGAGTCAACGGACCGTGACCGGTGCGGGTTTCAGGTTATGAGCGCTGGCAAATGTTACACGGTTTTTCTTTTTCACGGCTCATCGCCGAAGTGGACCCATGACTACCACACGCAGAGCCGATTCTTGGCCCGGTCGACACGCTTCAGTGCACACGAAGTCTGACGGCAGGAATTTGCAAACTTCTGGAATCATCTACCTCCCGTAGCGAAATAGCCAGTGCCCAGTGGTCCGAGAAAGTCTGTTGTACGGGCGATGACCGAAAATGTTCTTCACGGGTTCACGCTTAAGTGCTGCTCATATTTAAAAGCTTTGTAGTTAGGTTCAAAGCCAAACAGCAGCAAAGCAGTTTTTGCCCCATGTATTGTGCTTCTTCTTCTTGTTGTTGTTGTTTTGGATTTTTGGGTTTGTGTTTGTTGTTGTTTTGTTGGTGTTGTTTGTTTGTTTTGGGGGGTTTTTTGTTGGGGTTTCTGGTTTGGTTGTTTGTTTGTTTGTTTGTTTGTTTGTTTTGTTTTGTTTTGTTTTTGTTTGTTTTTTTGGTTGGTTTTGTATATATATGTATGTGTGTGTGTGTGTGTGTGTGTGTGTGTGTGTGTGTGTGTGTGTGTGTGTGTGTGTGTGTGTGTGTGTTTCAGGGGTAACAGAAAAGGAGGGAAAATGACGTTAGTTTCAAATTAAAATTTCATATTCCTAAGAAGTTAGGTTGGGTTTTGTGAAATGTTCAGACCGCCATGCCCGAAAAGAAAAACATAAGTTTGTATATTTTTTAAATGCGATTTTTACATAGCGGAAAATGTCTTAGTGACGCTTAATCATTGTTTTTGTCCTCTCTTGTAGAAGGCACTGTGGGTAGAACGAAATGGTTACTAGTTGTCCATTGCTACAACCCGTTGTAGGTGCATATTCTCCGTTGTCACACACTGCAAAGTTATAACGCATTTGGAGCTGAAGCCATCCTGGTTCGTATAGTACGATCTCTATATAGACTAGAGCACACTATTGAGAAAACACGGTTGGAAATCTTGTGTCCGTGGCGCATCCAAGTTCCCGCAGCAGGGAGCAACAAAGCAAAACTGAAACGAAGAAGAACCTGAAAAGGAATGCACCTTAGTGTTGCAAAGTTGTGTACGCGCGGGTAGATGAGTTCTTCAAGCGTTGATTTACGATCTTCCGGTGAAATGTATACCCCAGCCGCCATCAGTAAACAGTACAGTCCCCTTTCGTTGTCTCAGATTCCCCACACCTATAATTTCAGTCTTTGCGGACCTGTCGGGCGACACAGAAAACTTACAGCGACTTCGTTCGGGATTTCTAACGGCTGCAGTGTCAGGGTAGGATCTGGTATTTGTCACACCTTTGATTCCAACCCAAGTTTCCACCCAACCGACACACAGTCAAAATCATCGCCGCCCCCACAATGCTCCAAACAGCCTTCGTGAATGTAGGAATCTGACTTAGGTTTCCAGAGTCAGATTAAAATCTGCCCACCCCGTCCATTCCGCCCACCCGCTTCCCACTGAACGACAGAAAGTCTGATTTAACTACAATACAGTATAAACAGCATTAAAACGAAACTTGTGTATCTGTAATCGAAACGAGATTAATAGAGTTTTCACAATGAGGTGTCCCCGATTACGGAAAATACACTACACGAGTTTGTTGATTTCGACCGTAAAACTGCGAGTTTTAAAGAGCAGTTTTACAGTCGAAATGAACAAACGAGTGTGGTGTATTTTACGTAATCGGGGGCACCGAATTGGGAAAATTATTCATACCACGTCCGTACCTGCATTTCTTTGATTTGAAAGCTGACATCGGCAATCCAAATGCTTTCACGCGGTATCTCTGATTGAGGTGCTTCACTTCGGTTTGTCCATAGGCTTTGAGAAGTCAGCAGGTCCGTTTCGAAGCCTCCCTCTTAGTAGAGAACTGGAACTAGGCTTACGCTTGTCACAAACATGACCGATTGTGGATAAAACGCAGCAAAAGATCAACAATTCCACGTCAAGCGACTGGCAAAGCTACTTCGTTCCCATTCCCGTCGAACCACGACATGTCGTGACGTGAATTATTCTTTAGTCGCTTTTCGCGTCATATCGTGACGCAAATCCTTTAACCAGAACACACTGCTGGAACATTGCTAGGGGTAGTACATGTGCACTCTTTAGGTACAGCCATAATTCACGTGTGATTGTCATGGGTACAATGTTATACCACGCGTGGTGAATTATGGATTTTAAACCATGACTTGTAATAGTGGTAGAGTGGTATAATTCCTATTATACCATGCTGTACGGAACTCACGGGAAAAAAAAAGATTATTAGAAGAAAACTATCGCTGTGAAATGGGAAAGACCTGGCATGGTACTTATAGTTTATATGGTAGACTTGACATACAGCGGTGCTGTATTCATGCAATACGTTGTAATACGAGTGTGTGTTTTCCTAAACTGAGACGGGAAAACAGCTTTGTACATGTATGTTTTGTTAGTGCCCTCTCTCTCTCTCTCTCTCTCTCTCTCTCTCTCTCTCTCTCTCTCTCTCTTCGTACATGTTGTAGGCTATTGTTGTGAACCTGCATATTGTCAACACGTTCAGTTATTGTTCGTTGTCTTTGTTTGTAAAGCATAATAATAAACAAAGTATTTGGAACTAAGCCGAAAAAATCACGTGATCTCTAGGGTACAGCAGCTATTGTTGTTGAGTCTGTCCATGGTGTTCGTCCATGTTGTACCGTCTTCAATTTTGTCGCCTTGCTGTCGTGGAATTATAACATCGATAGTCGATACTTCCATCGCACGACACTCAGGATGAACGTCTATTTCCACTGCAATGCTCGGATACTGTCTATTTCCACTTCCTGACACCGAGGTTGACTTCTATTGCCACTGCACGATACTACAGGTTACGATCTATTTCCACCGGATACTGTCTATTTCCACTTAGCATCACCAAAGTTGACTTCTATTTCCACCACGATACACAACTGTCTATTTCCACTGCAATGCTCGGATACTGTTTCCACTGAAAGATGGTCTATTTCCTCTGCACGATACACAGGTGACTGTCTATTTCCACTGCAATGATCGGATACTGTTTAATGCTACTGCATTGTCTGGATACTGTCTATTTTCACCGCAATGTCCGGATACGATTTCCACCTAAAGACACCGAAGTTGACTGTCTATTTCCACGGCAATGTTCTGACGATTACTGTCACTATTGCACGTCACTGGCACGTTCGCACACAGTTTTGACTTCGCTGTTGTGGAAGGTGATAATATGTATATATCCGCCCAACCTAGATCAAATCTTGAACGGTGTCAGAGTCGAAGTTACGTCACTGTTACGTCTGCACCCTTGGTCTGCACCCTGAGTCTGCACCCTGGATCTGCACCCTTCAGCGTGGATGTTGACGATGCTGGCTGGATGGATGTTGTCCGTGATGTTGCGCTGAAGAGCTGTGTTCAGTTGTTAGACGCCCGCGAATGTGCTGATTTTCAGACTGGACATCTTATTTCTCCCAGGCGTTGCCGTTGGTGGCGTGGACTGGATGGCACGTTCTGCCTTCCCTGACTATGGTACGGTTCTCACAGTGTGCGTGCCTGCGTGTGTGTGTGTGTGTGTGTGGATGGATGCGTTTATGTGCGTGCGTGCGTGCGTGCGTGCGTGCGTGCGTGCGTGTGTGCGCGCGTGCGTGCGTGTGTGTGTGTGTGTGTGTGTGTGTGTGTGTGTGTGTGTGTGTGTGTGTGTGTGCGCGCGCTAGAGAGAGGGTGGGTGGGTGGGTTTTTGGGAGTTTAACGTCCTTTTCCACCACGTATGGGTGATATCAAAGACGGGGCAACGAGAAAAAGGCCAGCACAAATATTTGGCACCAGTCGGGATTCGAACTCACGACCCGAGCATTGAGAGTCCAACGCTTTACCGCTCCGTTATCCTGGCTCCCCCGCTAGAGAGAGAGAGATGATGATGACTGGCCATTTGTATAGCGCTACGAAAAGAACTTCCATGCAGTAAGCATGCTCACGGCGCCTTTGGGGTCGGGGAAGAAGAAGAAGAAAAATTAGAACTGAGAGAAAAGGTGCGTCTTGAGGTTCCGCCTGAAGGTCATGACTGACGCAGAACCTGACTTGAGGTGAGCTGGCAAGTTGTTCCAGAGGCAAGGAGCTACACTCTTGAAAGCCCGTGCACCAGAGCGTTTCTTGTTTGTGTTGTCATTGTAACCTGGGACAGCAAGTCTGGACTGGGAAGAAGATCTTAGGCTGCGTGAAGGTCTATAGAGTGGTATGAGCTCAGCCAGATATAGTGGAGCAGTGCCGTGAATGCAGGAGAAAGTCAAGGAGAGAAGCTTATGGTCGATGCGAAGCTTGACTGGAAGCCAGTGGAGATCTTTGAGGACCGGTGTGATATGGTCAGTCTTTTTGGAACGGGAGACAATTCTTGCAGCCACATTCTGTACATGCTGAAGGCGCTGGAGCAGCGATTCCGGAAGAGAGAGAGAATGCAGACGACGATGATGATGATCTTTCAGTCAGAACAAAGACAGTGGATAGGAAAGAGTGGAAACCACGGGGATTTAATGCCGTGGCCTCGCTAAGCATGCGTTTGCTTCTTAAACTACTTTTTTTTTTCTGAAAGCCTCAGCTTTTTTCTTTATTAAAGTAGTCATTCATCGTGTTTAGTGTTTGCAGATTTGATTCAATGTGAAGTTCGAATTTACAGTTTTGTACTTATTTTCTTCTCCAAATCGCCTTTTTTCCGAAAACTCTGTAAAGTCCAATTTTTGCACATTTAATTATCTGTTTGAGATATTTCTGCATTCACCATACTTACTCCTGTTTTTCGCGTTCTCGTGCAGTGCAGCTTCTAAACAACAAGTTTGTTAGTCAGCGTTTTTTTTTTTTTTTCTTTCTTTCTTTCTTTCTTTCTTTCTTTCTTTCTTTCTTTTTTTTTTTTTTTTTAAGTTTTGTTCTAATGTTGGTCATTGCACCAGCGGCAATGATTCCAAGAGAGATAATATCGGCGGTTGCCAGCCTCTCCTATCCACTGTATCTGTTCAGAGAGACAGTCTTGATAGTCTCTGATGAGAGAGAGAGAGAGAGAGAGAGAGAGACTGACGATGATGATGATATCAATCAGTTTCAAATAGACCAGACTCAACTCTTTCCACATCCAGCAATGCTTGAAATGACGTCATGGATAAATGGCGTCCTAGATATATAAGGCGAGTGACGCACGGCTTGTAAACGTCAATCCCTCGTGACGTCGTGACCTCACTGCTTACGTCACAGCCACGTGATTGTGTGAATCGTCCTTAGCAGGATGTTTCCTCTTGTCGCCTCTGCTGGAAATAGGTTAAAAGTCTTCCAGGATCACACCTATGAGGTTAAACGTTCCGTTCTGTACCGGCGTTCACAACAGGTTAACTGAAGTGAGAAGCATTATTGACAACTTCCTACCATTATCGTCGCTGACTGGCAAAGAAAAAAGAGGAATAATTTACATGTACGAAAACACTGGTGAAAATGTGCGTGCTATTTGCACGTGGATAATCGTGATATGCCATCGGCAGATAGTTTGATTGTTCGGAAGTCCAATGACAGGGGGGGTTTAAGTAGGGGTTTTGAAAGAAACCTAAATGGGATATGTCTAGCGGGACATTTCAGCGATCGGTACGCAAAACGCGGTGCGTGGTTGTTTGATTCGATTTTTTTTTTTTTCGCGAAGTTTTGACGTCGGTAGATGTATGTTAGATAAGCGGTGTTTACGAAACATTTTACATTTTGCCTATAATCAGTACTGGATGGATGGAGTGTGTGTGTGTGTGTTTGTGTGTGTGTGTGTGTGTGTGTGTGTGTGTGTGTGTGTGTGTGTGTGTGTGTGTGTGTGTGTGTGTGTGTGTGTGTGTGTGTGTGTAGAGTGAAGGTGTGCAGAGAGGGGCGATTGGGGGAGGGGGTGGGAGCGTGGGGTTGGGGGGGGGGGGGGAGGTATGAAGCCAGAAGAGAAGACGGACGGGGAAAGGGGAGCTTTGATGGGGAGGGGAGGGGGAGGTATTGACATCATTCGCTGTCGTTTTGACTATGCTGAAAAAAAAATTCCTTATTTCCTCAGTAAACATTTTATTTTACTCGCGAATCAATAGCGCGCGCGCGCGCGCGCGCACACACACACACACACACACACACACACACACACACACACACACACACACACACACACACACACACACACACGCACGCACGCACGCGCACGCACGCACGCACGCACGCACACACACGCGCACACACACACACACACACACACACGCACGCACGCACGCACACTCGACTCGACTCGACTCGTGTCGACATGATTTACTGATTCCGTCCATGAGCCGCTTCGGTTCGATCTCATGTTCATTCTATCTTCAGTGTATTTCTGCGTCACATATCGATTTTTAGCCACTATACATTACGTCTAATATCGGTTTGTAGCCAGTGTGCATTACGTCTAATATCGGTTTGTAGGCAGTGTGCATTACGTCTAATATCAGTTTGTAGCCAGTGTGCATTACGTCTAGTATCGGTTTGTAGCCAGTGTGCATTACGTCTAATATCGGTTTGTAGCCAGAGTACATTACGTCTAATATCGGTTTGTAGCCAGAGTGCATTACGTCTAATATCGGTTTGTAGCCAGAGTGCATTAGGTCGTTTTGAGTCTAGTGTTAACAGTCCAGTATCATTTTGTACCCGTTGTGCATGGTATATTAATAGCATTTTGTATCGATACTTATGTCGTTTTGTAATGTACTCACAATATACACCGACTATATCATTTTGTATCCACTGTGCATCGCGTTTACTATTAATATCGTTTTGTGACCACTGTGCATAAATAAATATTAATATGGTTTTGTGGCCACACTTACATCGTTTTGTATCAGCTTTGTACAGCGTCCTACATCGTTTTGTATCCATGCTTATGTCGTTTTGTATCCACATGGTATGGCGTCTTTCTATTTTTTTTTTTTTATCCACTTTCGACAGTCTGATGTCGTTTTGTATCAAGCGTGCAAACCACCGAATACTTCTTCCCTTCACTCATGAACATGTTTATCCACTTATGTCGCCAGATATCAGCAAGCTTCTCCTCAAGCATCTGAGGTTCCGGGGTCTGCCCGAGCCTGCCGAGACTTCTGATGAAGCTGAGTTTGCACGTAACGCACGGAACCAAGTCACGGACCAAGGTGAGTGTACTCGGCTTTCTTGTCTTTAAAGGGACACACTGAGAAAAGCCACTATCATGTTTTAGTGTTGTTAGAACTGTCGAAGTGACATCAACACTGTAGCAGTAGCGTGTTTGGCCAATTGGCGTTCGGAATTTTGTTTTTGGGTTGAAGTGGCTTTGCAGCTCTGCTAAGCACGAAGACAGGATGCCACGAAACACATTACTCTTCCTCAACAAAGAAACATGCAAATCATGAAATTCTTCCACCAGAAAGCTGATTAATTTTCCATAACGAATGTGCACAAATACACCGTTGTGGAGCTCCCGTGTCAGTCTGGGTATATAGGGGTTTGCCAACCAACCTGTGGTTTCCATAATGTTGATGTTACAAGCGGCTGCACTTAGCTCAAACGTTCTCTAATTCTTCACTAAAGTGTCGTAATTATGTTTGATATAGAATATTATCATGTCCTATAATAGAAATACCTTTACGAATTCTTACGAACAGCTATGTCGTTATGAGATCAGAGACTGAAAACAGGAGTTCCGTCCCTTGATCGCCACTTGCTGCCCTGTCAACCGATTTTGCTCTCGGACGACCCAAACCAAAACATTTTCCTGTCTCTTGCGGAGGAGACTTTACTAGCTGAGTCATGGATTTGATTCAAAGGGAGGAAAAGTGTCTAGCAAACTGCCCCCCCCCCCCCGGTTTAGTTTTTTTTTTTAATTAGACTAAAATCTGTGCAATTCGGGGGGCATTTTAGGTGTGTCAGAGAGGAAACACTTCTTTTGGAGGAAAACTAATTAGACTAAATCTGTGCACTTCGGTGTGTTTAAAGATCTAGGCTCCCAGCAAAAATCTTTCCGAAGTGTGAAATTTTTTTTACAGAGTCGACCGTGCAAGCGCAGTCAACTCTGTCACAGTTGCAGAGTTTTCAGCGCTTTGGGGACCCTTATAAAACCAGAGCACGAGTTTGCCGTGACATTATTTGGCTTTTGGCCAGTGAGCGAGACACTTCAGTCGCTACAGTGTCTAGCGGATGTTGAGTGCTGCACGATCTTTCTCGCTCAGTGTCAAAACGCAAACTGAGCTGTGGGGTGGGTGGGGTGGGGTGGGTGTTTGGGGGTTTAACGTCCTTTTCCACCACATAGAAACTGAGCTGTGAAATCAGGCTGCCCTTGGCTTTTATTGGGGTTTCAGGGACGCTGAAAACTCTGCAACTGTGACAGAGTCGACTCTGTAAAAATTTTTCACACTTCGGAAAGCTTTTTGTTGGGAGCTTAGATCTTTAAGCAAGTGCTTCTGAGGAGGAAAGACACTTTTTTTTGGAAATTTTGTAGCCAAAGGTGGAAGATTTTAAGCCTGGAAATTACACGTTGAAGTCTGGTTGCCTTCTGTGACAGCTGCAGTTAAAACTAACCACGCCGGAAGCAGTCGCTTTAAGATTTTTCACACTTGTAAACTGGTTCGGGAGCTAGGTTCTTGATCTTTAACACACTTCAAAACACTGAAAACATTTCTTTTTCCCGCCGCTGTTCCAGTGTCCAAGCGGCAGAGACAGAGAATGCTGGTCAGTAACCTCGCTGCCTTGCTGTCCGGCCTCAAAGACCGCCAGGTGGAGCCCAACATGCGCATGCCCAGTCTCCGTTTCGGGAAGTAACTTCCGTTTCACGCAGGGGATGCAACTCCCGGCTGTCAAAGGGAGAAAGATCCCTCCTGAGCGTGCAATGTGGATTTGTCGAACCTTGGCGATAAAAACAAAACAAAACTGTGTGCTCAAATATTGTGAAGTTTGAAAGGTCCACATTGTGTGTTAAGTGCAATTTCGCGTTGGCAAAGTGGTAGAGTAAATTTGTCTTCAGCCTTCGGTAGCAATAATGCTAAGAACGGGAGAATGGGTTGATGGATGATATTTTGTCTTGCACACCCAGACACATCATGCACAAAGCACTTTTTATGTCCGTCTGCCTCATAAACGTTACAACAATCTTCTTGGCTCTAATCAAAGAATTCCTCCAATTACGGCTTGTTCTAATTAAAAAATTATAATTACACTTCTTCTAATTACATAATTACAATTGGACCTTGATCTAATGACAAAATTAGTTAAATTGCTCCTTGTTCTAATTACAGAATTACAAATACACCTCCTTCTAGTCATAGAATCAGTTACAACTGCTCCTTGTTCTAATTACAAAATGACAATTACACCTCCTTCTAACCATAGAATCAGTTACAATTGCTCCTTGTTCTAAGTACAGAAATACGATCGCGCCTTCTCCTGATTATAAAATTGAGATTAACGATCATGCGAAGCTAGAAGGACTCTGAGTTCGTGACAGATATGACACCTTTTAGTCAGTGTATGTCGATATTTATCTCACCCTACCGTGGTACTGATATCGTCAGATATTGTACAGGCAAGATACTTCTGGTTGTAACCTTCTGTTCTCTTCGTTCACCAGGCGTAATCAGATGGCATACAAGCAAGATCTGATATTCGCTTTAGCTGGATCACAGAGAAAGATACGCCCAAACAAGCAACTCTCTCTCTCTCTCTCTCTCTCTCTCTCTCTCTCTCTCTCTCTCTCTCTCTGCGTTCATCACACTATGACCGTCCGTATCAAAATGAGACCTCAGTTAATGTTGTATGTCATAAGATAATAAAATTTGTGGGCGGAAACTGAAGGTGAAATACAGCTGCCAACGTTTCACAATCTTTGTGTTTGTTGTGTTTAGTTTAGCACATTGACCAGCAACACGTGTGCTACGGCAAGATGACGCACGCGCGCGCGCGCGCGCGCACACACACACACACACACACACACACACACACACACACACACACACACACACACACACACACACACACACACACACACACTAAAACGTCAATTTCTCAATTCCGCAAACGTTCCTGTCGGCCATTCCACACTAAGGTGACGTCCAGACGGGGATGATACGTGATTCGAACAGCAACCCTCTGGTCGAGAGTCCGACGCCTCAGCCCTCTGAACTACCACCACCTCAGAGAGAGAGAGAGAGATTCAGGGGCGTTGAGATGTTTGCTGGATCCGAGTGTCTGCGCAGATGATTATGACTGAATACATGCGTATTTAGAAGAGTAATTTTCACTGAGGAATGTACAGGCGGATTCACATCGATCGCTTCTCACTAGCGCTCCAGAAACGTCGGTGTGAAGCACGACGTGGTAAAATTCCCAAAATGTCGTCATCGTGAGAGGGAATTTGACAATGAACTGACAACAGCAACTTGAGGATAGGACGTCATGTGCATGTCTTGATAAATTCTATAACAACACCTGTGATTTGCAGAAAAGCGCAACAATTGTCGATAACTATGAGCAGGTGATAAATGCCCTGGGTGCCTACACAACGAGAGAGAGAGAGAGAGAGATTCTGACGAAGGAAACAAAATTGACTCTATTTCGAGGTTTACAAGCACCACAATCATTCACCGAAAATGACCATAATGAAGCAAACAATGTTTCACCCCGCATGAAGCTGCCGTTCGCGAGTTTTGTTGCACCAGCACCGTGGTAACCATTTCGCCAAATGTGTAATTACCGACTGAAAGGTAACGACTAGGTAAGTGGGCAGTGGAAGGGAGACAACTGTGCCTGTATGGGAAGAGTGATCACCCTTCTGATTTTAAAACTGTGTATACTCTGCTTTGGAAATGTTCAGCCCACCAAATTTGGAGAGAAAAAAATGCAATTCTAAATTCCGAAATTTAAATAGCTGAGCTGACCCTTGGCACCACGTGATTGTAATGTGTTTATGTCCAGTGTGTGAGAGAATGAGTGTGATTCACGTGAGCGTGCGTGTTGGGTTCAGTTCGCGGCGCTTTGAGCCGATTCATGAAATTGGGTAAAGCGCCTATACAATTATTATTATTATTATTATACTGCATCTTGCTGTAGAAATTTGGACGTGTGATTTGCCGGAACAGATTTAGATAGTGGAAGGGAATGGGGAAATACAAGAAGACGAGTAAAGTGGAAATATATATGATTTTGTTTTTTTGTTTTGTTTTGTTTTTTTTGCCTGGAAGGTCCTGAGAACTCGAGTATGTGGTAGAAAAGGACGTTAAACTCCCAAACACCCACCCCCACCCACCCTGAGAACTCGAACTCGAACATTTATTGGTGTGGGCCACAGGTCCCTTACCCACAGGGAGAATATTTTTACAATTTTGATGTCCAAACATTTTCTTTCTTTAAAACAGATAAGTGATCTCTTGTCTGATTGTTATAGCAAGGTAGATACACGGGTGGGCGGATGGGTGGGTGGGTGTTTGGGGGTTTAACGTCCTTTTCCACCACATAGGGTGATATCAAAGACGGGGCAACGATGAAAAAGCCAGCACAATTATTTGGCCCCAGCCGGGGATCGAACTCACGACCCGAGCATTAGAAGTCCAACGCTCTACCATTGGACCACCCCGGCTCCCCCGGTAGATACACGGTCCTAGTATTTTCACAGCAGTTTCATGTTACAACCTAGGAAGCTAAAACATCTCTGGCAAATGATTTCATACAATGACGGGGCAACGATGAAAAAGCCAGCACAAATATTTGGCCGCAGCCGGGATACGAACTCACGAACCCGAGCATCATAGTTGAGAGTCCAACGCTCTACCATTTGGCCACCCCGGCTCCCCGAGAGAGAGAGAGAGATTAGCCGGCATACACGCCAGATGATGGACCCACCCCCACCTTAAGCCAGCAAATGTCAACATTTCAAACCCAGAGCGTCATGCCTGGCACCTGCCGGTGAAAAAGTGACTCTGGATGAATACAAAGAACTCTCCTGTCGGTGGAGACGCGTCTGGTGGCAAGCCGCAATATCCGGTCGGCTTATGACAGGTCGTTGTGAGACAACTTTTCAAATTTCCGTTTTCGTTGAGCCTCTGCCACAGACAGGACGACCAACCAGAGGCTGCCACGTAATGACATACAGTTCCCAAAATGGCGAGAACGGATTTTACAAGGTGGCCATTTTCCTCTGTAAAGTGAAAATTCTGGGATGAACTCTACCTCACCCCAATAAACGAAGAGGTCATAGAGATAAATCCCGCGGAAATAAACCATATGAACGGGATTTATGAAAATCTGTTGCCGTCGAGGTGCACTTTGCCTGTACATTACTTGACTGCATCACTTTACATCGCGTCGTGTTGTTTGTTTGTTTGTTTGTTTGTTTGTTTGTTTGTTTGTTTGTTTGTTTGTTTGTTTGTTTGTTAGTTCAGAGATAAAGTACATGTAGTGTCATGTTTTGGCGTGTTTCATACTTCGAAAACAATTGAAATCAAATCTGCTCTTACTTTTTGTTTGCATGTTTGGCTGGTTGGTTGGTTGGTTGGTTGGTTGGTTGGTTGGTTGGTTGGCTGGTTGGTTGATTGGTTGGTTGGTCTTTTTTGTCGAAATAATTACGATGATTTTTTTCCAGCAAACTCCATACTACATGGACGTCATAACATAAAATAGCAATTTCATCCTGTTGTTGCTGCTGCTATTGTTGTTCTTCTTCTTGTTTGTTTGTTTGTTTGTTTGTTTGTTTGTTTGTTTGTTTGTTTGTTTGGATCAGCTATCGTCTTTTCCTGGCAAACTTCATACTCCGTGAAAATCTGAAATCAAATGTGTTACTATTGTTTGATTGAAGGTTGGTAACTGGTTTGTTTGTTTGTTTGTTTGTTTGTTTGTTTGTTTGTTTGTTTGTTTGTTTGTTTGTTTGTTTGTTTGTCTTTGCTCTGTTTTCCGAAATAAATTATCGTGACTTTTTCAGCAACTCCATTTCCACATGAACATCTGAAGGAAAACTTGCTGTCGTTACTGTTTGTTTGTTTGTTTGTTTGTTTGTTTGTTTGTTTGTTTGTTTGTTTGTTTGTTTGTACTCTAGCAATCATTAATTACCGTCGGTTACCGACGACTCCCAGACCACGTGAACATCTGAAAGCAAACGTGCTCCTGTTGCACGTCACGTGATGGTGATATGGCACATGGCGCTTACTGTTATCGATGCGTATTGTTACCGATACGTAGTGTTACCGACACCCACCCCACATGAATTACACCACCGGTAGGTCCCTCCACCAAAACCACCGGTAGGTCCCTTAAGCTGCGCCGTTCAAATGTAGAACAGTAGTGATATCTGGCGTGCTGTAACATGTGTTACGAAACCTTTAGATATCAAACAGTGAGGGTACACGTATAGGGTCCTGGTGAGGTCAATGTCACACATTATATTAACCTTTCTGACAGGTCAGCGGCCAAGGCACGAGGCTTGTCGATTTTAATTGTTACACGCGCAAATGACTGTACGGTAATTTGTAGCCCTTTTGGGCGTATCTGGAATGATGTTCGTAACAACTGAATGGTAGATAGGTCACACGCGCGCGCGCGCGTGCGCGCGTGTGTGTGTGTGTGTGTGTGTGTGTGTGTGTGTGTGTGTGTGTGTGTGTGTGTGTGTGTGTGTGTGTGTGTGTGTGTTAATCGTCTTTCTCACTGTAAAAGCTTATAATATCAAAAATGATGATGATCTTAAGAGGTTTTCAAGAAAAGCGACAACACCTTTCTGGCACACAAATGAAAAAGATTGGTTAAAGTAATGTCAGTATTCATAATAAAATCACGTAAACAGCTTTCAGCAAAGAGTAATACCTCCTTGGGGTACACGTCACACTGGTTCGGTGTGTAAACAGCTCCACTGACGTGTGGAAGATTGGTCAACATCCTCGAGATTTACGTCACACCCCCTTGAGAATGACGCATGTTTTGATGGTACTCAGTGTGCCAGTAGGCAGTGTTTGTTTATTTATGTAAACACACAAACCTCATGTATATGTGTGTGTGTGTGCGTGCGTGCGTGCGTGCGTGCGTGCGTGCGTGCGTGAGAGAGAGAGAGAGGGAGGGAGAGCGAGAGAAATGAAATGAAATGAAATGAATGAGACTTTATTTTCCAAGGATACAAAGATACAGGTAAAGACCTGTCTTGAATCTTGTCCTTGCTAAACTAGGAAAACTACAGTAAAAAAAATTCGCACGCACAGATACAAATGTCTACAGAGAGAGAGACAGAGAGAGAGAGAGAGAGGCCGACATTTCAGCCTTAGAAGAGTTTTCGTCAACTGACTGACCCTCGTTGTTGTTGTTAGTTTGAGCCAGGAGTATAATTTTATAGGTCACCCAAACAACCCTTGATTTCACTCTGCTTGCCCGGCCCATACAGCACAACGCTGGCTAACCGTATCACTAACCTGCCACTTTAACTCCTTATTCCTCACTCACGATCGTTAGGGTCAAACTGTGGGCTCACGAGTGACTTCTGATAACCTTTGGACACGTTCAGAGTAGACGTCCTCGTGTAAAATTCCCAGCTGACGCTCATCTCTGACCCAGAGTTACAAATACTGGTGCAGTTGTAATCGAGTCGTTCAAAGACGGGCGCCGCAGCACTTGAACGACGACAGCTTTCGATTTCGAGTTCAGGACAAAAGAGTTCGCGGGCTGACTTGATATTACAGATTTCATTGGTCGACACGAAACACCGCGTGACATGAAGTTCTTTCAGAAAGTGTGATAATTAGCTTGGCTCCCGTTTATATGCGCACTTGGCACGCGGACACGTACGTACTGTGGTCACTTACACCGATCAATGCGCAACAGTCAGTGCGTGTTATAACAAAGGATATCAGCTGAGGAGACTGACATTCTGACCGCAACTTACAACACCGATAACTGGTTTTCAAAGTGCATGTGCACCGTTGTACATTTTCCATTTGAAACTCAAGCTTTTAAAACGTCGCTGGTTTTCCAGCGTTTTCAAACTGCACTTGCGAACTTGCCGTTCACTGATCAAAATCCACGACTACGTGTGTTTCCATCTGATGGGCTGAGAAGATGACTTCGTTTTACGTCTGTGCCGTCCTGCTCCTCCTTGCTTTGTCTCCCCTGGCGTTTGGGAAACCTGTGACTGTCTCCCCTGGTAAGTATGAAAATGTGAGAGCGACTTGTGGACAGCCTTGTCGTGTGTGCTTTTTGTGTGTAAGAACGGAAACCACTGCCAGTCAGGAGACCCAAAAGTCGTCCCTGTTGCTCATATACATGTTTGTGCGTTCGTTTGATCATAGTATTGCTGTTTTGTTTACCCTCATGATAGCGGCCTATGGCCGGGATCAATAAAATCTGTCGAGTCGAGTCGAGTCGACACCCAAAAGTCTAAACACACACACACACACACACACACACACACACACACACACACACACACACACTCCATCCATCCATCCCGTATTGATTATAAGCAAAATGTAAAATGTTTCGTAAACACCGCGCGCGCGCGCACACACTTACACACGCACACACACACACACACACACACACACACACACACACACACACACACACACACACACACACACACACACACACATTCGCTCAGAGGATAACAGATTTATTCCCAAAATGCTGGCTAAGTAGGCATCATGACAAAATACAAGAGTGACAAATTTATTTACTTCTTTATTTATTTGTTTATTATTTATTGTTATTGTTGTTATGTAAGAGAAGGTCTGGCAAGCAATGAATGGCCATTTGCTGTTGTTTGTGCACAACAATTGTCCCTTGTCGGTTTTCCGGCTCATGATTGGGAGCGGGACCTGTCCAAAGGGAAAGTAATCCAAGAAAACAGTGACGTTACGTTCTGTTGAAATAAACGCAGTAGCCCAAGGAGCACTACAAATTAATGTCAAATTTGACTGCATCTGTATAAAACAATGCTTTTGTTGCATGTTAAAACGTCTTATTGCGAAAGGAGCTGTTTGTTTGTTTGTTTGTTTGTTTGTTTGTTTGTTTGTTTGTTTGTTTGTTTGTTTGTTTGTTTGTTTGTATGGGGAGCCGGGGTGGCCGAATGGTAGAGCGTTGGACTCCCAACGCTCGGGTCGTGAGCTCGCATCCCGGCTGGGGCCAAATATTTGTGCTGGCTTATTCATCGTTGCCCCGTCTTTGATATCATCCGTATGTGGTGGAAAAGGACGTTAAACCCCCAAACACCCACCCCTTGTTTGTTTGTTTGTTTGTTTGTTTGTTTGTTTGCAGAATAATGCTCCTCTTTAAATGCTGCACATGTCATGAGTACTTCTTTTCAAAAAGATTCTGTTTTAAACTTTACTGACGTCACTGAGGACTGTTCAAACAGATTTCTTCATAAATCGGCCAAGAAAACTCAGTTTTGCATTGATTCAGCAAGTTGTGAAAAGTGAAAAATTCCTGACTTAAAATGGGACATCGTGCATTAAAAAATTCACACACAAAAAAAAATCTCTTGACGAAAATTTGGGAAATTAAAGAAAAATGGTTCCGCTAGATATACTGAAAAGTTTATCTTATACAGATGAGTTATTTTAATGCTGCAGTCGGATTTGCAAGTGTTCCTTGAATTAATTTGAGCAGAGGGTGGGTGGGTGTTTGGGGGTTTAACGTCCTTTTCCACCACATACGGGTGATATCAAAGACGGGGCAACGATGAAAAAGCCAGCACAAATATTTGGCCCCCAGCCGGGATGCGAACTCACGACCCGAGCATCAGAAGCCCAACGCTCTACCCATTCGGCCACCCCGGCTCCCCAATTTGAGCAGAATACCATCTGCGACATCGGTGGAAGGACGTTTCTTTGTTTCCTCCTGGTGCTGTAGTACGGCCATCTGCCAGCGGAGCATGATGTACCAAACGCCACACAAGCCAAACTGAACAACAAAAATGGATTAAACAAACCAGTTTAGCTAATAACAAAGTAACTGAACCAGGGGCGTAGGAACCACGGGGGCCCTGGGGGCCCAGGCCCCCGTTCGATTTTTGGAAGGGGGGCCCGAATATCTTTGGGCCCCCCTTGCTTTTGATAAGAGGAGAGGGGGCCCACCAGTGGTGGGTCCCCCCCCTGCTCTGCTGTCGCAGGACACAATCCTCGGCAGTCAACACACACACACACTGTGAAACCTCCCCCCCCCACCCCCCTTCACCCCGGCCGTATGGCTCACCCGACTTAGTGGGCCCCCCTTCCTCTCAGCATCTTCCTACGCGCCTGTGAACTGATCATGAGTGGAAAAACAGCATCGTGTACACGTTTGACCTTGTTTCTTTGCAGATCTGACGTCTTCCGAACAAACCGAGATTCCAGCCGACCATCCCGCAACAGGTTATAACAATGTTCGTTCCCTGGCCAGTAGTCGTAGCAATGGGCGCGGTCATGGATACGGTTCCAGAGATTTTGACGCTATTCTGACCAAGTCACACCGCAATCTCACGGTTCATCAGGAACAGATTTACAGAAAACATCTTCGTTTCCTGATCCTCCGCTACGTCAAACATTACGACATCGCGCCGCCAACGGATCTACCAATCGGCGATGGGAACGTGACGTCACCACCAGTGGCAGCCCCGCAGCAAACGACTGGCAAGTCTCCTGGTTGGAGGGAGGGAGAAGATAGAGGCGGCGACATGGCCAGGTGGGACGACTACGTCAGTCGCTTGTCTGACGATGCCATGATGGAAATCGCTCGCTCTCTCCTACAAAGCGGAAGACTTCCGCATGGGTGGTCCAGCTCCTCCAGCTCTTCCTCGGGCACCCAGATCAGTGTGGCAGACGTGTGCTGTCTAATGGGTTGAACTCTGGACACTTACACAACTTCAAGGGGATCGCGGAGCGCTGTCGCGGGTGCCAGAACTAACGCTCATTGGGTATAGTTCGCCCGCTAGGTGGTGCAAATGTATACCAGTCATAATTATACAGGGCCGGGGGGAGCAAAATTAATGTACTCCAGCTCTCCACTCAGTGAGGTGATTGTATACAGTCCCGCTTCAGTCCCGTCAGCTCTCGCGATACTGCCGTGCTTTTTTCATCGACAGGCTCGTTGCCGGAAAGCGAAACGGTTACAAATTACGACAACTGCTATACAAGCACATATATAACCACCATCTGATGGCTGCATTAGTTTAATGCTTTCGTTTCATAAAACGAAGTTAGCTGTCACGTGACTTCAACTAGCGAGACCCATATCCAGGATATAATTATTTGCACCCCGTCCCGGCCACCTGGTATACATTTGCACCCCCTATCGGGCGAAGTTTACCAACTGAGCAGAACTAAGTCACTAACACACGAATGCGAAAACTATCCATGCGTATTGCCAGTCTTATCTCCTTGTACGAGTACTACCTGTTCATAGGGCGCATTTCTTGATCAGGTTTGACGGCAGCGGACTTGAAGGCCCCGGTTGGACTGACTGGTTTGTGAGCACGGTCTTCAAAGGCGCCACTAATGCATCTCAGTCGCCAACGGTTTTCGACAATAACTTTTTGTGGAGTCAGTTTTGTAGACGTATCACAGAGAAGATATTATTCAAGAGGTTGTGACCTGATACGTTGATGTTATTCAAGAGGTTTGTGACGTGTTATGTTGATGTTATTCAAGAGGTTTGTGACCTGATACGTTGATGTTATTCAAGAGGTTTGTGACCTGATACGTTGATGTTATTCAAGAGGTTTGTGACCTGATACGTTGATGTTATTCAAGAGGTTTGTGACCTGATACGTTGATGTTATTCGAGAGGTTGTGACCTGATACGTTTTATAACAGCCAGTGTTCTCTGTCTTTCTGTTTCTTCTCGGCGTAAGTGAAACCAGCGTAAATTAAATCTTATTTCTCATGAAGGTTTTAGGAGTAGACGTCAGTTACTGTACACGATTACATCTGTCACTTGAGGTTTTCGGGATGTGTATTTTAGGCTCATTTCGATGCTTTTTTGTTTGTTTGTTTTTTGTTTTGTTTTGTTTTGTTTTTAAACCTCTTTTTCGCCCACATTACTTACGCCGAAGTCGTCAGCTATTTCAGATTCATATCCATGGTTGATGAAAAGTTAGGTCACACAAGTTTTCAAACATATCCATGGTTGATGAAAAGTTAGGTCACAAGTTTTCAAACATATCCATGGTTGATGAAAAGTTAGGTCACACAAGTTACTCTTGGGGCTCGATCCATTTGATTGATAGGCCGGGGTGGAGTCAGTTGTCCATTATGAGTTGCCAGTTACAATCGAGGAACCGAAAGAATTGAGTCTATGGTTGACGACACAGTCATAAAGACAAAGGTTTGTAGAATTCGGTTTGTTTTGTGTGTTGTTGCTACAGTATTAAGTTTCACATAAAATATTACAGATTCGTTTTATTCGTTTGTGCCGGCATTGTTTTGTTGCGCGCGCACGCAGTAACAACAATAACAACAACAACAAAATTCAGCTTGATCGGATCTTCTTCGATGGTCTTCTTTAACTCCACGAGAACGCCGAGAATGTTGTTGTTGTTGTTGTTGTTGTTGTTGTTGTTGTTGTTGTTGTTGTTGTTGTTGTTGTTGCTGCTGCTGCTGCTGCTGCTGCAATATTATGATTGGCTTCACTTAAAAGGGAAAGATTCCCAAGAATTGTGTCCAGCTCCAGTTTCAAGGAAACACAGTTCAAGGGAGGCGATCTGCTTCACTAAGAAAATTACTGTACGAAAGGGATCGATATGGTTCACTCCCCTGTCAAGTATCATGCGATTCGTCTTCGCCGGGTTCATAGTTGTTAAACAGTTACTGACGTGCATTCAGCGGTTTCTGTTTCACTCTTGTACCAGCAAGACCCAGGCTAACAGTAACATAACCAGATGTATACAACGGATTATCTTCAAATTAGACTAACTTGGGAGTTCGACAATGCAGTCTCAACCTCAGTGACTCACTGCGCGGGCCGTTTTCTCAGCACCTGACCGCGGACGCACTGAAAGCGCGTGCACCTACGCAAACGCACACGCACACGCACGCACACACCGACGCATAATGTACGCGTGCGCGCGTACACCGTGCACTGCACACACACACTGACTCGGACACACACACATCATAGTTAGAATGACTGTCGCGTATTGGCATCAGTCACTTGCGGCGCAACGTACGGCGGCAGTAGAATGGCACAATTTCTATTTTCTATGATGTTCGTCATTGCACCGGGGCCGGGGGCGACAGGGGGGGGGGGGGGTGGAGTGCTTTCAGCCTAGTCAGTTTTCAGCACGTCTGACACCGCTGCCGTTTCACCCTTCATTTTCTGGCACTTGTACACGTGTCATGACATTATGACAAAGTCAGTCTCCGTGGCCCATTGCCCAATAATTACGACGGGTAGAACTAATCTGCATTGTTCACTGATGTCCACTGGCCGGGCTGGACCATGTTACATACACACGGTGCAACTCTTGCTTTTAGGCCGCGGGGCCGCCGGGCAAGTGGGAATGGTCATGTTCGGCACGGTTACCGGCTACCTTAATTTTGGGTGTCATGTCAACTGATATGAACTGAAGTAGGTGACGGACAAACTTCTCAATGGCACTGAAAGTTGCCACTTGTTGCTAAGGCTGAACTGAAACTAGTATTTTGGATGAGTGTTGTCACAGTGTGTGTGTGTGTGTGTGTGTGTGTGTGTGTGTGTGTGTGTGTGTGTGTCAGTTTTGTGGTGTGTGTGTGTGTGTGTCAGTTTTGTGGTGTGGGTGTGTGTGTGTGTGTGTGTCAGTTGTGTGTGTGTGTGTGTGTGTGTGCGGTGTGTGTGTGTGTGTGTGTGTGTGTGTGTGTGTGTGTTGTCTTTTGTTGTTGTTGCAAGTCAAGTTGTTTTGTTTTGGTGTTTATTGTTTTTTTGGGTTTTTTTTTGGTTGTTGCTGTTTTGGGTTTCTTTGTTTGTTTGTTTTTGTTTGTTGTTTTTTGTCCTTGTGTGTGTGTGTGGGGGGGGGGGTGTTTGTTTGTTTGTTTGGGGGGGGGGGGAGGCGTTGTAGTTGTAAGTTCAGTCAGTGTAGTCAGACACACGCCACCGCCGGGACCACTCCAGCCGAAGCCATCGGTACATTCCGACCACCTTCGCCGGGTGGCCCGGCTATCTTTGTATGCCGCCGGAGTATCTGAGTCAGTTCCGGCCGGCGGCCGCGCCGCCGCGTCAATGATCAGTCACTGAGCCCGCGTCCGTCTGCGGCCACGGTTCACGACTGTGCAAACACCACAGCTTCATAAATCGCTTCTCATAACCGTGCCCCTCTCGAGTGCCCAGTAGTCCATGCACAGGTACACTGATGTATTATGATCGATATTTTCTCCATGGTTGACTGAGCAGCAGTACGTATAGCAGACGATTTTTTCTTTTCCTGACTAACGTCATCGTTCAGCCAAGTTTACAACGCCTGATGCATTCATTTCCCCAAATAAAAGTGTAAATGGTAATATTTGAAGTTAGACTAATTCAGTAGCTTGAGCTACTCAATCGTTGCGCTTTTTCTGTCTTTTTTTTCCCGACGTTTCATTTGGGTCACGGATTATTGTGCAAGTTGCGGGTACCTGTCCACGCATGCGCAATCACGCTTCCGGTCAAATTCTCCCATCGACCGATTCGGGTGAGAGAGCTCACCTCGCTCTCGTACCGTTCCTTCCTCATCAAATTCCGTCCGAAACCAAGGTGAGTTTTGCAAGTCATCTCGGGTATTCTTTACTTGTTCACGTACTTTGATTTAGCTTTTGTAGCCTTGTTATGGGCCTAGAAGCCCAGAAAAATGGTCGCCCGAATTGTGTCGGTAATGTCAACAAATATGGTGGCCTGTTGAGCCATGTAATCTGGGGTGGTAGATCTGGGCCAATTATGTGGTTCATGCTTGGACTACAAGGCCAATTGGCAGCTGTTCAAATGTGTCGTGATGTATGTTTTTAATGCGTGTGGGGCAGGGGTTATTCATTTGTCTCCTAACGTTTGACATGTCTACGTGCCAGGGTTTAGAAGCGTAGCCCCCAGTTCCGTTCTTACAGAATTGAAGCGAAACTAAGTGCGAGAGGCTGTAGAGGTTCTCACATGTTCTCACCTTATGTTCGCACTGAGATTTTTTAATGCAGTTTCTAGCAAAGTACTGTGCAGTTTTCAGAATTGTATAATGAAGCTGACAGTTACTAAGTACTGAGTTATCTGGGCCATTCAAACCCAGTCTTAGACAGTTGCGGGCGTAAGACAATACTGGTATTTCAAGGCCCATCTAAGCTACCCTTTAACCACGAGGTTTTTTTTCCCAGGAAATTATGTATTAGGCCACCATTTTTCAAGTGAAACATAAATTAGTAGAAAGAGGTCAATGTATAAATGAGTAGAAATTTATCAACATGTGATTTAGAATTGATAATATATTTGGTTTTTTACATCATGATAGAAAATGGCGACCGCTGTAGAGGCAATGGAGTTTGACCAGGCAGGTGTGATGCCACCAGCAAGTGACGACAGCCTCTACAGCAACCTGGCAAATTTTGTCATTGACAAAAAGATTGGGAAAGGACAGTTTTCAGAGGTGTATCGAGCTCGCTGCCGGCACAACAACAGTGTTGTTGCGCTGAAGAAAGTGCAGGTACTGTTTACATGTAATCATATTTATACAAAACATCTCAAAGACCCTGCCAGCACTTACAATTGCAGGATTTATTATAAATAATGTGTTAATGGCTGCAGTGTTCAGTCTTTTCGTACCTGATTGTGTGGATTGCTTTTTTCTTTTTTCTTTTTTTCTTTTCTTTTCTTCTTGCTAAACCAATATATATGCAAGACTTTTGTGTGTGTGTGTTGGGGGGGGGGGGGGAAGTCACATTCACATTTACATTAATCTGTTAACTGGTGAGGGGTAATCATTCATGTGATGTTTGTGTACGTAATCGACATTACCACAAGGACACGTGTATAAATGTTTGGTGAAAAGTGGGTGTTAGTCAGATGATATAAAATTTATTCAAACTGCAGTCTATAGTAGTTAGCATGGTTTTATATTCAATTACAGATATTTGAAATGATGGATGCCAAAGCCAGACAAGACTGCATCAAAGAAATTGATCTGCTAAAGGTTTGTTGTTGTTGTTGGTGGGTGGGTGGGTGTGTGTGTGTGTGTGTGTGTGTGTGTGTGTTGCCTTGGTCAATACATATATATCTTCTTGGCAAGTGTGGTGCATAGCAGTGTTTCTACCATCATGTTATAAAACTACCCAAGTACCATGGATTTGATGACAGGGTTCGTACAGGCATTGAATGTCTTTGAAAGTCTTGGAATTTTGGAGACCTTTTTTCAAGTCTTTGAAAGTCTTTAAATTTCAATGTTTTGAAAAAATGTCTTTGAAAGTCTTAGAAAAAATCGCGAAATGATCCTTTTTTTTTCTTTCCCCACGACCGTATTTTCGGTGCCAGCTTACTGTTTGCGCATCTCCGGCCGTGTCACTGTGCCTTTCTTTCACTCTGCTTGCAAGTCGACTCTGGTTGGTCACAAAGCACATGGATGTGAGAGCAGGGTCTTTGAATTTTTATTTTTGGTCTTTGAAAAGTCTTTAAAAAGTCTTTGAATTTTGTTCTCAAAATCCTGTACGAACCCTGGATGAGCATCTATAGGCCCTTTTATCATTGGAAGGTAGGTTTGCTACGGAGCCTTCACAAGTTTATTTGCATCCAGTGTCTGCTGCTAACCAGTTTGACTGAGGATGCTGGAGTCGATGATTAATTTAGCAACTTTCCCCATCTCCCAGTGCTGCAGTAGTACCGAAGATCTTTACATTCATAGCCAGCTGGTAGGTCTGATGTCAATAATTGATTAGTGAGTGCAGATAGACTTGTCAGTGTAGGGTGGAAGATATTGATTGTAGGTGAGTTTCCCCATCAGTCCTGGCATTCTGGGTTCTACTCTGCTGGGTTTTTCCTCTTAGTGGTTGGCTGGCTGGAGTTAAATTGTCTGTGTTGACCGGCCCCCTGTAGTGTAGTGGTTAGCACTTCGGACTGTGGACCGGGAGACCCAGGTTCAAGTCCCAGCCAAGGCAAGCGGGATTTTTCCAACCTAGGTCGGCTCCTACCCAGAGCGGGTGTGCTATGGGCCCAATGGGGAGGCTGTTGCCACACAGCCGAGCTTCACCCACTTCACGGGTGCGACTTTGGGGGTGCTTCCCTTGGTATGACATGCCTTTTGATGTGGATGATTACCACACGGACCTCCATAGCATCATCTTACCATCATCCTCATCTCCATCATCATGCATAATAAAAAAAATTTCCCCAGCTTCTGAGCCCTCCGTGGATTCCACCCATTACCAGGGAGGAACATCACTGGAGCTGGTGAAGAGTCGTGGCAGCAAAAAAAAAAAAATAATAATAAATAAATAAAATAAATTGTCTATGTTAGTAATGACTTCTGAGAAGACAAACCTGCTTACAAAGCTCTGAGGCTGTTTGCCTAATGAATAGATATTCCTTTTGGCCACTGCGACCATGTTCGTGACTTTGTAGCTTCTAATAGTAGAGAGATTTGACTTTCGTTGGCCTAATAATTATTTCCATAACTATAGCTGGTCCTACACGTTGCTAGAAGTCGCCCTATCCCTGTCCTGTCGACTATCATCTAGCCGACTGGTGGAGGGTCCCTCGCCGTACACGTCGATAGTCGAGCGATAGCCCTGTAGTACGCGTTTACCATACATGGAAAGTCACGCGAGACTACTCTCTCTACAAAATGGCGGCTCCCATGGCGGACTACGATGTAGATGATTCAGAAGAAGATTTGGAAGTGATTGCGGCCACTGTTGCTATTCTTGCCGAAGGAGACCAACCGTGTAGTTTCGTCCCTCGTATCCCATATGCTTGGATTTTCTCTCACTAGCTCGACAAACCTTGCTGTGGCACAGTCGTCCATCTTCTCGGCCATCTTGAATACCTCACGACTCACATGACCGCCCTACTGTTGATTGGTCGCTGAATGCTAGACTAGTGGATAGAAATTTAGAAGCCAGTTCTATCACGGATATATAGCGGATAGGGGACTGTCCGCAGGGATGGATAGACTAGCTGATTTTCAACAGCCTTGTTGTGTGCATCTCAAACGCATTGAGACTTTAACGTTACAGCCACCAGGGGCAAGATATAATAGAAAGGCCTTCAAAGGGACAACTACAGTCCATCTGAACACTATTCAATGTAGACAAACTGAAATGGACAACATAACGAGTAACACTGATGTTTTTTCTTTATTTTATTTTAGAGACTCATTTGCGGATATTTTGTTTGCAGCAACTGAACCATCCGAATGTGATCAAGTACTTGGCGTCTTTTATTGAAAATAACGAACTGAACATTGTGCTGGAGCTGGCTGATGCTGGGGACTTGCAGAGAATGATACGGGTAGGTTCATGTTCACCGGGTAGGTTCATGTTCACCGGGTAGGTTCATGTTCACCGGGTAGGTTCATGTTCACCGGGTAGGTTCATGTTCACCGGGTAGGTTCATGTTCATCCTGTAATGCATCGGTGTGACACATCTATTTATACACGAGCCATTGCTTTCTGGACTATTTAATAAATCAATCAATCAAGTACTTTATTACTCCCTTTATTACATGTCTGCCAGGGACATACAAACAGGACATAAAAGAGTTCTTAAAATAATAATAATAATGAGTATTGTATAGGCGCTTTACCCAATTTCATGAATCGGCTCAAAGCGCCGCGAACTGAACCCAACACGCACGCTCACGTGAATCACACGCATTCTCTCACACACGTGACATAAACACATTACGATCACGTGGTGCGAAGGGTCAGCTCAGCTATTTAAATTTCGGGATTTAGACTTGCATTTATTTTTCAAATTTGGTGGGCTGAACATTTCCAAAGCAGAGGGGGAGGAAGCCGGAGTACCCGGAGAGAACCCCCGACGATCGGCCCGAATGAACGGTGCCACATACGAGAAGGAAAAATTCTTTACCCCGAGTGGGATTCGAACCCCTCACCTCTCGCATTGGTGATAGGTCTCTTAACCACTAGACTGCCCCATAAAGAGACATATAAAACAACTTACCACCATACATGTAATACATATCACATAAATTATCACATGTATCACAGGCTGTACATATTATAGGTATGCATTTATACATTTGCCTTAGTCACTGTGTTGATTTTGCTGTCTTTGCTGTGCTCTGCTTACAGCATTTCAAGAAACAGTACCGGCTGATTCCAGAGAAGACAATATGGAAGTACTTTGTTCAGATCTGCAGCGCCCTTGAACACATGCACTCCCGACGTATTATGCACAGAGGTGAGTGCTGCATGTCCGTACTGTGCAACAACAGCTGCAGTTAATGTTCGCGTGCTAAGGGGGAAAACTCTTTACTGCGTGAAATAAGTAGCTGGGGTCAAACTCGGGTTAACACTAACAGTTCCAAGCTGCTACGCCATCTCTCTGCTTCCAGCAAAATACAGGAAGAAGTTGGCTTTCTTCTAAAAAAATATTCATCCTTACCTTAAATATTTAAATTAGAGGATCCTTCTGTTTAGTTGCTTTTCTGTATCCAGAGTCCTCTCTACCATCACCACCACCACCACCCCCACCAACAGCAACTAGTCTTTGTTGCTTGTGTGGCTTTGGTTGTCAGGCGCTTAAAGCTTATCTAAGGATAAGTGCCATTTAAGTGCTCATTATTATTATTATTAATTAGAAGGATATCAAACCTTTAATCATTTGTAGGGACCTCTCGTCTTTTACCAGTATACTCTGGTTTGTTTATGTGTAGTATCCAACAATATGTAAATAGTTATATGACAATGTTTGTGAATGCTGTGGTCGGTCATGTGCAGACATCAAGCCAGCAAACGTGTTCATCACAGCGCAGGGCGTGGTGAAGCTTGGGGACCTGGGTCTTGGGCGATTCTTCAGTTCCAAGACAACGGCCGCTCACTCACTGGGTAATTATAGTGAATTCCTTCTCTTACAGGTCAATGCAGTAGGTTGCAAAAACTGGTTATTGTGTGGTTGCTTTTGTGGCTCCCGTGATCCAAGATTCGGTTCAATTCGAACATACATATATGTGTCTTTCTGTTGTCCCTTGCAGGAAAAATTGTGGAGCATAAAATCAGCATATAATGAAGAGTACCATCTGGATAGTCATCATGAGATATTCAGAAAGACTCCTGGAAGTAAAAATTAATGAAATCTTGTGTAAACGATAAAGCACATATGAAGCATATGTGCATATATCAGGGTTTGCGTTAACTGGCAATTACCAGTAAATTACTGGTTATAAAGAGGAAATACTGAAAATTTTTTAGCTGTCAGTCCCGGGGACTGGTTTTATTTTGCTGGGACTGGTTACAGATTTATGGGAGAAAAAATAAAAATGAACAGGTTGATCGTAAAAAGAAAAAAAAAATGTTGATCGTTCATACAAATTTTGTGGCCCAGGCTTGACTAGCGGCACTTGCCGCGTATCTCTCTGAATTGTGCTTGCAAAAATGTACATCATTATTTGCAGTGGCACCGGAATTTTTTCACAGGGACCGGTTTTGCTCAGAGTCGCTGAAAAACGTTCGGGGTAGGAGGTGAGGGGACTGGTTTTGAAAAATCCTGTCGCGAACCCTGATATATATAAGCATCTAAGGGGAGATGTGTGTGTTCCCTTGTAGTTTTTATTTATATTGATAATGATATGTTTTTAGGGTTTTTGGTTTGTTTTTTACCCAGTTGGAACCCCGTACTACATGTCCCCTGAACGCATCCATGAAAACGGCTACAACTTCAAGTCAGATATCTGGTCCCTCGGCTGTCTGCTGTACGAGGTCTGTCACTGACAATGACATTCACCTCCTGCTTTTACTGCCCGTTTATCAGTCTATCCTTTGTGTTGAGAGGTTTCCATGTTCTCTGACTGGGAGGGGTTTTTTCCAATACTAAATTCGTCCATAGAGAGTGTGGAATTTTATTTTTCGCCGTGTAAGGAGAGTTTGTATCCACAACGACAAAGCACACACTTTCATTGAAAACTTCATGTGATGTGACATGAGAAGGTATTTGTTAAGGTATCTGAATCTGCAGTCTCAGCTTTTTGACTAAAATCGTTCCAAGCGGTCGATTGTTTACTGTTTATTTTGAAAGTACCTTGAATCGTTTGCTGTCTCACTTCATTTTCTAACATTGTTGTTCCCTTGTAGATGGCAGCTCTACAGTCCCCTTTCTACGGTGATAAAATGAACCTCTACTCCTTGTGCAAGAAGATCGAGCAGTGTGATTATCCCCCTTTACCATCCGACTGCTACTCGGAAGAGGTAGGTTACTCGTTGCTTGACAGTCGAATCAGTCCATGAATCGGTCCTTTTTCATTCTGATGGAAATTGTATTTCTTTGGTCTTTTGCAAGTAAGCAGTATGAAGTGATAAATGATCAGAAAAGTGATGGTATATAGTGAACAGTGAATGTTCGGATGGACCAGTGACATAAAGGCCGTTCTTAACCGGGCGAACCACCAGTCCAGCGAACTTGTTCGGCGAACTGTGTATTGTATACGAACAGGGCGAGCGCGCGCACACGTACGTAGTTCCAGAGGTTCGGCCGAACTAGTTCTCTTTCTTAACCGACCGTTCATGATATGCATACGTCATCGCCCGAGCAGGGTGGAAGTTGAGACAATCGTAAACAACCAAAAGGGCCGCCTTCGTAGACCGCGCAGTCCTGTCCTTATACTGTTTATCTCGACAGTTCCATAAACACGGGACCTGTTGTCACAAGTCGACAAACAGCATAGTTTCCTCTTCATTGAGGGAAATGTCAAGTGAGTCGATAGCCGCCATGCCGTCCGCCATTTTCCTCAACTTTGTACATGCACACAACAGCTCTCCCCGAGCAGCCGTTCAGAGCACAGGAACGGTCAAAGGATCACGAGGGTTCCCACGACACGCTGTGCAGACCTCAAACCTAGTTCGGTGTACCTTTCGAACCAGGGTTTGCGAAGAAGTGTTCGGTCGGTTAAGAAACAACGTGTGCGAATCTAGTTCGCCGTACTCTTCGAACCTAGTTCATGAACCAAAAGTTCGCCCGGTTAAGAACGGCTTTTACTTCACCATGAGTGCATGTCCTTGTATTATCCATATGCTTTCCTGAAACTCAAACCACTGTTTGCTTCAAGAGTCAAGTTGCTCATGAGTGTAATAATCTGTAAATCATTATCGAATCGTAGCAAAGAATTATCTTATTACACTCTTTTCCAACAGTTGCGGAAACTGGTGGCAGCATGCATCAACCCAGATCCTGAACAGCGACCAACCATCGAGTACGTCTACGACATTGCAAAGCAGATGTACACACGCACAAACACCGCTCAACCTCAGGGGCAGGCACAGGGCCAGGCACAAGCACAGCAGCTGCTGCAGCAGCAGCAACAGATGCAGCAACAGCTGCTCCAGCAGCAGCAGCAGGCACCGATGCAGCAGCAGCAACTTCTGCCACAAGAGCTTGGTCACCAGCCTGTCCACACGTTGTCCACAAATCAGCAGCCAATGTGATCGCCGTGTGACTGTTTTCACATCCACGCTGCTGTACGAACAATCTCACGTCAAGTCATTTAGACAAACGAATCTGCTTTTATCTGGGAAAAAGATTTAAATTCTGTGGGTTTGATTAACACTTAAGTACTTTTTCCAGATAAGTGTAGAAATCCGATGCAAGCACTCAAGGGTTTTTTTTCGTTATGCATGTGATATACAAACCCCTACAAAAATCTGTAATGGGAAGTAGACACTGGGTATTGAAACAGTTTGGGTGTTGGTCCCTGCAGTGCTTTGCCTACGTGTGTGTATGAGTTATTGTTATTCATCACTTCATGAATTGGTTCCGAGCCAGATCTGTCAGAAATGAAATGGCATAACACACAAAGGAATTTTTATACAAGAATAGTCTAAACTCTTTGATGTCTTTCCTTTAGGTCTATGGTAAAAACTGATAATGAAAATTGTTCATTGTTGTTTTTGGTGGAGGTTTTTTGTTGTTTTGGGGTTTGGTTTTTTGGGTTTTTTTTTGGTTTTTTGTTTTGTTTTTTTGGTTGGTTTTTTTTTTTTTTTTTTTTGGGGGGGGGGGGGGGGGGGTCCGTTTGTATTTTTTTTTTTTTTTGGGGGGGGGGGGGGGGGGGGGTAAATTGAGAAGAAGAACCTTCAGGACAGATCTGTAGTAATCATACTGCGATGCACTGTGTATTGCTGTATTGGATACCAGAAAAGTCAACTTGTGCGTTAAAACTGCACAATTAATTTTCCTGTCAGTGTTTTGACTGACCAGGCCAGCGTTCTTCTTTGACAGAATACTGGTACTCCGTGTGACTGTTGCACGCGTGCTTGTGTTTGCCTGCTCAAAAGAGGATGGATGATACACAACGTTCCAAACTTTACTGAAGGTTTCCCGAATGACTCGCTGCAATACCTGTGACATGTGAAAGTTGTGCGACCAAGTCCGTTGTGAAATGCCGTTTTGTTGTGTGAGCACTTTGTTTTGTGTGCGGGTCACACTGTTTTCCAGCGGTGAATGGTACACGTATGTTGTAGGTGATCTTTGCTGCGCTTTTGTCTTGTCAAGACTGTGAACCTGTGTCGGTGTGTATGTCCGTGTACTGTAGTTTAAAATGTACATAACCTTCCTGAAGCTTTGGTGAGCTAGGTTGACCGTTGGGAACATTTCATAATTTATTTAGCAGTTACTTTGTCCGTAGTTTCTTTAGAAGTTACCACATCCGTCGTTGGTCAGTCCACACAGATCAGCCGTGCTGTCAGTGATAGAGCTTGGGTGAACAAGTAGAAATTACTGAAATTATCAAAACTGTTAATATGTTGAAGGGGGGGGGGGGGGGGTCTCCAGCAGGTAAACTCCAAAGTCTTTTTTGTGGTGTTTGTGGCTGAACTTGGATAGCTAGTATGTACAGGCAGTGTTGTTTTGTTGTGAATTGAATGAAAATATAGCTGTACATAAGTAATTTATTCAGTGTTACTGCAGATTGTACGGATGTTAATCATGAAAACGTGAGTGCATCTATGTCTGTTTTCTGTGCAGTGTTATAGAGATCGTCTAGACCTGTATTCTTCTAGATGTGACTGATACGTTGAAGTGATAATACATATATATAATTATTTTGTCTGATGTAATAAGAACAGTCTGTTATCAGTATGTGACGTATGTACGACCAATCAATATTATACATTATAGATACAAGCGAGTTGTATCACTGTTATTGTTACATATCAAATCATGAGCGTGTTTGCCAACTTGATTGAAATTTTGTTTTGGCGTTGTGAACATATGTACCGGTTTGCAATCACAGTGTATGTGGAATTTGATTTTGCTGTCCTGTGAGGATAATTCTTTCATAGTTAGCTGTTTAATAGAACAGTTCGGTTTCATGCTCACTGCTTTTCTTTGTGGCCTGTTTCACACACACACACACACACACACACACACACACACACACACTTGGTTTCCATTTATAATCCGGTTATAATTGTAGATCTGTTTTGTGCTAGATGATGTTCGGTTTTCTTGTTTTTCTTTCACTGTGTGCAATTTTCATCCATTCGATCACTCAAATCGTAATGCTGATTTTACTGATGTATAGATTTTCATGTCAGACTCTCTGTACAGCGTGCAGCATGTTCGCTTGAGAAGAACAAGGCAGGCAGAGGTTAAGGCATTAGAACAATAATCGGCATAGTTTTTTTCTGTGTGTGTATATTTAGACCTACATTTACATGTATCTCGATGAAAGTACCGGTATTTTTCTCTCTCCAGTCAATCAGTGGTCCATCCACACAAGACAGTCCGTCCAAGAGTCTTTTACACTTAATTTTTGCTTTTCTTTTCTTTTTTTGTGCCTTCTTGTTTCATTTCATGAACAAGTTATTTTTGCTTCATGTACAGTTTTGAGTATGTCTGTGTACATTTCATACATTTTGGTTATTTTTTTTTGTTTTTCTGGCATGTTTTTGTTTTTCTGGCATATGTTTTTGTTTTTGTTTTTCTGGCTGTGCATATGTGAATCATACCAAGTTTGTGGGTGATGCTCCGGCATTGTTTCTCACACTGATCTGGGTTGATTTTGTTAAGCATGTATAATTTATCTGACAGCACATATGGTTGAAAGGCTTATTTTCTAGAGTTAATTTTTCAAGCACTGTCTCTGTATTTCTTTCTTTTTGGTTTTTCTTCTGAAGGATTCAAAATTTGGGATTTTTTTTTTTTTTTGTTGTTTTGTAAATGTGTTTGAGCTGATGATCCTCAGAAAAGTACCAGTGACCAAAGTGCAGTGTATACTTTGCATGCACGGACCAGTTCAGTCATTATCTCGACCCCTTGCAAAGATCTCATATTTTTGCTTGACATCTTCACATCACTTAGCGCCACTTCAAGCCACTGTTATGCAATCTGCAGCAGTCTCGGGCCTAGCTGGGAAGGCCCTTGCCTTGTGTAATAGTGGCTTGAAGTGGCTCCTACTGGTGTGCAGTGGCTTGTTCTTTTTGACCAGTCCTCTCATATGGTGGCCGCGTGGGCAAGGGGTGGTTGAACTTGAGCTCGTGAGCGATATGCATGTACTTGTAAATGAGTTGACTGGGTCAGGATTCTGTACCTCTGGGTGTTGCACTCTGTCTACTGACATTCCAAAACATGCCAATATTGAGCTTGACTTTTCGCCTTTTTCTTTTTATTTATTTTAATTTTTTTTTTTTTTTTTTTTTTGGTTGCGTGCTTATTGATAGTTTAGTTCCCCGTCACTTCAGTGTCTGTGATTCAGAGTTCATTGATTGTACAGTTTGTAGCATTTTCAGTCTGAGTAACAGTAATTGCGCTCACTGTTGAGCAGTTTGCTGTGGAAATTACCCAACGTGCAAATTGAAAAAGAAAAGTAAAAACTCGAACAAGTCAGCAGTGTTCCCTTGTCATTCACTTTGTCCATGTTTTTGATTATGAACACTGTGAAAGGAAAATTACCAGAAAATTCAGAACCATCAGTCAGTCAGGGTGGGGGGTGGGTGGGGCAGGTGTGTAGGAGTTTAATGTCCTTTTCCACCATATGTGGGTGATACCAAAGCCGAGACAATTGGGGGGGGGGGGGGGGGGGGGGGGGGGGCACAAATATTTGGGCCCAGCTGGGATTTGAACTCGTGACCCGAGAGGTGAAAACCCACCGATCTACCACTCAGCTATCCTGGCTCCAATCTTGCTCGCTGGCTGTGTGAGCAGAAAAATTTGAGAAAATCCGAATCATCAGTCGGTATCATGGAGGAACTGGGAAGGGTGAAGCATGGTTTCTCTCTCTCTAAAGAAGATTAGACTGTGGCCGGTGATGTGGAAAACACGTCTGCCGCACACATCAAAGTGAATAGCAGGGTGAAGGTTCGCACATAAATTAGCGTTTTGCGGCAGCAGGCTTTCACCGCATTGTCCTCCAGCCCTGTGGTGCCATGAGCATTTCAGAAGAGATGGACATGTGTGCCGAGGAAAAGTATACCGTACCATACCATACCATACCGTACCACTGGGTGATGAGCGATATTGATGTTTGCGGTCGACTTTTGAAGCAAATTTCTCCACAGAAAGCCCTTACAATTCACGTTTGCTGAAACCATGGAGAGCCCCAAACCTGTCTTCTGAAAAAAAAAAAAAGGGCCTAACCGCCATGGATTTGATAGGCACTTAGACCCTTTATGAGATTGCACTAATTATATGCTGTGCTGTGTAACGCATGGTTCTGTTTTTTCTACAAACCAACTGGGTGTGTTGTTTTGTAGTTGAAGGTTGAGCTGATTGATTCTTTGTAATGTTCCCTGTCAGAGGTCGGTTAGCCGAGCTCATTTCGTTCCAGAAAAAAGACAAAGAACACTTCAACGATGACAGTTGCATTTTTATTTTATGCATAAAAAACGTCATATAATGCTCTGATTGAGCTAGGAGTGTTTCTGCAAAAATATAAAGACCACCACTAACACCCCCCCCCCCCCCCCCCCCCCCCCCCCCCCCCCCCCCCCCCACCCCCCCCCGGCCTAATGCTAAGATACTGTTGCACTAAAATATTTCAAGAGCTCCACTGAGACAAAAAATGTTTTCTGATCTGAGCGAGTATACAAATCAAAATTAGTGTGCACATAAACTCAAGACGTGCTGCTAATCCAGGACAAAACAGGTTATATGCATTATGCCTGGCAACAAAGATGTGAGAAATGTAGATTCATGTACATGTACTCTGCTGCAACACGAAAAAATAGTTAAAAATAGAGGCAGTTGAAGAAGATGGTCTACGTAAGAATTAGTGACACCTACAGTAACAAAAAACATGCTTCGAACAGATGCTTTAACCTTTACGCATCAACACGCGAGCCGGCTTTTGTCACTCTCAACAGCTGTAGGCACCGAGCCGCGAACCGATTCGCGTCGCCCTAAACAGCCGGCAGTTGCATGCGCATCAGCGATCGTCAAATGCGCTCGCCCGCTCGCTTTTGCTACCAAATTTACCGTCGGGTGAGTGAAAGCTCCGGTAGCGGTAGCCCGAATGGCGAGCAGGAATTCTGAGATGAATCAGAACCTAGCAGCCACTCCGGCTTCCAGAATTTTTTTCGGGCTACCAGATTTTGTTCAGGGCAGTAGCCCGAATGGCTACCATGGTCCTGACACATTTGACGATCGCTGGGCGCGTCAGCAAGGAAGTTGGTCACTGGCCAAGCTCGCAATATCAAAGAGTTAATGAATGTATTGCATAAGGAAACTGCAAAGACTAATCGTAGTTGGGAGCTCTTTCACCTTTGGTTTCCTCTGGGTGTCAATGTGACAGGAATGTGTTGCCTTGTGCCACCAACCATAGTGGGAAAGCAAAGGGGGGGAGGGGTGTTTGGGGGGTTAACGTCCTTTTCCACCACGTACGGGTGATAGCAAAGACGGGGCAACGATGAAAAAGCCAGCACAAATATTTGGCCCCAGCCAGGATACGAACTCACGACCCGAGCATTAGAAGTCCAACGCTCTACCATTCGGACACCCAGCTCCCCGTGGGAAAGTAAAAGTGTCAAGTATACCAAGTAAATAAAATACAGATTGTAACAGAACTCAGTACTCCCCCTAAATGTTCTGCGCAAGAGTACATTTTGCAGGCTTCCGAAGCAGAAAATTGCTAACAGCCTGCAAACAAACTGTGGAGAAAGGGGACAAGGTTCATGCATGAAATCAAGGGTTCTAGTAAACGCAGTGCTTCTAGCCAAGCCAAGGGTTCTAGTAAACGCAGTGCTTCTAGCCAAGCCAAGGGTTCCAGTAAACGCAGTGCTTCTAGCCAAGCCAAAGGTTCCAGTAAACGCAGTGCTTCTAGCCAAGCCAAGGGTTCCAGTAAACGCAGTGCTTCTAGCCAAGCCAAGGGTTCTAGTAAACGCAGTGCTAATCTAGCCAAGCCAAGGGTTCTAGTAAATGCAGTGCTTCTAGCCAAGCCAAAGGTGGTCCGAGTGTTCTGCGGTTTAACGTTTTATCCACCACAGGGGGGATTTCAGAGATGGGGGCACTGGGAAAAACCTGTACAAATTTTGGTTTCTGCTCTTAACCTGACACTTGACTGGTTTAGTCACCCAGCCCAGCTTGTAACCAGACAACACTGTTTAAGACATTCAGGTGAAACTAGATATTCCCAGGTCAAGTCTGTCATGGTCACCTCACGTTATCTTTTTCTTTTTTAAATCTCATGCTGTCCCTTTTAAAGCCTACATGTGGCCAGAGACAATGCTCCACTCAAACCACAATCTGACACCGGGCGCGTGCTGGTTGGTTACCATAGCGCCTACTGCAAATCAAACCACGGTCTCGCTGGCAAGCTGTCCCTGCCTGCCGACTGGCAGTCTCCAAAACATAAACTGAAGCAAATCGAAGATGCTTTCGTGCAGCTGGCACGTAAATAATTACAAGGCTGCACACGACACCGGATGCTGGAAGTGTTTTCAAGACGCTGATTCTCTCTCTCTCTCTCTTATTTGTTGTAACTCACCCATTTGAATGGGCCTGTGGCCTCTCAAATAAACTCATCAATCAATCAATCAATCTCTCTCTCTCTCACACACACACACACGGTAACCCTTTGTGCAGACAAACAATGTGACATACTGTTGTATGGATAACAAAAAGCATGCACAAAAATTACGTGTAAAGAACTCTACATGTATTGGCAACACAGTGTACCTATCTGTCACACTGAAAAAGGACCGACCGAAGGAATGGAACCAGCAAAATGCTAATAATATACAGTGTATCACAAAGCCGATTACATTAAAAAGAAATGCCAACAATAAGAATAAACTTTCCTGATAAATTCCTGGACATCTATAAAACACAGCATTAGTTTTTCAAGACACTGAAAGACGAAAGATAGTGACATGCACAGCGTAACGAATTAACTATGACTTTGCAGAGGAAAAGATTAAAAAAAAGGAAAACAAATCTTAAATATTGAAAAACAATACCCCGAATCTGTTCAGAAAGTCGAGATGTTCAAGGGAGTGAACTATAATATTTGTCAATTTTTCACACTTGCCGTCTCTCTGTTTCAGCCCAGTTCCTACGTTCCTTGTAAAGGTAACTTAAAAAATGGATGCACGTCAGTTGTATAAAAGATTGCAGATCTACAAAAACTCACAGCCATGAAGTCCTCACCAAACCATCACTTAAAAACCTAAAAACTATCCCAAGGCAAAGAAAACAATTTATACCAATGTTCATTCATCGCTGGCCAAGCGTTATAAGATCTTGTTTTATCAGCTTCGATGGATTGCTACGGAAAAGTTCGCCTCAAAGCGATATTTACATGATTGTATACATATCCGCTGTCATTTGGAAAAAGCACCTATGTTCCTTGGATTTGTTAGGCACATAAGTCTATTTTCCAAATGACAGTAGGTATACAAATATATGCAGTTAATGGAGTGCTAAAGAACAGATGACGGGAACATGTTCCATTTCACAACCGACGATGTGGATCCCTGATGGCTCGAAGGATGTAGCCTTTGCTCTTGATGATGCCGCGGCACTTGACAAGTACTGAGTACCGGGCCACCCACTGAGCCTGCCAGCCAAACCCATCCTGGTCCGTCCCACACTGACGCATCGTGTCTTGTAACGTTGCTGCTGGCATCAACTCTGGAAACAGTTAAACACAGAGAACGACACAGTCCACTAGGCCAAAAAAAAAAATATATATATATATATTGTTGTTTCTGGTGACATGGCTATAAAAAAAAATAGGGTTGGTAGATAGGTAGGGGTTTTTTTTGTTTGTTTGTTTTTTTTGTTTTTTTTTTTGACATTTCTACACTCTACAGAAAACAACTCTGGTTTACGACCAGAAGTAAAAAAGTCCGTGTGGCGGCTAAGCTCATATCAATGAATGCCATACTAAATTAATGATGATGGATTTTTGGTTTGTTTGTTTGTTTTTTTCTGGTGTGTGTTTGTCTGCTTGCTTTTTCCTGCTCCACCTCTTTGCCAGCTCCTGTGGTGTTTCTCCCAGCACATGGGTGGAATGCACAGAGGGCTTGGAAGCTGGGACGATATGGAGATGAGGGTGATGGTATGATGATGTTATGGAGGTCCACATGGTTTAGGACTGTGGGCCAGGGTGCATACCATGCTTCCTGTCTTAAATATCCTAGTGTTAACCAGGCCCAGGAACTACGGCACCTGTGGTGCTGACCATGGAATCATCCACATACCAATGGAAGCACCCCCTAATGTCACATCCGTGAAGTGGGTGAGTCTCGGCTGTGTGGCAACAGCCTCCCTATTGGGCCCATAGCACACCCGCTCTGGGTAGGAGCCGAACTAGGTAGGAAAAAATCCTTCTTGCCTCGGCTGGGATTTGAACCCGGTTCTCACGGTCCACGGTCCAAAGTGCTAACCACTACACTCCGGGGGCCGGTCGTAAACAATGAATCTGGTCACTAACTGGTCACCCTGTAGGCTGACTGAACACAAGACACAGTTTTAACTGAAAGTTTCCTCGTCTACACCCTCACCTGTTGGATCATTGTGTGTCTGCAGTTGAATGTCCACCAGCTTAGCGTACTCTGTCAGATCTTTGGGCATGACACAGCAGGATGCCAGGTTTACTTGGTCAATGCTTGGCTTCACCTGTAAAAGAGTAACACACACACACATATATTCCTAGAATATTCAAATTGCTACAGGCATGCTGGCTCCCTCTGAAATACAAAACAGTTTTGTCCAGAAAGAACAGAACACTCCCCGGTCTCAAAAATATAGTAATTAGCACTGAAAAACAGAAATCCTTAACTTGATGATCCCCATAAGTAAGCCCTGAATTGTGAAACAGACATTTTTTCTCCATACCTACCACTACCCTGAACCCTCTTTCCATCAATACAACAAGAATCAAGAATCAAGAAAACTTTATTTTTATGTAGATAGGTATAAGGGGGGCGTTTGTTCTGTGTGTCCTTGTACCGGTGCAGTGTAAACATACCATCCATATGTTAAGAGTAGATAATTTTGTCTACATTGGTTACAGTGTCTATAGTCGTATATTTTGATGCTGTGCAGCCATGTGCCCAACCAAAAAGAAGAAAATAAAAAAATAAAAAAAAACTTTATTTTTCAACAGTAGAGGTAGTCAATTTTCATACCTGCCGTTGCTATTTCTAGTAATATCTATCTAAACAGAAAAATACACACACACCACACACACACACAACACTAACACACACACACACACACACACACACACCACACACAACACACATGTAATGCAACAGGAAAAGCAAAATAGCAATAAAACCATAGGAAATGAAACTACACTCTATAAGACAGGAACAATAATTTTAAAAAGCGTGATGAACAAACCAATTACAGATAGGATACATGTAGGAAACTAGAGAGGCAAAAGCCTCCACGGCTCCCTTGTGACAGGGGTCAAGTCATTCAAAGAGTATTATTTGTAAAATTCTATCACTATCTATCATCAAGCCAAGTAAGGTGTCTCTGACGTTCTTAGTTCCTGGGCAATATTTCACTTTTTTCCACAAAACTGACTATATGGCCTTGACCTTGGGTCAAGGTCATTCAAATAAGATATCAATGTCTATCATTACACCAAGTTGGATGCCTCTAGTATTTGTAGTTTTCTCCAAAAACAGTAGTATTGAAATTCACAACAGACAGCTTTTATGACCTTGACCCTTGAGTCAAGGTCATTTAAAGTGGTATGGATATATTGGTCTTATCAATGTCTATTAGCATGCCAAGTTTGGCGCCTCTGCTGTTTGTTGTTTTCTGAGAAAATGCCAATGTTACGGTTTCACAGAAAATAGCTTGTACGGCCCTTGACCTTTACACAAGGCTATTGAATACATGTATATCTGTAAAGTTCTTATCAATGTCTATTCACCATGTAAAGTTTAAAACCTCTGGTTTATGTAGATTCCAAGAAAATGCCAATGCAAAATTTTAAAACAGACAGGTTAGTGACCTTGACCTTTAGTCAAGGTCATTCAATATGATATATTTTTAAAGGTCTTACGGCTGTCTATAGGCATGCCAAATTTGGTGCCTCTGCTTTTTGTAGATTCTGAGAAAATGCCCATGTTAAGGTTTACCGTGGAAATGCGGAAAATAGCTTGTATAGCCTTGACCTTGGCACAAGGCCATTGAATACACGTACATCTATAAAGTTCTTATCAATGTCTATCATCATGCAAAGTTTAAAACCTCCCGTTTTTGTAGATTCCAAGAAAATGCTGATGCAAAATTGTCAAACAAACAGCTTTAGTGACCTTGACCTTCAGTCAAGGTCATTCAAAATGATATATTTTGAAAGGTCTTATGGCTGTCTATCAGCATGCCAAGTTTGGTGCCTGTGCTGTTTGTAGATTCTGAGAAAATGCCAATGTTAAGGTTTTCTATGGAAATGTGGAAAATAGCTTGTCTGGCCTTGACCTTCGCACAAGGCCGTTAAATACATGTATATCTGTAAAGTTGTTATCAATGTCTATCATCATACAAAGTTGAAAACCTCTGGTATTTGTAGACTCCAAGAAAATGCCAATGTAAAATTTTCAAACAGACAGCTTTAGTGACCTTGACCTTGAGTCAAGGTCATTCAAAATGATCTATTTTGAAAGGTCTTATGGCTGTCTATCGGCGTGCCAAGTTTGGTGACTCTGCTGTTTGTAGATTCTTAGAAAATGCCAATGTTAAGGTTTACTGCGGACACACAGACAGACAGACAGACAGACACACACACACACACACACACACACACACAGACAGACGACGGAGGGTTATAACATAGACTCCCATTGTTACACAAGGGAGCCAAAAACCATAGGAAATGAAACTACACTCTACTAATCTTACATCAAATTCAAAACAAATTCTCTATGAAAAGGATTGACGTCTGAGTTACCTTTCGGATATAAAGACCTTGCGGAAGAAATGGCTGCCAGTTGAACCATTTGTTTACCACTTTTTCTTCTTGCAAACATGTGAATCATTACCACTCGACCTCCAGACACGACAATCTCGACGTAGGAGTGTGAATTAAAGTGAGCGGTTCGATCAGTTACCTTTGCCCAGTCGTACAGCTCTTGAAGTTTGGACTTGTCAAGGTCGGACACCCCAAGGGAAAGCACTCTCTGTTCACTGACGAGCTGTTCGAGAACCTGCCAGTACGGCTTGATAAGCTCAACCGTGATGTCATCCTCACTTTCAAACATGCTCAGGGAGAGAAGCACTGTTTCTACAAATGTAACCTCGAGATCAGCCATCACTGCAGACAAATGGGAAAGACACCTGTTACACAGTAAAGTTAACATGTATATGTTTCTGACTGGACTTGACAAGTTTACACTTTTGTGCATTGTTTGTGCAGTTAACACAAAGTGTACAATGTAATTTAAATACATGAACATAATCCGCTGCTTAGAAATCATCAATCTTTCTAATGCAGAAACATACGCATTTCTACTTTTTATTTTTGCCACTGGTGCACGCTGACAGAGTGTTTTTAGATTTCCCCTGCCAAACAACTGCTAAAGAACCATTACTCTTGTTGGATATTTCTCCTGCTATGTCGCTCTTTCGGTGCACTCGCAGAGAAGACACGGGATACAACTGGATAGAACTCCAATACTTTATTAACGGAAGATGCGCAAGAACAAACTCATGAAAGAGGAAGAACCCAGAACGCTGTGCAGTGCTGCTTATATACTAACAGGTCAGATCTAGAACATTCTGCAACATACTGGCAAGTACGGAATCTTTCCAAGGTTACGTAATCTACTGACGTTACTGCACTCGCATGTTCTGGGATGGTCTAGAAATTTCCATCGCAATGCAGTGACTTTTCGTGATCTCTACAACAACTCTTGCCAAATTTTCAGTCTGTTACGAGCGTGGCTGTGCCTTTGTGTTTGTGTTTTGTTTTGTGTGCTGTAGGATAACAGCTGTAATGTTTTGGGTTTTTTTAGTTTTAGTGAGACAGAGAAGTTGCTACGTTTAGGGCATATTGTGTTTTAGTAATTTAAATCTGTTTCCCGTGGCCCAGAAGTTTCTATTGTTATCACGAGTATTCGGGAAGTGGTGACCTTGTTCTGACTGTAGCTAATTCTCGCCTCGGGCAGCGGCTCGCACCTAGGGCCAAGGGCTGAGTCGCTCGGAAATTTCGTGCAAATCGCTTTGTTATGACTTGTTTACGATTAGAAGGTGTTATATAACGCACCTAGGTTTGGCAGGCAAGTACTTGATTATTCTGGATTCTTCATAAGTTCTAAAATAGTAATAGGTAATTCATGTTCTGATTTTTGATTGGTTCTTTTATAAGAGTGGTCTAGAATGTACTAGAATACTGTAATTGTATATAAGGCCCGGAAATGTTTGCGTGTGAGTGTGCACGAGAGAAGCTTGTATTTGCGAAGCTTAAAAGTGCAGTGTAACACCAGAGAAGTGCTGTAATAAACTCCACTAGGTTAAAACTTTTCTACGCGCTCACGTGTCTTCTGTGAGTGAGAGACAACGTGCAGTCCACAAGAACTCGCTACGTGAGGAAGTGTTCACCTGTGTGTCATCGTTTCACCTCGATAAGACGACGGGCTCTTCAACAGATCTCCACACGTAACACGGTCATAGCGACTCAAATCATATGTGGCAGGTGGTGTGCTCCCTAACATTGTGTACACCATTTCCTTGCTAGTCAGGTATCATTAAAACAATTTTGCTGAAAAAAAAAGAAAAAAACAACCTTTCCTGGCACAACCAACCTTTACTGACTGCCTCAAGGACAACTTCAGGTGACTGCTGGGAACACAGGAAGACCTTCACGATGACTTTCAGTTCACTCCGCTCCTCCGGCAACAAAGGCTGGTGGAATTCACGGTCGACACACTCCAAGTCTGTCACATACTGAACATGAAATACAAACCACTGTCAGTCAACAGCACAGAAATTCTTACCTAAAAAAGAACATTCCCAAATAGCCGGCACCAAGGGTTAGGGGTGTGGTATGACATACTTGGACACCCCTCCCTGTCCCCCCCCCCCCAACACATGCACAGCCTCTGTCGACTGTGACTAGCTGTGAGCAGCTGTTGCAGAAGCAGGGGTGCCACTTTCTGAGTGACAAAAACCCGGAAAACTGACCCTCAAAATCTGAATGGCCGGAAAGGCAGACTCCAGGGAGCCAGTGAAAGGAAGGACGTTGCCCAAAGAAAGTGAAAAGCGAGGGGGGGGGGGGACACAGACTCGCGATTTTTGGGCCGGAAAAGCAGGAAAACCTTTTAAAAAGCAGGAAAGCACTTCACAGCCGGTTCAAAAAGCAGGAAGAGTGGCAGCCATAAAGACGGAACATGCTGGATGACAATCAAACCAAACCGGAACAAACGTTGCAAGCACATTGCTAAGCTGGAACTCGGCACGTTCTGAATTTTCCCAGGCCGGAATTCCGGCCACAGCCAGAAAAGTGGCACCCCTGCATAAGTAAATACATCACTGGTAAAAGGCAAATTTATATCAGTCCGTGTCTAGTATTCACAACAGAATATATACCTGTAGTTCAGTTTTGTTAGAAGCTGCCAGAAACTTTTTCACAGTAGCAGCAACGCAGTCAGCCACCTGAAAAACAGCAGTCAATCTTGATCCAGCAGCTGCCGCACTGAAATGTCATGGCATTCATACACACCAACTTGTGCACTTAAAATATCACTCATGTGCACGCAGCTTGTGCACTCATGTTGTAGAAAATAAACAGACATGTTAATGGAAGATGGAAAGTGTGCAGTTTTACAAAACCTATTTACATAATAATGCTGATAAACAGGTCCGATAAACATTTGTTGAACAAAACACACTCATTTGACTAGTGACACTGAGTGTAATATTATGCTTGCCGGTTCTTTATTATTTCACGTTGTATACAGATGCTTGCTCCATGAAGTAACACGGACAGACGAATTCATGGCCTGAGCGACATTGCTGTGTCTCTCAAAATGAGGTTATAATTTCTAAAATGCACGGCATCAAACTGAATTTAGTAATCAAAGAGCTGCCAGCTGAAACCGAAACGAAACCCCCGAGAGAGCCTCTACAACACGGGGCGCAACTCTTCGCACACAGCAACCCGAGTTTCCGACAAAATCCCCAGTAATTTCGACCAGTGTATCTCTGCCTGTCTTACCTCCTCTGTCGGAGTGTGATTGGGTTTTCTCTTCAGGCGGTTCCAGTTGACGATATTGCCCGTTCGCACCTCCAACGTGCCGACTTTGGGAATGACTGGGATCTCTTCCGCCATAGTTGTTCCGATGTTGCCCCGCAGATTACGGTAACCCCGCCAAGTCCAACTCTGTTGTATGGGGATAATGTACCTGGAACAGTCGATTGTGTACATCAGGGGGGTGGGCAGCCTCTCTCTCTCTCTCTCTCTAGCTCTCCGCTCTCTCTCTTAGTAGCATAGTTTTTGACTGGCAGACATATGTTTTGCTGGCGTTTATCTTTCATAAAGCGGAATAAAAGCAGTATATCTAGAATCATCCAGAATTGTACTGAAAACAGGAGTGGCTTTTATTTTGCACTGAGGCCGGTTCACTGCTTTGCGCAATCAAGTTCAGTTCAGTTCACGGCCGAAGTCACGCACTGAGTGTCACGGTCCATGATTCAGCAAAACTGACGGCCGAAGTGCGGGCAAATGACAGCGTTTGTAATGCCGGATGACCAACCCGAATGTACCTCAGTGCAGTGCATCAGTGGTTGTTCCGTTCCACTTAAACTTAGAACGTCACTGTGACACGGCCGGCTGTGACTGACATGGCAAAATTGTGTCACTCAGCCTGTACAGAAATTCCACCCATGTCGGCCGGCGTCAGCACGTTGCCGTACTTGTACTCCTGGCTTTTTCATCGTTGCCCCGTCTTTGATATCACCCGTATATGGTGGAAAAGGACGGTAACCTCCCAAACACCCACCCAGCCGGCGTGGAGTCAGCGCCGCCGGGCCCCGGTTTGAGGCTGGAAGTGACCGCCGGGGGTCATACGATTGAGCATCTTGAGCATTGGCCGGAGTACTCGGGGAGTGAGTGCATTTGACTTAATTATTACACCAGCACACCCTGCTCAGTTTCCTGTCGGTCAGTGTTCATGTCGTTCACTGAGTCAGTGTCGGTTGTTGTCAGCCGGTTTGGTGGTGGTGGTCAGTGGTCAGTGGTGGTCTTTGGCCGATGTGGTTGTTGTAGTCTAATGTCAGTCTCAGCCTGTACCCAGTACCGGCCGAGAAAAAAGTTTGTATTTTTGTTTGTACTCAACTCAGTGATGTCAGCTTTCACTTCACTTAGTGAAATCCATTTACGACCGATACAGCCTGGTCACAGTCAGTGCCACTGACGGTCAGTGTTTCAGTTGTCAGTGTGGTCAGTTCAGTGTTTGTCCGGTCAGCGCCGGCAGTGCCACGGCCGACTCAGTGTGTGTGTGTGTGTGTGTGTGTGTGTGTGAGAGAGAGAGAGAGAGTGCCGGGCGGTGTCACAGTCACAGTGTCGTCAGGAAGCGGGACCTAGACTGACCGATGATCGGCTACGCTATACTAGAGCAGAAACTGATACAGACAGTGAGAGAGCAACATCCCAACTCAGTGTGAGACTTACAGGTCTTTACTGGCGGTGGCACCAGTGTCGCTGTTTGATTCGCTCAAGCTTGGACACGCGGCGCTAGGCATGCGTCTCGGCCGCAGCTGTTCTTTCGTGACCGACGAGCCAGCTTTATGTCGGACACTGGCTCGGGCGACACCGACGTCCAAGGACAGATGTTTCTGAGGAGGCTCCATCACTTTCAGTAAAACCGGACTGCCATATCAGGGACGGACTTGGGGAAGGCGGCCGCCGGCCGGGGTGACTGAGGTTGGGGGGGAAGGAGGAGGGAGTCCTGGCCGGGATGAGGCGGGATGGGAGATTGTGACGGACGGGTCACAGTGTGGACTGAGGTAGGAAGATGTAAATCCTCATCGTAGTAGAAGTTTCCGGAGAAGCATTGAGGGAAATCAGTCACAGTCCTAAAAAAATCTGTGTGCCATGGCTTGAAACTACATATTTGTGACGTCGTGTCGTACTGAGTGACGACTGAGATACTCGGTGACGTCAGTATCAAAAACTTCGTCATACTGAGACAGTCAGTGACGCCAGGCGCGTTTACTTCTGTTCTTTCTTTCACCGATGTTTTGGTGCGCACGCCGCGTGTCCGCCGAGTGTCAGCGCGCGTGCGGGTGTGTCAGTGTGTGTGTGTGTGTGTGTGTGTGTGTGTGTGTGTGTGTGTGTGTGTGTGTTCAGTGTTGTTGTTGTTGTTCAGTGTTGTTAATTACCGTTTGATTTGCTTAACTGCTTTATTACCGTTTGATTTGCTTAACTGGCTTCTGAGATATTCCGTTGATGGTGACGTCTCGGCGGGCCGAGAGAGACTGACAGAGACAGAGAGAGAGAGGCAGAGACTGACAGAGACAGAGACTGACAGAGAGAGACAGAGACAATAAAACTGTTTTGACTAATTTAGAGACACTTCAAACTTTTTCCTAGAATCATAGTTTATTAATGCTTAGCAATCAACAACTGACAGCACCTAGCGATGTACACGTGTATTTTTAGCCACACCAGCAGTCTAATCCACCCGTAACTTTCAAGCTGACGAGTCAAAATTGCAGAGAAAAGTTCTCAACGCCCTCATGACATCAAATGTGCACCCCCCCCCCCCAAAAAAAAAAAAAAAAATCGCCGCCGCCCCCGCCCCCCAACTCCAGATAAGATCGGAAAACGTATGCTATAAGAATTTTATTACAAGCAAAAATAACAAAAGACTAAATAAATAAATAAATAAATAAATAATCTAGACTGCCAGTTTATATCAACACGAACATAATGACCTGTGCACAGATTTCTCCATAAATTCAAACTCAGAAACGCAAACTGAACAGTGTAGCTACTTTCGCTTTCTGCAACAACCTAACGCAAACAGACTTTAAAAAAAAAAAAAATTATAGCGAAGTATCACAGATGCGCGATATTACATGCAACCCAAACCTACGTAGACACACTGACGATACAATGGCGGCAAACCCAGAAACACCACGCTCAAACCGACATCAGTATTAGGCGTGTTTAGTAGGACTTCGTAAGGAGGACTTCGCCGAGCAGCGTAACCCAGTTACATGTAAATTAGGCTCACACGGCAGCGGCTCCGAGCGGTTAATGCGCTGCGATTAGCTAATGGTATCCCTAACGTGCCTAATTTACATTGACATACAATTTATATGTAAATTTATATGTATATTTAAATGGGTTACGCTGCTCAGTGAAGTCCTCCTTACGAAGTCCTACTAAACATGCCTAATAAACGAGTACAGTATTAATTACTAGCATGATAATTAACGAGCAGAAACACAATACATTTTGATTTTATAACTCTTTTTTGGCGTTCACTACAACTACAGACTTCAACATAAGTCAAGGACCACTTGCAAACACAAACAAACTCCTGGAAGATGTCCGTGCAGCACATGGTGGTTTTTCAGCTTCAGCAAGCTTTGCAGGATGCATTGTTAACCCTTTAACACTTTCACAGCAAACAATTTTGAAAGATTCCTTGATCTCTATTTTTTTTGTGAATTCTTACAAATTAGACCTGTCTGTCAAGGTGGTCCTTGACTTATGTTGAAGTGTGTGTGTTTTCTTGAAAGAAGTCGTGTGTATTTACATCAGCGTATGATACAAAATGATAATGACGGTGCTTTGAAGGAGAAATAGTTTTCACTTTTTTTTTACTGAATGACAGCGTTGTTTTGTTGTTTTTGTTGTTGTTTCAGCGGTTTTGATTTTGATGACTGATTCACCCAGTAATAAATAAAAATGGTTCAGGATGAAGAGATTGCAAAATATGGTATGCGACAACACACACACACACACACACACACACACACACACACACACACACACACACACAGAGTCATGTACGTGGAGTCCGGAAGACGCACTGAGTCTACAAAAGAATTCGCAGTTTGTCAGTTTTTAGCTGTGAATGATATTCACACCCTGAAAAGCGATGCGGCACATGTACTGATAAAATTAATAAGAAAAGTAGTTTACTCTGAAAGTCCGTTCTTCTCTAAGCCACGTCACTGAGTAAGATGACGAGTTTCGACTCGGGAGTTCCAAACCGGCTGACTCCTAAGGGTGCCTGTTTCATGCAAATTCGAATTGGGCCTGTTTCTCACTGTAACACGTCTTTAAAGGTCAAGGCAAAAATCAGGTGGCTTGAACAGTGTTCAGTCGGTATGTTCAGTTAGTCCTCTTGTGCGTCACGCGGCCACTGACCCAGGCGCGTCTTTGTCACACTTGTGACTGCACACTTCTGTCGCAACACACTTAACATTTCAACCAACCAACGAACTAGAGCAGAGATTCAAAGATCCAGCTGTGCAAATCAACGCAGATTCGCTTAAAAATGCGGGGTATATAGAACCGACTGACAGTAGAAACTGTCTCCTGTTACATATTGTTGTGACGTCATGACGTATTGAGTGACGGCGGAGATCAGTAGTGACGTCAGAATAAAAAAAAAACTTCGTCATAAAGTGACGCCACGCGCTCTTACCGGCCTCTGTTTTTTCTTTCACTAATGTTTCGGTGCACACGTGTGTCGCCGGGTGTGTCAGAGTGCGCGTGTGATTTCAGAATGTCTTCACTGGCAAGAAAAAACTGTCGGGACTCTGAAATGTGACACCAAACGTGTGCATGAGGAGTGCGAATGAGGCGCACTGGCTGCCCTGGACTGGCAGCGATCAACTTGCAGCCTCATGTTCAGTGTTATCAGTTATCAGTTTCACTGACATGATCTTGTTACACATACGAGATGCTGTGTAGTTTCCGTAACGGCCACAAACTCCGTCAGCCGCCATTTCCAACTCGTAAGTAGCCCCGACGGCTCAGTGGGTGAAGGGGACACGACTCAGTCTCTCTATGGAACGGTCGGCTTCCATCCGGAAGAATCCATAAGGAGCATTTCACTGATCAGAATCATTATTCCGGCCGGCCGACACGAAAGCTCTCCGTGTTTGTTAAGTAGCCGGTTCGTGGCAGCAGCACCGCACTACCTCAGGCTGTCCACACTCCATGCTTCATATACGAAGTACACAATGCAAGTAAGTACACTGGCAGAATGCTGTCTTCACATCCCCGAACTACTTTCTCGGCGGAGGGATTCTGATGATGTTGGGATCGAGACTCTCCATGGAGTCTATGCTGCTGCAAAGCTGGCCGCACAGGGCGTAGCCTTCGTGCTGCTCGTTCGTCTCGCAGATCTCCTTCAGCCCCTGTCGGAACTGCGGGCTCATGAACAGGTAGACGAGGAACTTGGTCCAGCAGTTGCTCAGTCCGAACCACATGCAGTAGAAGTGGATCTCGGGCGGTATGTCGTCACGGCGCCACCCAGCCACGTGCTCAGCCAATCGGATGCAAGTGAAGGGCAGCCACGTGATGTAGAACATGGCGGTGATGACAAAACTGATGTAGTAGTTCCACGACCTCTCTGAGAAATAGTCGTACACTCTCTGCAACATACAAATGAATAAATCATTAGTACTGATAAGACCTTGTTCAAACAGTACAGTCGTGAACTCAGCGTCAGTCCCTGTCAAACCTCGCCAAACCTCGTCAGTGCGTGACTGACGTTTGGCATGGACACGCTTGACGCATTTCTGAAACAACTAAAAAAATTGCAAAATTTCTTTCGACACTAAAAGCAAATTTCTCTGCAAAACAATATTTAAGCAATTACGTTGACAGCAAGAAAACGAAACGGGAGGTGACTGTAAAGAGTTACTATAGAGAAACGGTGTTCTCTCCCTTCCTGTCGTCGGGCCAACTGTTTCGTAACATACATCACCACCGATGTCGAGCGTGGGTTTAAAAGAAATAATTGAGACAGTCATCCGGATGGTAGTTTTCACAGGAGATTTCTTTTTTCAAACAAAAAGAAACTTGATTGCCAGGGTCTAAAATAATACGTTTACTTCTCCGTCCTACAATTATGCGAAACGTAAATTCCCAGCCTTTCATCTCAAGTCCGTCTGTGACTCAAATTTAATAATCCTGTAATCTGACGAGCGACGAGTTCTTGTTGCTTGAAAGATAGAGAGAAAAAAAAACTGCAGATGATTACTGGCGTGAGGCACTGAAGAGATGAGTCTTCAGGCGCTTCCGGAATGCGGTAATGCTGACTGCCTCCTTCACTGTCTCAGGGAGAGAGTTCCACAATTTCGGCGCTGCATTTCAGTTTAAAGGACCGTGCACCATGCCTCTTCTTACTGGTGTCGTCAGTTGAAGGGAGCCGCAGACGGAGAGAACTTGCAGACCGCAAGTTGCGCGCTGGCTGGTACACAGGGATCAGTTCCTTCAGGTACGTGGGGGCAGTGTTGTGGATGCAGCAGTACGTGAGGGAAAGGACTTTGTGGTCATGCGCTGCTGCACGGGGAGCCAGTGAAGTGCCTTCTGAACAGGGGTGATGTGGTCAGTGACTTTTGTGCGGGAGATGGTCAGTGACTTTTGTGCGGCTACCATCTCTCAGTACGAACTTAACTGAAAAACACCGCTGTCTTTCTTTTACCCAACCTCGTATAGCTTTTCCCAAACACCTGACCCCAGTGTTGTGGGATCGTTAATTACCTGGAAGAACTTCTTCTGCTCCTTGAAGGCGCGCGTGAAGAGATACCTGCTGGTGACCAGGACGGCCATCATGGTTGGCAAGGAAACGAGCAGCATGACCGTCATGAAGTACGCCCTCTGGTGTTTGCTGTCGATGATACAGATGAACGACTCGTAGTAGTAGAAGGCCCTCTGAAACACACGCAGTGACACGTGAAGCGGGGGATCACTGCCGCTCAGTCCAGGGATTAATCAAGTTTAAGCTCAAAGAAATCCAGCTGCCATAGGAGTACGCAGAAGACAGGACGAAACAACCCGCGTTTCAGTTTTCAAAAGGACTGCCGGCGTGTTAAAAGGGAACGGAATATCACAAGGTTCAAAACACGCTTAGAGGACAAGGGGTTTGGGGTGGGTGGGTGTTTGGTAGTTTAACGATATTTTTTCATCATGTATAAAATAAAAGTATCCCCCCCCCCCCCCCCGACAAAAAAAAAATTCCCAATTCCCAGGATATAATTTTGTCTTCCCTTTTGTCTGGCCTAACTGACCTTCGCCGTACTTGGCGTAAAACTCACGTTGTACACTTCCTGGGTCGCTCGCTACCCACACGACGCTATTAACTCATTCTATCCGAGCTGCAACTATAATCGGAATAGTTTGTTTACCGAGTCATTTTACCTCCCTTTCCAACATGTCTGCTTTCAGGGTTCCTCGGCAACCCGTTGATTAGTGATGTCAAAGTAAAGTACAATATGTAAGCAACAGTGCCCTTAAATGTAACATCATACGACCCACATCGTGCCGCAGTGTCACCACGGGTACCAGGCAGCTGATGCCAGATGTATGATGGGGTCAGTGTGGAAAGGGTTAATGACGGGTAAGGGTTTCTAGGACACTGGCGGCCAGATGCTGACCATGCAGGTCTGACACACATACCGATCAACTACCTGACCTAGAGGCTGTGTGCACGTGTATCTCCCTGCTGAAACTTGGGACCATAAACTACCCCTTGCTTGGCAGGTCCACGACCGCACTTTCAGATGAACAGTGACAGACTGGTTCCCACACTCGGTACTGACCACTTTGACTGCTGATCGTTTCACTTTTAGTTTAAAAGATTACACTTGTTTTTGCTCGATAGATACCACACATATATTTGAAGTGGGATACAGGGGATTTGGTCTAGTGGTTAAGGCATCCGACTTCGGATCCTGAGCTGCCGGGTTCGAGCCCGGTGGGCAGGAATATGGTGGGATTTTTCCTTCCCATATCGAGTCTAATCCATGTGCAGACTCGTTTGCGGTGCCTGTCTCGCCTTCGTGTACACACGCACGCACAAACATCAAGTGTGCACGCTAAAAATCCCACGTTCATCTTTCGAAGAAGAGTAGGCTGTGGCCGGTGGCGTGGTAAACAGAAATACTGTCGCACGCACCAGAGTGAATAGCAGGGTGGAGGTTTGCACACAAAGTAGCGCTTAACGGCAGCAGGCTTTCACTGCTTCGTCCTCCAGCCCTGCGGCGCCGTGAGCATTTCAGCAGAGATGGATATGTGCGCCGAGGAGAAGTCTACCATACCATACCATACCAAGTGTACCTGGATTAAGAACGCTCATCATGTTTTTTGTTTTTGTTTTTTGTTTGTTTTTTCTCTCTTTTTTTTTCTTTTCTTTTCTTTTCTTCAAAACTGAGGGAGATACCGACATTAATGTGCACCTGTGGGTCCCGCACGACCCAGGAAGTACGGCAAAGATTAAAGCGTGTGTTGGTATTCTGAAGCAACGTTTCGAGAAAGACATAATTATACACAAAACCCCTCACACTGCCAGTCACAAAGGTTTAGGACTGCCTCGCCCGAAGCCTGACAGTTCTAGTAAAAGTGATGAGAGGTGTCACCTGCAGCGAGAAGAGGGGCGGGCAGCAGAAGGAGGTCGCGATGACCCAGGTCAGGACGACCCAGCAGAGTGAGCGGTTGACGGACATCATGACGCTGTAACGGTCAGGCTTGCGAACCGCCACGTAGTGGTCCACGATGATGCAGCCAATGGATATCATGGATACCTAGAACACAGTGGAAAACGGAATGGATAAATAGAGCCTGCATGATAAGTTCGAGTGGTTTACGGCGAAAGACTAACCCCGAGCCTCCGGCGAGGTAGCTACGCAAACAATCGAACCACTCGGGGTGGGTGGGGTGGGTGTTTGGGGGTTTAACGTCCTTTTCCACCACACAGGGTGATATCAAAGACGGGGCAACGATGAAAAAGCCAGCACAAATATTTGGCCCCAGCCGGGATCGAACTCACGACCCGAGCATTAGAAGTCCAACGCTGTACCATTCGGCCACCCCGGTGTAGCATCCGGTCCGGTCCCCCCTCTGAGTAGTCCCCCGGGGGACCAATTCGTGGCAAAAAACTGCTCTGTAATGGTCCCCCCCTTAGACATCCAGCCTCGTTTTCGACTGGTCCCCCTGGGCGATTTTGGTCCCCCCTCGCATCCAAAATAGGCCCCCTCTCGAACTGGTCCCCCTCTTTTCTAACCAATGTAGAGCTATGTCAGTATTTATTTTAACTTTATTGTTACAAAACTTTATTGTCCCCAAAAGCACAGGGCCATAGGAACATTTTTATTCTTTTTTTCCGATTTATGTGCTTGTTGTTATTTTTGTGTGTGTGAGATATATTTGTTTGGTTGTGTTCTTGTTTCTTTCAGTTGTTTTTTTGCATTGGTTCTTTTTTGCTGTCCACATTTCCTGTCATTTTTTTAAACTGGAAATAGCATTTAGAGAATAACATCAAAGACCAAGTATCTAATATTTTCTATACAACGCCATAGAAAAAATATTTCTTCAAAATTAAGTAAGTGTCCATGACATGAAAACTAGTTGCCACCTTTGCTTTCAGCGTACTTCAAGTAGACAGTCAAGACTGAGTACCAGTGTCTCAAATCATGACCCTTGAAACAACAAAAACAGCAGAAGACTAACAGTTCTGGTCTAAGGAGTGACACAAAAAACAGGAGCAAAGTGATGTCCAAGATTCATTATATAAATTACTCTGTCTGTTTTCAATGGGGCCGATTGCCAAACTGGCCCGTATTTCAGCCACCTAGGTTGTCGGCCTGGAGCCTCTCTTGTGAACACATACACGGGCGTGTCCAAGAGGGTGGCTGCAGCAAATATCTCAACCTCGGTGGCCCAAGTACGGAATGAATTGTCGTGTACTTATAATTATAGGCATGTTTGACACGAGTCACGTGACGTGTCAAGAAGCGTGGCGACCGTTTATAATTATAGGCATGTTTGACACGAGTCACGTGACGTGTCAAGAAGCGTGGCGACCGTTTTCCTCATCCCACAAAAAAAAAAAAAAAGAGGAAAACAAATCTAAACTTTTAAAAGTGATTTAACTTCGTAGATTTGCCGTTCTATGTAGCCTATACTTTTGTTTTTTAGTGGCGACCGTTTTCTCATCCCACAAAAAAAAGAAAGAGAAAATAAAAAAAACAAAAAGTATAGGCTACATAGAACGGCAAATCTACGAAGTTCAATCACTTTTAAAAGTTTAGATTTGACACTGTAACCTTGACCCAGTTCAAGATCATCTTGAATAACATCTCTGTACAAAAATGAAAATAATTATACATATAATGAAAGAGGTGTGTGTGTGTGTGTGTGTGTGTGTGTGTGTGTGTGTGTGTGTGTGTGTGTGTGTGTGTGTGTGTGTGTGTGTGTGTGTGTGTGTGTGTGCGCGCGTGTGTGTTTGCGTGCGTGCGTGCGTGAGTGAGTGTGCACGCGTGCGTGCGTGCGTGCATAATGTGTGTGTGTGTGTGTGTTTGAGAGATGGGGGGAGGAGAGAAAGTGTGGGGGGCGAGAGAGAGAGAGAGAGTGAGAGAGAGATCCAGAGTCACGTTTTCTACTGAGTTGACACACACTATAACAATAAAGTTTAAAAATAAATACTGACATAGCTCTACATTGGTTAGAAAAGAGGGGGACCAGTTCGAGAGGGGGCCTACTTTGGATGCGAGGGGGGGACCAAAATCGCCCAGGGGGACCAGTCGAAAACGAGGCTGGATGTCTAAGGGGGGGACCATTATAGAGCAGTTTTTGCCACGAATTGGTCCCCCGGGGGACTGCTTCAGAGGGGGGACCGGACCGGATCCTACACCGGCTCCCCGAACCATCTCGGGGTTAGTCTTTCGCCGTAAACCACGAGAACTAATCATGTAAGCTGTTTATACCACGAGCATTCAGACTCTTACCTCTACTGCTCTAGTTGCATACATTTTCTGCGACTTTTTTTCTGGTAGGGTGACTAGTGACTTTTGTACCCCCTCAAAAATCTGCGCACTGACTTATGAGGAAATCATGCGTAGGGCAGTTGAAATTGCTTTATGTTAAGAAGATATCATTCAAAGCATGTGCTATGTACTGTCATTCAAAAAAGCACTCGCAAATACTAAGCAGAGAATTTTCTGTGCGATCATTTTTTCCGTGATCCAAGCAAAATAGAATTTCACCCCCAAAAGTGAGCAAAATAACTGTGCACCGGCCGTGACGTATGAGTTCCAAATGTTTGAAATGACGTACTTTCTGATTGATGACGTAACTGGAGTGTGTTTTTGTGAACTCGTAAACCACTGAGTGGGTTATGGAAAGTCAGAACTCACACTTTCCCTCTCTGTTTCATTACTATTTTCGGACGTAAACCACTCATAGTTAACTCACTGAAAGTTTGCACTGGCGAGTGGTGTAAACACACACACCCCAGGCTGCTGTAGTTTGATATGACTGAAACGTGGAAAGAAAGCTGTAAGCCCATTGACGTCATTTGAGAAAAAAGACCATTACGTCAATCTCTTTCCGTTTGAAATCACCCCTTTTTTCCACAAAATGACGTCATGGACGTACTGTATTATGCCAATACACGGCAGAGTAAAGGGGCAGGGATCTGACCTCGGAGCTTGCCGAGTGGAGTCGTCTATTGGCTGGCAGAGTTTCGGCCGGTTTCATTTGAAATCTGTTCAGCCAGTAGATACATGTCTATGAAACAAAAATAAACTGAGAATGGGCACGTAAACTGTTATCTTTGTTGATATCAATTATTTTAGTTAAACCAGATCCC